>VXBZ01012526.1:33122-246929 GCA_013399135.1 Heliornis fulica | reverse complement strand
GGACGCCGCCCCACGCGGGGCCGTCGTGGGCGGTTTGGGTCGGTCCGCGGCCCGCGCTGCCTGCCGAAGGGCAACGGCCTCGAGTCGTACCGCGCCCCGACAGTCGTGCGATTTGTACCGCGGGGTAGCTGGGTCGAGGAAGTCTCCAGTGCGGACGTTAAAGAATAGCGATGGAAAAGCTGCATTTGCAGACAAATAAAGTACTTAGATTTCGCTGTATTTCGAGGATAAGGTTTTCAAAAGGTGCGAGAGTAATATTAAACTCTTAAAGTCAATAATGTCGTGTGGGCATTTGCACCTTTATAGGCAGAAAGTTAATGCTTTAATTGGAATCTGATGCTGCGTGTCAGGCGGAAAACTGGTGTGGCTTGTTTGAGCACCGAGCGCAGGTTCGGTGTCTGCACTCCTGTGGAGCCTGAGGTCAAAGAGGCTGTTTGAGCGGCCGATGCGGTGCTAAACTGATAGATTTGAAAGGTCAAAAGGATAGGCAGTTCTTAACTCTGTCAATAACTGTCTCTTGGAAAGCATTTCGACTTCTGAACTCTAACATACCGTATGGTGTATTCAAATCTGACGATAACGGGCCTGCTTTCTTCATCACTTTTCGTATGGCCCTTTAGAAGTAATCCAGAGATAATCCCAGGGGATAATCTCCCAGGGGGCTGTAGGCTATAGACTGAAAACAACTGATTTAGGGTGTGAGGAAGGCAACCTTGTTAATTGGTTTTCTGCAGTTTCCACCTCGAGTGAGGTATCACTGGTAGAAATCAGTTGTATGTGTTTGAAAAGAGTAAAATTAGTGATGATCTTGTACCAAGTCAGGAGCAGATGCTTTAGAGGCACAAGAGTCCTGTGGATTGTGACACTAGAATAAAAACACTGCAGTTTGGTAGGATTCTTTTAATTAGGAGCCCAAACTCTACATTGGTTATCTTGGAGAGGTTATGGTTGGAATCTGGAAGAATCAATTGGTAAAGGTATCCAGTGGAAGTACTGAAAGGTGTGTTGAGACACACAGCGACCTAAAGGTCTTCACCTAGTCCAGATTTGGAGGGTGCAGTTGAGACTCCAAAGTATTGAGCTTTCTTCGCTGTGGTGGTTCAGGCTTAAGTTATGTCAGTTCTTTATTTTCTAAGGTGTTGCTAGGACAAAACAGTGCTCCTGCTTGTGATCCAGTAGGTCAGTGGTTGGCGTCTTCACCAGGATGTAGGAGACTCAGGTGCAGATTTCCCTACATAACTGGAAGAGGCTTCATCATGTGCTTGGAAGATGCCTGGTCTGACAGCTTAACACCCAAAAGATATGCTTTGGATGTCAAAATAATAGTGCAACAGTGCTGTCAATTCTTGAACAGTTTTTTTGTCATTATGGTGCTAATAGCACAGGATGGCCCATGAGTTCCATTGCTGTGTGTTTCATGGACAAAATATTATCCAGAATGTCAAGTGATGATATGGATTAAAGACAGGAAAACACAGCTCTCACAATTTTTCCTGTAGTTTAGAAATTACCTTAACATTTAATGTTTCTCCTAACATTTTTTTTTTTTTTTTTTGTGAAAAGCCTACTAGTTTCTTTGGGATTCTTTTTGATTGAAATACAGATATTTAAGCAGCTCATGCTAACTTTAATTGGACAATATTGGACAATATATTTAAGCGTGATTTGACTGTTTATGTCTAAATATTAAGGGGTTTTTTGTCTGTTGTTTTGTGTTTTTTTTATAAATACAGAGTTTGCTTTCTAAAGCACAAGGAATAGGCTCCAGCTCAGTCAAACTTCGAGGTGGCTCTCTATTTATGAATGTTGGCAAATCAGAGAAGCAAGAAGAAGATATTAGGCAAACACCTCATGTAAACATCAATCCCTTCACTCCAGATTCCATGTTCCTTCACAACTCAGAAGGAAAATGTCATAGGAGGAAGCGAATACACAGCAATAAGTGAGTAACTTGTATCTTCCGTACTTAAGCTTATCTTTAGAACCACTTTTAGCTGCTAAACTATTTTTTTCTTTTTAAATTGCTTCTACAGAAGTATTTTTCTGATAAATGATGCACAATATAGCTCTTAAAGTATCTGCTTTGAGTTACTGTGAAATAACCATTCAGCGGCAGGACTTTTGATTAGGTACAGGGAGGAGAGACTAGACTGGTTTGGTCTTTTCAGCTGTCTGAATCAGTTAAGCACACACAGAAGGGATAAACACATTAAATAGTAGCATGAAACATGAAGAAAGAAATGACAGTATATTAGCATAGTACCTTTATTAACAGCTTAACAGCTGCTCAATTTCAGTTTTAAGTTCACTGCAAAAGTAACTGGTGTGAATTTCAGCTCTTGTGGAGAGGACATGGAAGCAAGTGATGGAGAGCCTGAAGATGAATCTGTCAGACCTGCTAAGGTAATAATCTTTAGAACTTGATCTTAAGCTTGGCAGTTTGTGTATCTGCAAATCTAAGTATTTTCCTTTCTAATCTATGTAGAGGATAACAATAACACAAAGTAATATGAAGTCTCGGTATGCAACCGAATTTCATGAGTTGGAGAAGATTGGATCTGGTGAATTTGGTTCTGTGTTTAAATGTGTGAAGAGGCTTGATGGCTGTATTTATGCAATAAAGCGATCCAAGAAACCCTTAGCCGGCTCAGTGGATGAGTGAGTATTTCCTGCTATTAAAAGTTATAAGTCACTGCTTGGTGCTTTTTCTTCCCATGTCTCTCTGTATTGGTGTCTTGCGAAGGCTTTTAAAAGCATAAATACACGTTAATTAAATGTAAAACAGATACAGTTTTGAAGTCACTTCACTCCTGAATATCATGCAGTACAGGGAGGAAAGGCTACTTGGCCTTTTATCCTAGCTGATGTTTGTCATAATATTCTGGGTGGAAACAAATTGTTCTGAAAAGTGAGAATGCTGCTTAGTTGCATTAATGGTGGGAGTACCTACATGCATAAACTGCAGTGATCATCCTTTGAGATGAGGAAAGAAAGCAATATTCCCAAGTAAGTAGTCATCTTTCTGGAGTGATGTGGATTAGCTGAGTGAGTTCTGCACTGTTTTGCATTTGTGAATGAGCTTGCAATTCGTGCCTCTCATCTCCACCCACCATCCCTCCATTCTAAATAGCTATAATGCAAAATTAGCCAAGTTTGAGTTGCTCAAAATTGCATACCGGACTTTGGCAGAAGAAGTTAGGAATGTCAAGTTCAGTCATACTCATGGCTTATGATTGTTATTAGTTTTTTCCTAAAACTTCAGTGATGCTTCTCTTTTTGTGCTGGTTAGAAAGTATGTAATGGAAGGGGCACCTCCCTGAAGAATTATCTGCAACAAAGCCTCTTTTCTGATGTTCTGTGTATTTAGTTGTTTAATACAGTGTCAGTTATTTTAGCTGTTCTGCTATAAATATAAATCCACTTTCGTGCGCCACAGAACTTAATATGAAGATTTTAATTAGATACCTAAGCTGGCAGAGGGACATTGTATTATACTAAGTATTAATATCAAGCTGAAATTGGACTATCTTAATCTCATAATTTTTTTTGTGCGCTGTTTTTTTGTGACCAAAACAGGCAAAATGCTTTAAGAGAGGTTTATGCGCATGCTGTTCTGGGACAGCATTCTCATGTAGTAAGATACTACTCTGCATGGGCAGAAGATGATCATATGCTTATACAGAATGAATATTGTAATGGTAAGTAAGGTTTATCTCTTGTTCTGAACTTGCTTTAAAAAAAAATTTCATTTTTTTTAAGATAAAAGGTAACGACAAATCCCTAGCACTAGTTAGGAATTGATTGCCCTACACACAGCTTGTACCATCATTGTCTCAAGTTTGTCTGACGTTCCCTCCTTTCTGTTGGAAAAGGCATATCAGATACAAAACCTCTAAACTATAATTTAGCAAACTATAACTACAGTTTAGTAAAAATATAAAATTGTAGTCAGAAACATTGGTAGCATAGTGAAGCATTTACAAGCAGCAAAACTATTCTTTCTGTTGTACAGTAGTACAAGCTGTGAAATAGAGAAAATTACCAGAGTTTTTTTTTTTTTTTAAAAAGGGAGGTGAACCTGATTTTTGAAGCTTTTTTCCTATGGTTGATACCCTGACAGAGATCTGAGAGGGAGAGAGGTCTTATCTTTTGTGTTGCCTTCCTATTAATTTGCATGGCAATTACAGCAGAAAAATAATTTCACTGTATTACATAGATATAAAGAGGAGATAAAATACTAGATTTTACGCTTTCTATGTATCATCAGCAATTTCTTGGTGATATGTTCACTGGTAATTTTGGAGACAAATTGTTATTTGTCAACGATTTGATGCAGAATAATTAGTTGTTTCCTTTAATGTTGTTTTAGGTGGCAGTTTAGCAGATGCCATAAGTGAAAATTACAGGAATATGCGTTATTTTACTGAACCAGAACTGAAGGACCTGCTACTTCAGGTGGCTCGAGGCTTAAAGTACATTCATTCAATGTCACTGGTACACATGGATATCAAACCTAGTAAGTTTGTAAACTGCTTTGCTTTGTATTGACAGCTTTCTCTGTTAATTTTATCTGCTGTAGAAAAATGAGCAGTTAGCCACACCTTACTAACTGTTAGTTCTCCAGTGAAGTTCTAAACAGCAGTATAAAGATGTCTGTTATAAAATTGGCTAACAAATTTAAACTGTTGTTTAGTTTATCTTGGGTCCTTTTTGTGTAATTGACTCTACTTGCATAACACTTGGCTCCCGTCCCAGGAGAGGGACCTAAGCAAGTACTTTGTAATTTCTTGCTCTTATGAAGAGGATATATATTCAGCTAAAACTTCTGTGTGGCTGAAGCAAAGTAGTGGAAATAGATGAAGTAGAAACTGGACAGAAAGAGTTCTTGTTTTTTTTTTTTTTTTAAACCATTCTCTTGTTTTCAGGTAATATTTTCATATCTAGGACATCAGTTCCAAGTACAGCTTCAGAAGAAGGTGATGATGATGACTGGTCATCAGATAGAGTCATATTTAAAATAGGTGAGCAGCAGTACACTTGTGTTCAGAAGAATTTAATTGCCTATTTGTCTTCTGAAAAATAACTTTCTTTACTTCTTGCAGGTGACCTTGGCCATGTAACTCGAGTGTCTAGTCCACAAGTGGAGGAAGGTGACAGCCGTTTTCTTGCAAATGAAGTCCTACAAGAGGTAACTGCTCTGTTTGTGAGGAAATAGTGATGTTAGGCCTGTATGCTGATTTCTTTAGTGAGTTACTGTCTGCTGCCTCCTTGCTGGAGGAGTAACTTCCTAAACGGTTAAAGAGGAATGTAATAGTGCGTGTAAGTTCAATGCCGAACAGTTAAGCAGATAGATTTGTTGTTGTGCTGGTTGGTATGTTAACTAAGTGTATTCTTTATTTTCAAGAACTACACCCATTTGCCAAAAGCAGATATTTTTGCTCTTGCACTGACTGTTGTCTGTGCTGCTGGGGCTGAACCACTTCCAACCAATGGAGACCAATGGCATGAAATTCGACAAGGAAAACTACCTAGAATACCACAAGTGCTTTCTCAAGAATTACTAGACTTACTAAAAGTAAGAACTCTTGTATTAGTGGCTCACTGGTTACGGTGTAATTCTCATTGTATTACTGGCCTTAACTGGAATGCTGTGTTTTCTTTTTCCAAGGTTATGATTAATCCTGAGCCAGAGAAAAGGCCTTCAGCTGTGGCACTAGTCAAGCATTCAGTGCTTCTGTCTGCTGCAAAAAAGAGTGCAGAGCAGCTCCGGATAGAACTGAATGCTGAAAAATTCAAAAACTCACTCTTGCAGAAGTAAGTAGTTCTTCAGGGTCCTTAAATATAACTTAATTCCAATAGGTTTTCATATGCTAGTAATGATAAAAGCAGGACCGTCAAATTAAGGTTCACAAATCTGTCTGCATGTAGATATCTGAGAGTACAAAGTAAAAGGAACTTTCTCCATATAAGGAACTTGAACACTCCTAAGGGTCTCGTAACTACCCTATTAGTATTCAAGGCATACAAAATGTTACAGCTGTAAAAAAAAAAAAATGTTTCAAGCATAATGCACACTTATGCCACATGTAGTGTAGCTTAATATCTGTATTATTTGAGTGATGTTTCCTAGGTCCTCTGTACACTGAAACACAGCAATCTTTACTTTAATGAGCTGTTTTGAACTTGTATGAAATGGCACATCAGGAATGTTTTTGGACTCATTTGACTTGTTACACAACAGTGCTATTAGGTTACCAGAGAATCATTGCTATTGTGAGGTCATCTTACCCTACCCCTTATTTAAACATTCAACTCTGAATTAAAACTTTGAAGAAGTGCCTCCCTTTAGGAAAGCCTGACTTCTGCTTAAGTTGCCAAGAGGGAATTGCAAAGTGAAGAAGCACTCACCTCAATCTTTCCCTGCAGTTAACTTTGCACATAGTGTGCATGATAGGCAGACTTTTATGAGGGAGCATAGAACACCGATTATTTTGACTGCCTCATTTTGAACAAAGATATTAACTTCTCTTTTGGATTCTCTCCATTGCCATCTGCTTATATTGATATTGCTACAGTCTTGAGTGTTGCCAGACTTGCCTTTTTAGATTGTTATCTTAATCTTTGTTTAAATTGCACGGACTGCAGAAAGAATAAATTGACAGTTTGTGCAGGTCATTCAAGGACAGATTTGCTGAGGTGATGTGCTTGTATAAAAATAACATTTCTGCATCATGTGAAAGGCAAAATTGGCAGTGCTAGTAATTTTGTAAAAACTTTCTAGCCTGGCAAAAAGTAGGGTACGTCCTTATAAAATAACTGTAAATCAAGGAGCGATTTAGAAAACGCTTATCCAGAGTAATTCTTAACATTGGGTGGGATAGTGTTTAATGAAGTAGTAGTCCAGGTAGGTATTTGTTCTGTTTTGTTTTTTTTAACGCTTTTGCATTTGACCCGCTTACATACCCACAAGTGGTATCCTAAATTATCATCAGTGAAGGAAATCCTTGTAAGGAAACTCAGCTTTTCTACTGTTGCCTTCAGAGGAGGAAAGAATTAAAAAATAGATTTCTAGAGAAGAATGAAAGTATATTGTAAGACTTTCCTGATTGTGGTGGGTGGGTATGCACTTATATGTGTGTGCATTTGTGACTGACAGTATTTAACTTGATTTAAACAGTCTATTGTATTCTCTTGCAATGAACTGGCACAGTGATAATGTGTGGAGGATAAGATGGGCCACAAGTGTTAATGAATAATATTTAAAAGAATGGGAGTAGCTCATTGAACTAAGTAACTTACTTATAAACTTAAATACACCTACACCCATATGCAGCAAGCTTGTAAAACTTTATGTTGCTTTGGAGTCCAGATGTGAAGTGAGTTTACAAATACAGTTTTTATGTTAGAGAAAATTCTTTGAGGGATAGTTTGGGGTAGGAGAAGGAAAATAGTATGGGGGAGTCCTTACACTTAGCCATAAGTCAGCATTTAAGGAAAGGAGAAAAGGAGTTTCAGGATATCCTTAGTGCAGATAACTTTGCTCTTTAGTTATATTGTTTGGGGGTTTTGGGTTTTTTTTTGTGTGGGTTTTTTTTTAGTTGAGTTTTATTTAACTTTGTCCTCAGACTGAGTATTGGTAGTTCTCTGAAACAGAATAGTTGACAGAATGTTGCAAGGGGACAACGGCCTGTGCTACTTTCAATGACTTAGCCTTGCAGTTTGCTTTTTTTTCTTAACCAAAAATGATTTAGGTGGCGTTAATCTCTTGGTAAGGAAGAGCATGCTTCCTGAGTTGCCTGTTGCATTCATTTAAATGTGTATCTGTCTGTCTGAGCCTTCCACTGAGGTTCACTTGTGGCTGAATACTTCATTCAGGCAGAGCTCAGTAATTAGCTCTTCAGTGGTTTGTCATACAGCTTGTACTAGAAAGTAAGAAGCATCTTACTCTGTTATGGTAATTGAAGTGTTGAGTTGCTTATAAAAGGTGGGATTTCACGATCTGAGTTGTGTGAATTTATCATTTCCTTTCCTTGTTCAAAAAGAACATCTAGAGAAATAACATCCTAATCCTGTCCTGTGGGTTGTAAACAGGTGGATGTGAATGATGGTGGTCTTAGTATGACTGAATTAAGTTCTGAACCGATGTAATTAATTTGAAACACTCTTGCTGTGATACGCCTATAGTCCTTACTGGTATCACTGTGTGATGATCTCCGTGTCTTGTAGAGAGTTGAAGAAGGCACAGATGGCGAAGGCTGCAGCAGAGGAGCGAGCACTGTTCACTGACAGAATGACAACCAGATCTACCACACAAAATAGACCATCTCGACTCATTGGAAAGAAAATGAACCGCTCAGTTAGTCTTACTATATACTAAATATGAAGTCTGAAAGAACTACTGAGGACGGCTATAGCACCTCTGCCGGACTGAAGCCTAAGAAACCTAAGAAATTAAAGGAAGCATAGAATTTCTGTTTCCTGTCCTGTCTTTGATCGGTGTTGCTAGTTTTTACAGGAACAGCTTTGGGGTTTTCATTTGTACAATATGGCTGACTAGCTGTATTAACTGTTTTGAGTTCACAGACTCAGTTACTATCTTGTCTGTAGAGGAACCTGGATGTTGATCCATAAGCCTTTCGGTTACACTGTTAGATGTTACGTTGTCCCAGGGTTAACCACTATAGTGGTGTGCTGCTTTGTAATGTTACGGCATTGTAATAAGTAATATCCCTGTTAAAAGTTTAAGAGGGAGGGAGGGAGGGGCCTTGCTTTGATAGTTACTGATATTTTGATTTTTTTTTTTTTTTTTGTTGGAGCAGAGGGGAATAAATTTTAAAAAGACAGGCTTTAAGGCCACCTACACTCAGTGTACCTGATGTCAGGTAGACTTTTATTGTGAATTCTAATTGTATATTCAACTGGGAGCACTTTGTAGGCATTGCGTAAACCACAGCTTAGAAACCTGTGGAATTAAGTGCCGTGTGGAACTGCTGCTATTTTTAGTTCGTTGTCCTCGCTGTAAACTGTAGCATTAAAACAATCATTTATTGTGTTAATAGGCTTCTGTTAAAATAATAACGTGAAAGAAATTTAAGCTGCGTTTTAGTGAAAGCAGCATTCTTCTCAAAGCTAGTGCATTGTGAAATAATGCACCAATTTAATATTTGAACTCTGTTTTAGTGTAGTGCAATTGTTGATGTCTTTGCTATTGATGTTTTGTAATTCTTTCTAATATGGTTCTCTAAATGTTGGTATTCAGTTTTCTGTTCAAGTCCCAAAATGAAAAGAATGTGACTGTCAGAACCGGTAGTGATGTTGGACCTAGGCTGACAGGTGTTGCTAAAAATCAAAGTGTTGTAATTACTGGCTTGTCTCTTCTTCATTAATCTTAGTTTAAACAATATTTCCCATTTGTGCTGTGTTTTGTTCTTACTAGTACTGAATTTGAATATTAAAGTTAAGTGTTGTTTAATACTGTCTTAACACTTACTTAACTATAGTTGTAGAAATAACATGAGTTGGGAATAGACTATGGCAAGTCCTGATTTAGATCAGTTTCCTGCTGCATAACACTTGTAGCTCCCTCAAGAGAGCAGAACTTGAGATAATGTGCTTTCTGATATTTAAGTTGAGAGAGAAGCACCACAGTCTGTGCATTAGTATCTATAGCAGTCTGTCTCTACGGTTTTAGAAATGCTTCTGCATGTTGGAAAGACAGAGCCCCTGGAAGATTTGAAGTAGAACTCATGACTGCAAAGATGGAGAACTAGATGAAGCTATGAAGAAAGACGTGGGTCTGAGGTAAGGAGCAAAACTTGTGAATGGCTGAGAATGGTAAGAGAATAGTAGGAGGAACTGAATAGTCTAGGGAGCACAATAATAGCATGTTCTGTGGCACAGATATGCATTTGTATTCCACATCATGTAAAGAGAGATTCAGTAAAATTAGTAAAGGTTTAATAAATGAGTCCATTATGGAAGCTTTTGCAATGCTGTGTTAAACTCACAGAAGCAGAGAAGCTGTGTGAATTGAATAGACTATCAAATTTAATTTTGCAATTAGCATATGAAAACTAATTTTATCATAGAATATCCTGAGTTGGAAGGGACATGTAAGAATCATCAAATCCAACTCCTGGTTCCACAGGGACAGATGTATTTTTAAGAGGTCTGCTATTCATAAAAGTGAAATTCAGAGGCTTGTTTCAGGCAACTGTTCTTTGAATATGCACTTCTCAATAAAAACTGATAGACTGGAATGTTTTCCTAAGTTTTCACTTTGTATGATAGTTGTCTTGTTGTGAGGAAACTTTGAATATCTCAGTTTTGTTGTAACATTTTAGTGCTCATCTACACTGAGACCTCATTAAAGCATACTTCTTAACAGTAACATATCACTTGGAGAAACAGCAAACTTAATAAGCATTTCTTCCCCTATAGTGTAAATAAATTTGACCTACTTACGATAAGTTACATGCTCTTGCATAGCTCGTTTTCAGAGGCTTGTAACATCTGAAGGCACATAATGATCTGCAGACAAGATGTACACAGTAGCTGTGTAAGCCTGGAGAGGTGTACTCGACTGAGTGAAAAACTGGATGGCTGGGCCCAAAGAGTGTTGTGAATGGAGATAAATCCAGTTGGTGGCCAGTCACAAGTGGTGTCCCCCCAGGTTTAGTACTGAAGCCACTTTAATTTCTTTTATCAATGATCTGGACATGGGGATTGAATAGACTTTCAGTAAGTTTACAGAAGCAGCGCCAAGTTGGGTGGGAGGGAGTGTTGATCTGCTTAAGGTTAGTTAGGAAGGCTCTACAGGAGGGTTTGGACAGGCTGGATCAGTGTGCTGGGGCCAGCTTTGAGGCTCAACAAGGCCAAGTGCTAGGCCCTGCACCTGGGTGATAACAACCCCATGCAGTGCTGCAGCCTTGGGGAAAAGTAGTGGGAAAGCTGCCCGGAAGAAAAGGACCTGGAAGTGTTGGTCAACAGCTGGCTGAATGAGCCAGCAATGTGGCCAGGAAGGCCACAAAGTGCCTTCCAGTTGGAAACTAGCATAACTAGAAATAGTTGTTTTATACCTTCACAGATTACATACCTTCACAGATTACATATCGAAAGTTGACCAGCTTGACCTTGTCTTTCATGTGTTTTGTAGTCTCCAGCAACACCTGCTGGACAAAACAGTCAACTGTACACTAAATTTTTGTCTTTAGAGTGTTTGTGCGCTAGCATGACGCTTGGCCCTGAATGATAGAAATCATTATCTTGTTCTGCAGTAGTGACTGAGCATTCCTACCAGCTTAGGTAAGGTGTTGACTTCTTTTTAACTCTGTACCCACCATCTCAGTTCTGTAGGCTTGGTAAAGGCATCCTCATGATTTCATGGTGTATGTGATTTTGGTATAGAACGTGAATACATGCTTAATAACTGTGTGTATGTGCTACCTGTGAATATCACTGCCATACCTGTGCTTGAGGACTCTGGTCTAAATCAGTGGCCTGCAAGAGTCAAAAGCAGGGCTGTTCTTTGTTTGAACCTTTCCTTTGTGAACTGTGGAAGCCATCTGGGAGCGGACTGCAGTTTTCATCTCAAGAAACACTACAGAAACAAAGTGGGAAGAAGCAGCGACTGTGAAGGAACAACATACAGGAAATTAAGGTCCTGCTTCTGTTTAAATAGTTGGGACTGAATGAAGATGCTATCTTCATGAAGTATAATGGGATTGGGGAAAGGGGAAGGGAAGTGCCCTGAGGAGAGAATATTGCTGTGCCTAATTTAACAGGAAGCAATTTATTACTGTTATTGATGTTGCTCAGAGATCTGAGGTTGCACATGCTTTAAAATTAGCTGAGATTCTGAACAGACTTAAAATCTGAAGCATTGGTTTCAAAGATCTTCCTTTTGCCAGTCACTTGAGTCCTGTCTAACATTAAGCAAGAATATTTAGTGTGACATCTCAATAATCATGCCGTATAAAATGACTTCTCTGTTAGACTCCCAGTGAAAGCAGAATAACTGGCCTAATTTTATGTTGATCTTCTGTATATCCCTAGGGTTACTGCCAGATAGGTGGTTAACAGATATAAAACCCGCAGTTCTTACTGAATTACCATTTATGCACAGGAGAGAGTCTGTATGCTCAGCCTGCATCCTGATGGAGATGACCTACCTTGTCTATATTGATACACAGACAACAGAACACACCACTAATGAAAGTGTTTTAGTCAAGGTGTTCTGCTGGATATGGGTGGGAGGGGATAGGAGAAATTCCTCCTCTTTAGTAGTTTCACCAACCTTGGTGCAGTCTTCCTACCTCTACAGCCTTTTTCCACTCTCAGCTACTTAGGTGTTAGTGTGCTAAGGGTAGAATTTCACCATATATTTGTTCCATGCCTTAGAAATGGGATTTTAATCTTTTTGGTCTTGTAGACACTGAGCCAATATTGACAGTCTACTACACTACCCCTGCTTAAATGTCTGTTTCCATTGACCATCTCTCTAGTTCCCATCCCAAAACATTGCATCAGACTGTTGCTGCAGTACCCACCCTGGATCTAATTTCCTCTTTCTGCAGTTAAGGTCTCTGTGGTACTTAGTGAGAAATACCTTATCAGCTACAGGTGTAGAGTAAGATGTGTACTATCTGGGAGGAACTAAAAGGTAAGTTAATGCTATGTGTTTTAACCTCCTCATTATGCTTCTTTTGTCAAATTTGAATAGAAATGCATGTGTTGTGTATAAATAGCAGAAAATTACAGTAAAGTAGGTGTACTTTGCTGGAATTGCTTTAAAGATTGCCCTAGAAGTCTTGGAAGTGGATGGAAAATTAACTTTTTTTTATTTTTTGGTAGAAGACTGAGCTGCCATTCTGATTCAGCATCTAACACTGCTCCTATTTCACCTGAATTAATTTTCATGTTTAATTTCTACATAGTTTCAGTGAGAATGAGGCATGTGTCTAAGTCCAGAGATAAAACTCTTTAAAGTGTTTAAAAAAATATAGAAAACTCAAATTCTCCAAATGGCTTGAGGACTGGGTTACTGTATAACTTCAAATATACTTACTTTTTTTACACAGTTCTCCAGTGTTTCCTTGAGCTCTTTTATGGTGGCACTAGTCTGTTCAGAAAGTGTTACACATTGATCACCAACAGTAGCGTTTGCTTTAGTTTGATTTTTCTAGTGAAACATCACTGTGAAACAGCAGATATTGGAAACACAGTTTACTACAAGGTTGGCTTAATGCTCTTTAATTTCTGTTTGCTTTAGTTTAGTTTTCCTGTGGAGAATTAAAATCACTGGAATAGCAGCAGTTCAGGAGGGTTTTTTCTGGGCTAACTGATCAGAAAACAGTCACTGGTGTTGTCTGAATTCTTTCCTTGATGGTAGTTCAACTGACTCAGTGGCACAAAACAAAATTAGTAACACTTCAAATGCGTAATTTTTCCTCTGGCTAGAACCTTCCTGACAAATGCTTATTATTTGACTAACAAGGAGTAATTAGGCTTCCGCAGGGAGGAGGAAGAGAAAAGTGACTGACCTCTTAAGGCTGAGCTTCAGCAGAGTCTAACTAAAGCTTCTTCCTGAAAGTGAGTCACTTCATGAACTGTGAGCCAGTTTTCCGTCCCTGATCTCTGCACCACCCTTGTTGAGTTGTGTTTTTAACCGTGGTGAGCAAACAAGATGAGAATAAGCCCAGATTTAAAATAAAGTTGCTGAGACCTCTGACAACTTTCTGAGAAAAGCAGAAGTACCTTAGGTTGCATCAAAACGTAACTTTTGTATCATACAAGCAAATTACAGCTTTATGTAGTGCTATCAAGGGCTTCATGGTTGTGATCCTCGTTAATTGACACTCTATGGATTGGATGTCAATCATACCTTCAGAAGTTTAGAAAAATCTTTGATAAGCAAAGATCTAGACTAACACATTAAACCAGAAGAGTTGCTTAAAATACCTCATGCTTTGGGTGTGGATGCAGTGAGTCCTGTAACTTTGCTAAAGCTATTTTGGGTAAGTCTAAAGAACAAAGGTTCTGTTCAACAGAAAGCTAGCCTGCATGTGAACTTCAGTTTAACTGTTTTTTGTCCAACTAGTTCAATCCTATTAAAAATATTTAAGTATTAGTATGTCTGTATAAAATCATGTACTAGTTTTATGTGTAACTTGTAGGTATCCTTTTAAGTAACCTGCCAAAAGCTGGAGCAGCTGAAGCTTATTTAAACTGCGCAGTTTAATGAAACATTTAAGAATGGACTCTTACGCTATTTACCTGAATGGAACTACTTATATTTTTAGTAGAAAATAATTCCTGTTTTTAGCAAAGGATTTTAGCATGCCATTTAAACAAGGAGTAACAGAAGTCAGAAAAAAAAAGAAGAAAAAGTGAAGAGAAGCACACAGGTTGTTTTGTTACAATTATTTTGTTGGGAATTCTGTTTTAATTTATTTTTTTTACTCTGTTATAAAATGAGCTTCCAAAAATCACTGAACTCTGTTCAAAATAGAAATTAGGTCCCTGCCATGAAATTCCTGTGTATGTTAATTGCTTTTCCTCAGTGACATTTCACAGAACCTGTTTTTTAATGCACTTTAATAGAGATATTCTGTATTTGCTGGTGACCAAATATTTACAGCTACCAGATAAATTTACTAGGTTAACTGCATATACAAAAGTTGTCTCCTTACCTCCTTAAGTGGAATAGCTGTGGTCAAATTAATACTAATGTATTTAAAGATGATAAATGTTTCTGGTAATATTGGCAGCTACAATGTTAGCAAATCAGGTTCATTAGGAAATTTAATCCAGTTAATTGTTGATGTTAATTGTATAGTTACCCCAGCCATGTGGGATTGTGCGTGTCTCCTGCAACTAGGGCACAGATTTACCCATCTGGTTGTACTGCTTGGTATCTGTGACTGTACCTTTGTTGTGTGGCCTGTCCTTTGTCTGAAAATGCCACAAGAACTTCTCCTGTGCACATAATTTCCATTTGGCAGTAGAAACAATGTATAGAGTTTCCTTGTGAGAAAATCCTGTAATAGACTGACCAAAATTTCTATCACTTTTTTATGGGCAGGATCAGTGTGATATGCTGCACCTCAGTTAGACCTGTGGTTGATAACTGCACAGCTCAAGCTTCTCAGTACCTGAAGGAATGTGAAATATCTATACTGTCCTCACCATTATAGTATTAGCACAAATAAATGGTATTTTAAGTGCTACTTTGGAGTCTGAGTGCCTTTCTTACAGGGATCACAATGAACTGGCACCACCTGGTGCAAAACAGTCAACTTGCTGGACCTGCCAGTACTATTTCACTCCGAGTGCTACTTTTGTTCTGATGATGCAGTCAAATGGAGACTAAAATTGAATGAAAATTTATTTTTTTCTTTGTTTGTTACATGTCTTCAATTGGGATCTTAATGGTTCTGCTTAAAAGTAATGAAAATGAAACCTTAACTTGGTCATGAGCAGTAACACGTCAGATGCAATATTCACAGCAGTGTCTGTTGTGGCATTATCTTTTGCCACTTTTGGCCAACTCTCCCTGTTGTTAGCAGAGACGTACCCCTGAGCTTCCACTAGAAAGCGTAAGGCTTGTGGAGACACTGAAGCCCTCTCACAGCACCTGCTCTCGTCAGGGCTTAGTCTGAACCCACAGCTTTTACGAGGACTTAACTCCAAAGAAAAACCCCTAACACCAAACACTCTCTCAACACCAAACCTTTTCTCTAGAAGTAGTAGTGAGGGTTTTGGTGTTCCTTGCCCACTGCCCTGCCCGTGTCGTTTTTAGTTAAACCTAACTCGCGCCAGCTGTGTGCAGCCTTTGTTGCAAGCTGCTTCTCGAACTTCTTGGGCCACGAGCAGTTTACGAAGAAAGCTGCTTTGCTCTGTGAGCGTATCCCACCGTGAAAAGCAGGCGCAGTCTGCTGCGGGAGCAGTCCTCGGCGGCTGCCTCGCAGGCGCCGCGGAGCCGGCACTGCTGAGGCAGGTATCGCTGCCCACTGAGGCTCCCGCTCCCCTCAGTCTCCGAGCCCGCCCGGCTCCGCGCGGACCGACCCTCCGCCTTCGCGTCCGAGGCGGCACACCCGCGGCTCCCGGGGCGGCGCCGGGAAGGGCTGGGCACCCGCCCCCGGGGCGGTGTGGGGCGGGCGCGTCGTTCGGCGCCGTGTGAGGTGAAGGCAGAGCGGCCGCGGGAGCGGTGCGGTGGGAGCCGGCGGGCGGGCCGGCCATGGTGGGCCTCAAGGAAGAGCTGCTGAAGTCCATCTGGCATGCCTTCACCGCCCTCGACCTCGACCGCAGCGGGAAGGTCTCAAAGTCTCAGCTGAAGGCAAGTGGGGTGGCCTGGCCTCGCCTGGCCTGGGGCAGTGAGGAGGGAGAGGGGCAGTGAGCCCAGGGGGCACGGTGTAGGGCTAGGGCCCGATGTGGGTGTGAGGGCCTGCTGCTGTGGAGTGTGAGGCCGTGGCATAGGCCCAGGCTGTCGCCACTGACTGCCTCCACAGCGAGTGTAGGGGTGCTGGGCCTGGGGCCTGTCAGAGGTGGCCAGAGCTCTGGTGGTGCTGAGCAAAGGGACACGGACCCCCTTTTTCCAAGCTTGCTTGGGGTCTATAAGTTACATTTTCTCCATTGAGGCTGTCATTTGGTACCGGGTATTGCTGGTCACCGTGACTCCTGGATGCCTTGGGAGGTTTATGTGGGCCCTTCCTCATGGACAAGGGGGCTTATTTTCATTCTGCCCAGGCAAGCGCTTCATCCTCCCCAGGACATCAGTGCACAAACCCTTGTTGTGCTTCTGGTCTGCTTTCAACCGTGTGTCCTTGGTATGCTTTCTAGCCAAAATCTTTTGCAGGGCAGCCACAAGGTTCCATCTATAGGGCTTGGCTGCATTCAAGTGAAATTCATAGCTTGCCAAGGGGAGAGCAGGGTTCCACAGTACCCTCTTATTTGGTTATAAACAGGAGAATTAGTCAAGAGCTTCTAACTGTGCCATTTGTTCCTTAGATTATACGCTGAAGTAATGTTTGTGCTCTTAAAAGAGCTCTCAGGCAGTTTGCTGAATCCAGTCCCATCTTGGCCCTACTTTATGGGACTCTCTTGGCCCAGAAATAATAGCAGGAGTCTGGCTAAATAAACATTTTGGATAAGAATGCAACACCTGTTGACATTTGAGATTGCTGGTCTTTGTACTGAGTGTTGGAGTTGCATTAGCCGCAACAATTAGCTGAAGTTTTCTCCCTTTGTGAGATTCACTCCAGGGGTGAAAGTGGTTGTTCGGTGTGTGGTATTTCAAAGCATGGTCGGTAGTTAATGGGCTTTGTTTTTAGCATTATGTAATCAGTGTCCACAACGTGCAATGTGTTGCAAGCAGCCTGTTCCTCTTCTCCTTTTCTTTGCTCAGGGCAATCAGGCTGTGAGATAAAGCCTGATTTGGCCAGGTGTGACTGTAAGGCAGGAGTCAGGCAAGAAGCCAGACCTGAGCATGAGCTCAAGCTGAAAACATGTGCAGGTCCCAGGTCTTTTAGAGGTGGTGTCTTGAAAGTGAGTGTTTGTGTTGCAGCGTTGCAGGACTAACTACAGTAGGCTGCAGAGAAGCATTTTTTGTCTTGCTCTTTAAAGAAATCCTGATTTCCTGTTATGCTACCACACCTTGTGTACAAACCACTGTGACTTGTGTGTTCACCTGGGAGGTGTGCTGGATGTACGTGTTGTCATGCCAGGCCACTGGCATGGTTGCACGGCTCTGGGCTGAATTAAATGGTTAAAGAAGCAGCTGGGGTGCTGGTAGGTTTGTACAGCTTGCTCTGATGGAGCTGTCATTGCAGCTTGTCTATGATCATTGACTGAACTATGTGGATTAAAGCAGCAATTGTACTTCTAAATGGAAGCACAGTTACCTGGCTTGTCATGCCCTACTGTCTTCTTAGAGCCCCATGTCTGCAAATGCTTGTATGTTAAAAAAAAAAAAAAAAGGAGGGGAAATTAAACTTGTCCCCTCGTTGCCTAGCAAATATCTTCCTAAGTAGCTTTGGTGTTTAATTCTGTTTATCTGCGGGAGAGAACAGGTGAATAAAAAGTGGGTCTTTGAGGGTCTGTGCAATATCTGTGACATAAAGGTTCCTCTGGGAAGTGTCAAGTGGGTGTTCTGGGAAGGTGGAAATAAGTCTGAAATAAGGCTGTTGCCTTCTGTGGCCACCAAAAGTTAATTTTCAGGAAACACAGGCGCTCTTCCATAGGTATTTTGTACCAGATGATTAATGTGGTGTGACACCAGTGGTCCTGTTGGGGAGAAAAACTGTACATGATGACAGGAGCCCCACATTGATGCAGTGGAAGGGTTAGGCAGGACAGCAAAACACGGGTTGCTGTCTGATTGGTGTAGGGCGCTCTTGTACTGAGAAGGTATTTCACAAGCTATTTCTCATCAGCATTACTGTGAGGCAAATACAGCATCCCTATAAAATGGAGAGATGCGACTTGGAGATAAACAGGTTAGTACAGCTCTGTGGCATTAGAAACATTTGTTTAATAGTTCAGTGAAACTCCTGCAATGTTTGCTTTCTGAGAGCAGCATGCAATGTTGTAAACTGCTGAACTCTTCCCTCCTCAATAGAACTAATTTACTGACAATAGACCTTTTAGTTGTACAATTCAGTATAAGGATTGCATTGCATAGAAGGTCCTAAATATAATAAATTGGTTGCTAAAGAGAGTGATTTCTAGTTTCTCTACCTAGAAATGATATCTGAGCCTTCCATAAAGCTAAGCAGTTTTCATTAAATACTATGAGAAAAATAAATGTGTGTGATGTAGCTGAGGCCCTGCTTTGAAGGGTTTGCATCACATGTTTGTTTTTAGTGTATCTAGAGGAAAGGGATGGAGGTGAGTGAATTGGGTCTTTTTGTAGTCTGGACAAACAGCAAACACTTGGAGAGAAAACTAGGACTTGCTTGGAATAGTAAAGATTTCAGGAGGTGTCTTTTATTCACTTGTATCTTTTGAATATGGTCTGAGCTGCTGAGAGAAGAGACAGTAAAATCAGTCCTCTCTGTAATTTTGAATATTCTTCCAGTAAGCACTGATTATTTGTTCTGTCTTCCTTACACTGCTTTGTGACTTGTCTCTGCTTAGGCAGTGGAGTTATCTGGCTGTTCTTGGTTTGTTTTACCTGCTACATGCAGGTGGATTTTCAAAGTCCTGAATTCCTTGTGTGGTATCCACAGAATGTGGACGGTGAACACCTTGTGGAAATATGGTCTCATTCGGGCCCAAAATACATGGGTGACAAAAGCTACTAGTCAGGCTTAGAAAATTCACACTGATCTTTAATCATATTTAGGATGTTATAGAATTGTTACACATCTAAGTTTTGCCCTTTGTTAACTGGGAAGTCAGTGGCTGTTGGGAAGAGGAAGACGAATGGTGCAACTTGGGACAAGAGGGATGGTCCGAATGGAGAGGAAGACCTCGAACAATGTAATAAGGCGCTATAAAGGTTGAGTGCCTGTGATGAGTGGGCAGGACCTCAGCTGGACAATTGGCTTTTTACAGCGTTGAAGGATGGTAGGAAATTAGTCATTATGACTCACTAGAGAGAGTTGTACTCTGTTAGTAATGGGGCTCAGAGTGTTAGTGTTAGGGTAGCCATGAGGAATTATCTGTAAGGTGTGAGGGAAGGGATACCTCTCTTCCAGAAGAGCTGGCAAACCAAAGCAGCTTGTAGACCACAATGGGGGAGGTGGGGGGGACATTAGGAAATGACAGGCCCATGATATGTGTTTGAGAGGAGCAGCTGCTGGTGGATCAGCAGCCCATTTAACTTTTGTCCTTGATGTTTTGTCAACTGTTTTCAAGTAAGATGTTGAAGAAGGGTGCAGTAGATGGAGGAAGTTTACTGGGAGCTCTTCCTAAGGGCTGGGAGCTGCAGGACTTTCTTGGCAATTGAAGAGATGCTGACTGGCACCAGCACACAATTGGGGGACAAAGGGTGCATGCTGGTAATGAAGGCAAAAGGAAGATTTGTCAAAAATGGTGACGGGGGTCTGGAGTGCCCAAGGGAGAAGGGAGCAATTGAAGGAACAGAGAGGTGATGTGGGCAAAGGGCACTACTGTCAGGAGCCTGAGCTTCAGCAGACTGTGCTTAAATATGCCCATCCAACTGGGAAAGAGGTTGCTGCACTAACTCCTATGTTCAGTGATGAGGCTCTGAATGGGGTATTTAGTACCGGAGTGGTTATGGAACCTGTACCTTAGAGATGCCATGATGCGCGAAACTCTGTGCTTTAAACATACCCTGGTTGAAAAGACCTTGTGCCCATGACAAGAGACATACACAATGCTGGTTTCCACATTAGTTTAAAAAAGTAAAGGGAAAGTACTTGTGAGTAGCCTTATTTTGGCTGGCTAGCTGCTGACATGGATGTTGGGGAGAGATGAGCCAAGAATGTCTTGGAATGAATTCACACAAGGCCACTGAATGGAGCTGTCAGGATCTGCAATGCCAATGTTTTAAAATCTTAAAAAGAGATGGGGAAGGGAGAAAATCCCCCCTGAGAGATGGAAAAGAAAAAGGAAAAAAGTACTGAGGAAACTGACAATAGCTACTGTAAGATTAGTCTGCCCTGTTAGTGTTCCTCCTATCACTGGGGACAAGTTTTTGTTGCTGAGCAATAAGTAGTTTTGCAGACTGTCCTTTTCCCTTTAGAAACACAGGTCACTTTCATGGACAGAGTTAAATAGAACTACTCAGATGGTAACAATTCAACATGTGCTCAAAATTTTGGAAGATAATTGTTTCGAAAAATGGTATCTCAGAGCGGGGGTGGGTGGCTGTGGCAGAGTGACACTGGCTGGAGATCAGCACTCCAGGTAAAGCAGCATGAGACTGGCCATAAATAAAGTAAATCCAGAGTCTGTAACAGCCTGTGGTGTTCAGCTTACTTCATCAGGTTATTTATATTTAGAGCAGAACACCTTCAGTATTCCCTGGGCACCTCTAGGCATCTCTCTTGTGAAGCCTTTCATTAGAAATGGAAGAATTGTGCCCACAGTGCTTTATGAATCCTTTGCAGACAACTTGGACTGGCTCATGGGCTGTAGTTTGGGGACCACCTCTGTACTGTTTGCTGGAGCACAGGGATGGGTTGGAATTGGCTCTGGCATCAAGGTAGATTGTTAAATGTGGCATCCAGAGCATAATAAGTGCTGAAAGAAATAGCTGCCTAGCAACCCTGTGGACACAGGGGAAATAAGCCTTACTGGTGCAAAACTTCCTCATGGTTGACAGAGCTTCTGCAAGACAAGGCAATTTTTTGTACTGCAATTTACCTAATACTCAGCTGGATTTTTTTTTTTAATTTATCATTAAAATAGAGTATATCATGGTCCAGATAATGGGATTTGAGAGAACGAAACAAGACCTCAGTGCTGAATTCTTCAGGCTTACCCTGCAACTGAAGAATTCAGCTGGTGCTTGTCTGTGTTAGAGAATGGCAGGCTTTGTCAAGGCACTGAGGAATTTCCTGAATTATGAAAAGAGAACACTGGGCACAGGAGAGATCACAGATAAGGCAGATCTTAGAAAATGATTGAAAGTGGAATTCTTCCATGGTAAATTGGTTGCTTGATGTGGAAACCACCTAGGTTTCTGACAGCCCAAGCACAGCAAGAAGCCTGAAAATAGGAGAAGAGGAAAATGTAGAAAGGACATGATGAAAAAGCATTTTATTGAGACTTCTAAATTATTTGGGTAATGAGCTTAAATCAGATACGCTTTTAAAATATTTTATTAGCTTAGTATTTTTTTATGTATATCATGTATATCATTAGCAGCTGCAGTGTGGTTGGAAAGCTGAGATTATCTCTTGGAAATTCAAGAATCCCTCAGTCTTGTGTAAATAACAACAGAAGCCTTAAGTAGAAGGGGAAACATGTGTTACAGTGTTTTTTTCCCCTGCTCCTTATGTAAACAACATGGACTTGATTACTTGATTTGATGTTGTGGTTAAAGATAAATTTAAGGGAAATATGCTGTTGATGGAGGGTAGTATGAAATGTGGTGACTACTTAATACTATTTTGCTGCTTTGAGAAACACAGCTTTCGATGTAATATGACTGATGCTGTTGCTTTCCTGTATTTAAACTTATGCACCTGGTTAGCTCCAGTAGCTTAATGTTAGTATGCAACAGTGAAAATACGTATTTCTTGTGGAAATGTGTGCTTTTCTGGAAGCAGGTGTAGGTTTGGAGGTATGTACAATTTGCCTCTGAACTGAACTTGCCTCTTAGACTACCTTTGTTGGTTGTTATGGTAACTAGTGCTTAAATTCTGCATGTCTCCATACCATACATTAGAAAAGTAAATATAAATGTGTATTTTTGGGGAGGAGGTAAGGCAGTGGGGCAGGGGGCGAAGGCCAGACATTTTAAACGTGTGGCATGGGTTTGATTTCCTGGGCTTTGAACCAGTTCAGACTTTCACTTCTTGTTTTACATCTTTGTGTCTACTCACCTAAATAAACCTGCTTTACAAATTTTCTGCACATTTTTTACTGCCTTCTCTTCCCCTCATTTGGGTATTTTTTTTTTATTTTATGCTGCACAGAGAAAAAATAAAGCATACACCAAAATCTGTACTGTCTAGTTGATTTAAAAAAAAAACAAACCACAAGCTGCATGCATTTTCAAAAGATGCAGTCTGTTTTGCTTCTGCCTAATTTTGTTCTGCCTTTATTTTTTGACTTTGGTTCTTAGTTACATTTTTTTCAATGCAGCCCATCCCCTGGCATGTCAAGTATTCAACCCAGTTCCTGTAGCTGGTACATGGTCTTCTGTGCTTAACATGGTCTTCACATGCTTAACTGTGCATCATGCCAAGGAGAGAGAGCTTTAAGACCACCTGACTCAAAACAGCGTGAACAATGAAAGGGGTTGCCTTTCTGAGGTGGTGGTACAGGACTGATGGCTACCCAGGCTCAGCCTTCCTCTTGTTGGTACCAAGGCATTAGTTTATGCATGCAAAACTCAGACAAAGTTGAAGAAGTTGAGATGTGTTTGCTACCAGTTAGTTTTCAGTAATTCAGTACTTCCTGAAAACTAATCAAGTGTGAAGCCCCTTCTTGAAGGTAATATCTCAAAAACAGACAGGAGTGCTGGTGGATGTTAAGTTCTTGATATGATTCATGCAAATCTCTCTTTAAAATAAAATTTTGAGAAGTGCGCCTAAACCCTTCCCCTTTCTGTAACATTACTTTTCCTTTGCTAACCAAAACATGGAGTGAATGTTGAAAAACAGCCCAAAAGCAAGCAGATGAGAAAAATCCATAGTTAATGCTTTAATTTGTGTGGTCATTTCTTTGTAAAGATACAGATTGAGTTATCATCTTCCTTACTCATTTTCATTAAATAGTAAATATTTACAATTTCAAAGGCTAGGTGTTTGTGGTTGTTTTCCATAGCTGTCTAATTTCGCTCTGTAAATATTATTTTGCTGTTTCTGCGTACCTCTTTTGGTTTTCAAATTCCTAAGTGTATGTACACAAAGAGAGGCTTCTGTAGCTCTGTGTATATTTCTGTAGGAATGGACCAGTTTGTGATGGCATTGGTTTTGTAAATGCGCAGCTGTCTGAAGGTGTCAAATCCTTGGAGTCAGTGCTTTTAGTTATGTTTTGGTTTTGACAAAAATCTACAGGGCAGAACTTGTACTGACATGAAGGTGTCACTCATGGTTTTGCAAATCACAACTCTGCTTTGGAGGGAATGCAGCACGGTTAAGGCTGACAGTGGTGTCACTGATCTCTCTTCTGTTCTTAGGTCCTGTCTCACAACTTGTGCACAGTGTTAAATGTTCCACACGATCCAGTGGCCTTGGAGGAGCACTTTAGGGACGATGATGAAGGACCAGTTTCCAATCAGGGTTACATGCCTTACCTAAACAAATTCATCTTGGAAAAGGTAAGTTTGGAATATTTGTGTTCTGTTTTTTTTTTTTTTTCTTGATGAGGTTTTGTGTTAGTGTATCTTTGCTGTAGACTGCTTACAGGAAGCTTGGTATGAAGACACTGTGGTTGTGAGTGGGGTCATGATGGGGAAGGTGCTCTGGAAAGCCTATGTTTTAAAATGGAGGCGTGCACTATTCTCCGCTTCTTTTTTCTCTCCTTGATTTTTATTTCCTTATACACCTGGTCATCGTCTGAGCAATGCTCATGCAGAACAGTGTTCATATTAGTAAAATGCCTCAGCTTGAATTTATTTGAAAGTGTGGAGCTATATTCTCCCACATTATACTATGTCTATAAGATAATGTTGTCACAGACTCCTTTGCAACTGGGAAGGGCAAAACCACCTTTAATGTCTGTTCATTAGGTATTTTAATAAATAGTTCCCTTCAGGTAGTTACAGTGGGTGACAGGGAGTGTGGTTAAGTTCTGTCTTGCAAGTTCTTTCTTTTTTGTGTCTGACCACTCTTCAGTCTTCTGTTACGTTTTGTTTCGGGGAGGACTCTTGGAAAGCCAGCAGGGTTTCTCCTACCCTCCTTTCCATCATGTTCTAAGATGCATAGTGACTGAGTAAGAGCTGGGCTCTCTGCATTTGGTATTTACGTTGAACTTTCTGAAAGTTAAAAAAAAAAAAAGACGCTTCCTGCTTTTTTTTCTGGCAACTGCTATTTGAGAAACTGGTCTAGACAGTAAAAACCACCCCATGTGATAGTGCAAGCATATTAGCTTCAATACCACTGATTTCTCATACACATAGGGCTGACCCCAGAAACCCTCCAACTTTGATGTTGTGGCTGCAGATACATAGATGTTAAGAAGTTGTAAACTGACATGCTGCTGAAAAGTCCAATGTAGCAACTGCATCAATTATGTGAATTCCTTAGCCCAATTTGCCATTTTTTATTGCTTCCTTAATCTACAAAATTTAGTACTGGTGGAAAATGCTATATTGCAGCATGGCAGCTTGAAAGCAGGAGATGCTTATAAGCCTTAGCAGCTCCTCTGCCTTTCTGGTCTGTTTCTCTCATACCTGGTAACAGTGTCCTGTTTTACATGTGACAGTTTTTGGCCGTCAAATCACATAAAGGCACCTGATTGTTTGATGTAGGACAATCTAGCTTTGTCCCTAAGAATTTTGTGATCTCATTTTCACGTTGTGTTGTTGGCTGACTGACCTCCTGTAAGACTCAATGGTGACCAACAATACATATGCAAATTCTTGGGAGAAAGAAAAGACCTTATTTTATTTTGACGGAAGGATTACAGTAGTAGAGTTTGAACCAGCTGTTTTCTCTTTAATACTCTGTGTAGGCAGTAATACATCATTAAGTAAAACAAATAAGGAAGGCTTTTTCAAATAGACACATTCTTTATTGTTAAAATAGTGTTTATAGGAAGAACAGTTAGGAAATGAACAGCAATTGCATTTAAATAACACTTCAATTTGAAAATTAAAGGCCTGACTACATCAGGAAGTTGGTGTAAATTTACAGTGTTTGGCTACTCTGGAGCACCTTCTTACCCCATGTTAAAAACTAAGGACAAGCTGTTTTGCTTTCTCCTGAAAGAGCAGACTGCATGTGATTTCTTGGGTTGTTTTAATCATACACTGGTCTGGATTCTGATAAGTGCCTGATATACCCATACTATTAGTTCATCATAAAAGATTAAAGTGTTAAAGAACAGGATTAAATTACCTGTAACTTCATGTTGTTTAATCCTAACTAAGTGCTTGTAAACTGTTGAGATATGTACTACTAAAAGTTAGTGCAATTCTTCAGACAGAATGCTCTTTGTGGACTGGAAAAATCTTGATTGGGACACCTCATCTTTTAGAGATGACTTTATGTCGGTGCCAAAAGACAACATGCAGTGGGATGAAGTCACTGGTTCATAGCACGTCTCCTTTGTTTAAAACAAACAAGCTAAAAAAGCAAACAAGAACCCCCTTTTTTCCTTTTTCTGAGGCGTGATCTGTTCTTCTAGATGGAGTGATTGTAGAGCAAGTGCTATTAATTTGTGCTGGTAAGCAAAGCTACTAAAGATGGACTTGGTGCTTTATACCCCCAAGAACAGAGGAAGTTCTCTCAATTTCCAGTCATACATCTTCCGGTGAATTAATTGATCTGAGCAAGAGCAACCTGTTCAAGAAAAACTTTTTTGTTCTCCAGATATTTTGCTTGAAAACATTAGTAAAATATTTAAAGAATGAATCCCTAGATTTCTTTAAAACAGATGTGTAACTTAACAACTTTATTGAGAGGACTTTGTAACCTTTTGAAGTAACTTCGTTGTACTGTAGTGAGGTGAGACAAAGGACACCTGTCCAAACCAGGGGTTATGCCCAGACAACTTAGGGCATGCTATTTACACCAGCAGTGCTTGTTATATCTTTGGAACTGATCTGATCACTGGTACTTAAACAAGATGGTTTTTGTATTTCCTTATGTTTTAGAGTTTTTGGTAGGATATTGATGATAGGATTGGTAGGTTATATTTCAGATATTAGTAGAAAATAAAAGGTCTAGAGAATTGTTTGGGATTTGTGGCAATTTTCTTTTGATCTTTTTGTGAAACGTCTTAGAAAGGGAAGGTGTCAAATATATTTCTTTATCTCTGAGTTTAGGCAGTTTTATGATTGGTGGGGTTGGTTCACTTCCACGTTTCATCATTTGGACAGATTCACAAATAAAAATTATAGTTGCTGCAGCGGTAATAGTGTGAAGTACTGTAGAAGTTTCCAAATGAGATGGTGACTTCAAGTAATTTGGGCAAATTATGAAGTACAGTTAAAAGCATATAGTAGTGCACAGAAAAAAAAATCCCTTACACAAAGATTTGTTCATTAATTACAAGCAACAGTCTTCTTTGATAGACACACAGGCTGCAAGCAGGATGAGTATTCTGGTCAAACACAACTGAAATTCTGGTTTCTCAGTAGATTGTCGTAATATTTTTTTTTCCCACATCAAGATTATTTCAATGCAGGATTCACAGTACTCACTGTAAATAAAGATGTTTTGGGAATCCTCTTTAAATTTGAATTCCAGGATATCATCTTGACTGCCAGTCTGTTTTTATGTTGTGTTCATGTCATGAAAAAGCAATATGTGCTTGTTTCCACAAGTGTCTTTTTGATATCCATACCTGCTTTTACAGTTTCTTAACTAAGTTAAAAGTACTTTTGCAAATAAGTTCAAGTATAGCTTTAGAGACTGTTTAAATATTTTTAATTTTTTAAATAAGGCTTAGAAATTAGCTCTTACAAATCCAGAGAGGGCTTACCTTCAGAGTAATTACTATCTAGCCATCTACAGTGGAGTATTTCGAGTAAGGGAAACCAAAGTAGCACAAGCCAAGACTTTTGTAGTATGCAGTTAGCTCTGAAACAATTTGGGCTTATTTGCAGGATTTTTACTTCCTTCCCCCCCCCCCCCCCGCTGCCTCAGGCAAACATATTTCTTTGAATCTAGGTACCAGGAATGATTGGCATTGCTACATGAAATCGCTGAGGAAAAGCTTTATTCTTTATTAAAGGGAACTATTTGGTTCCAACCTCAACTCACAGCATCCCCAAACAACAGTTTTGTGATTTTTATCTTTTAGTTAACAGGCAGCCCAATCATTTAGAAAAAAGCCACAGATGTGAAATCAGGTGGGACTTGCGTGCTTGCTTGATTATTCTTCCTAAGCAGTGTCCCTGCTCCAGATGTTGCCTGTGGCCTGTGAGGTCCATTTCAGAATGAGGTCTGGATTCTGAATAAAGGACTTACATCTAAGGTGGGGCCTCTGGCACAGTTCGACCTAGGCCCCTGTGGCAAAATGATCCTGAAACCTCTTGCTTGGCTGCTTGCCTAATCCTGGTGGCAGTAATGTGCTGTAGGTGGCTTGAGGTTTTGACATGAGTTTGACATGCACGTGACCCAGATTGATTCTGCATGACCAGAAACCACATGTTTTCTAGTCAGGGCCTGTGCTTTTCTCCACTCATCTCCCTGCGGTCACTGATTACTCCTGTACTTTTAAAATGTTTGTTGCTTGTAGAGCAACCCACTGTATTTATAGTGCTTAGAGCATTTGCCAGGTGGTGGCTGTAGGAAAGGAGATTTCCCACCCAGTTGGCATCTTCCTTGGGAACCAGTATGATATTTCAAGGGTGCAACTGCTCATCATCTGGGTGGGTGAAGTTGTTTTAGAAAATAAGTTAAACTTTGTTGGTTAGGGTGGAGAAGACAGACAAGAAAAAACAAAGGCAAAAGTAGCCAAGTGTTCAGGCACTGGCAAATTGACGGATGAAGGAAACCCAGCTTCTAGCTCTTCTTCTAAAGGGTGTTTGTTAGCTTAGCTGGTGTTTAAGACCCATGTTGTATGTGCAGACAACCAGGATAGTGGGGCTGTAGCAGTTAGAGCTTCTACAGCTTCAGCTGCCCTCAAAGGACAGTTGTGTCCTGTAGCCAGCCTCTTGCACTGTCACTTAACATTGGTGGCCTGCTCTGCAAGCATGCAAAGTCTATGGCTTTCTTTCATAGTCTCACTTTTTCACTTTTAGTCCTGGAAACTGTACTGTATATTGCTTCTTATCATTGGGTTGGTTTCCTGTGTATACTTCTGTATCTTTTTGGTTTGGGGTTTTTTTTCTTTGGGGTTTCTTTTCTTTTTTCTTCCCCCTCTGCCTACGTCAGTACATCTACTTCCTCAGTCTGACTTCTCCGCTGTGCCTCAGCCTCCACTGTGTCTGGCCACTTAGTGCATTGGATAGGAAACCATACAGATTGCAGTGGAATGGTGTTCTTCCAGCAACCCAGGACATGTGGTTGGGTCTATGATGAGAAAATGTCACGCGGCATTACTGATGTCGTTATCCTAAGAGGCACAAGAACCTATTTCTTAGACATGTGTTTCAAAACGCAAGGGGCTTCCATTACAGTGCAGAACATGCCTTATCAGTTATATGTTGGCAAAGAAATAGCATTGCCAAGCTGTAGGGAGATAAATAGATTTCATCTCTAACATAAATGAGGGTTTAAAAGGAAGATAGAGGAAATGAAAGCTTTCACATATATAAATAATTCACAGATGGGTATGTACAGTTGCTAGGTGTGACAAAGTATAACAAAAACAAGAGGATTTTTTTTTCATCGATAAGGTTAAGATTTGCAAGTCTGAGAAAAAGGAAAGGATTAGTGGATTAGTGTTACAGAAAAAAATAATTACATGTTTGTGAGTACCCTACAAGACTTACATTTGAGTAACATGAAGTGGAAAAACATATTAAAGGGCTTTCCCAGCTATTGTTGCAATGGCGCTTCTAGCATATCCACATGTAGTTTTGACTATAATGGTTTCCCAGTTTGCTACAGAAAAATACCAGTAACTCACTACAATTGAAGGGCAGTTGGAACTAAGACAGCTTTGAAGATAGTTTAGGAGCTCTTGGTGATGTGCTAGAGGAAATGTAGAATGCAGTGTAACCTTCTTCACATGAAGTCAGGGTGTTATTAACTTGACCAGAAATTGGAGGTTGGATACAGATTTTGCTGGATGAAATTCCTCAGTTGACCCCACACAGGAAGTCAGACTTGGCTGCCACAGTGCTCTTTTTGGGCCTTGGAATTTCTCAAAAACTAGGATTTTCTCAGTGTTTTTCGTATGACAGCCCACTAAGCTATGTCTGTCTGTAACTCTGTGCCATTCCTGCTTATTCAATTTTTTTAATCAAATTTCTTCATTTTAGGTTCAAGGAAATTTTGACAAAGTTGAATTCAACAGGATGTGCTGGACTCTCTGTGCTAAAAAGAACCTCTCTAAAAGTCCCTTGCTGATTAGTGATGAAGATGCATTTAAAGTGTGGGTTATTTTTAACTTCTTATCAGAGGACAAATACCCTTTAATCATTGTACCAGAGGAGGTAAGAAACAAAAACTTAAGCAGCTTAACACCACTGTGATTAATATACCAGTTGAACTATGTTAATGTTTGCTACTGTCTAGAGATTTAAGATAAAATGATTATTTAATATAAAACTTTTATTCCCCTCTTTTAATAGTGTAAGGTGTTTGGTGCTTTTTCTTTCTGAGTGCAGACATGGGGATTCCCAAAGGGTACATTAGATATCGATGGCTGTGTGCCTGTCATTAAATAGCCTCCTTGAAATGGCATGTGAGACCTGCCCCTAGTTAATGGTTTATTCTGTTTTTGTGGACACCAACTGGCCCTGGGGAGACTAGCTCCAGTACCAGTACTCAGAGCTGTTGAGGTTTTTGCTTTGCTCCTAAGTAGTGCATGTATGTAATCTTTAGTCACTACACCTGCTTGTATGTGATCAAAATCTTGTGCAGTTAATGCATCAGTATGAGTCTGAAAAAAGCCCTCAAATTTCTCCCCTCTTCTGTGTTACCATGACTTCCAAGATGAGTCTTCAGTCTCATGTCACCCTCCTGATGAAAAGGAGAAGTATGAACTTTTCTGATCAAAAGCAGCTACCACCTGAACACACTTGCTTGAAATGGTTGAAAAAATAATACCAGCGTTCTCTGTTGATGCTTTAAGTTCATTAACAAGTATGGGCAATGCTCAGATAGGTATTTTAACCCTAAAGCAAGATTTTGGCATCTCCACAATTCTCCCCTTGGGGAAAGGGGAGGGAAGGAGCAGAAAGATCAGAACTGTAGGCATAGATAATCACTTGCAGAACTGTGTACAGGAATCCCAGGAGTTTGCACTTCAGCGCTGGAGTACCGATTAATAAATATTTGCAAATTGTTGAACAGTAAGGGATCAATACAGTCCAGTTAACATGCCACTATGGCAAATCTGTTGGACTCCAAGCTGTTGTGCCAAACCGTAAAGTACAGATAACTCAATTTCTGTATCAAAAGGAAGTGCTTGGTATTCTGCCTTATCACTCGCTTTTTAGCAAGAGACTTGAAGTCTATACAGTGTTTCTGGTTTTGTCAGACAGTGCCCTACCTTGCATGTTATATTCTGATGAGAAATGAAACAGTCCTCTTGTTTATTTTCCTGATTTTTATCTCACTTCTGGGAGATGGTGATCATAATTATAAATGCTGAGTCAGCTGCTTTCCCAGTGGTGCCAGATATAGCTTTGGTAGATGGTCTGAGCAACTAACATGTCAAAATGGGCTCTCATACACATCTGTGGTTTGTCACTGAGCAGTGTTGCTTACCTGAGGGTAGATATTTCACATCTCTTTGTTCGTTGGCACAGTCAAAAGACCTGCCAGCTCTGGGGTGTTGGTGTTACTCGTTTGCTCCCCCCCACCAGGCGATCCCCAAGAAGCCTACTGACTTCTGTAGCAGACGCTGGGTAATGGTGATGTTTGCTGGCAGACGGCTTGCAGAGCTGGCTCTGAGCCCAGGAGAGATTTTCCAGATTTCATAGCTACTGTTGTTTGCTTTTCTTCCTACCCTTAATGTCCAGGGTTAACCTGTATTGCTGCTCTACTTGGACTATTTTTAAAATTCCTAGTGTGGATCTGTGTCTGCATCTCCTTGATTACAGCAAGATTTAAATTGCTCAATGCTGTTTAAAGAAAGCTTATAGAGCCTAACAAAGAAAGGCTTCTCTGTTCTTATTGCATACAATGCCTGTATTCACTCTAACCTTTTGCCTTAGACCACATAGGTAATGTAATCAGCTGGTGGGGGAATGCTCTCTGTTGAATGTACTCCTTTCTGGTTTGCCTTGGTCCTCCTTGGGCTCTCTGTGGTTCTGGAAAATGCCATATTTACTCACCCTTTTACATAAAGTTCCGAAAGTAAATCTGCAAAGTCTCCATTTCAGTCAGTTTTGCTTTTTCTCTGTGTGACCTTTTATATCTGCCTTTTAAGTTCTTATGTCTGGGGTTTTGTTACTTATTTTTTTAAAATGTTAAATCTAAACTCCAGACTTGCAAAGCATTTTTTGGTACAGACTTGTAGTTCTTGCCTTAGTGCTGAGAATTTCTAACTGAAAAGAACTCTTTTCAATAGTACTAGAAATTTTGCTGGTACCTAGTAAAGGTGGTTTTCTTTCCATTTATTTTTATGCCTCTTGAGTTCATAATAAAGCTTGTTCATATATTTACTCTTCACCACTTTATATATAGTTTCCTGTCATTTAATTACAAAATGGCTTGCACATCATATATAGTGAGGGGATTTTAGTGCAGTGAAGAACAGAAGAGAGGGTGGTGGAAGCATTGCTCTTATGTGATCTTTGGGTGTTGGTGAGACCAGTGTACACCTCTCATGGGTGACTGCAGCATCCCAGCTAGGGAGCAAGCTTTCCTTCCCTGCCTGTCTGTTGCTGTTATCTTCAGCTGCGATTATTGTGACACTCACTGTACTGCAGTTTCTGGCTTGGAGGCCTTTGTTTGGAATCCAGCTGTTAACCCTCCTTTCCACCTCATAGGCTTTGGGTTTCGGAGATTTTGTTTCCCCTTTATAAGTAACTAGGAAATGTGCCTCATACTTTCAGGTTGGAAGGGGGAATCCCTTTGAAGACTTTTGCATCCCATCTTGTGGATGGCGTGACTATAATAGGACTTATTAGGTCTCCAGTGAGTGTGCTGATACTGCTTCATGTAGCTGTAAGGATGTGTTCTCTTTCTCCTCCTTGGAGGAGCTGCTCATTGATACTTGCTTGGGAGTTTGATTTTCCATATTTATTATTTCATTTTTTCCATAATTATTATTGTTGTTATTATCAATAATAACAATATTAAATCAGATATGTGGTTTCTGCACTCATTTGAACTTTTTAAACTGAAAATTCTGCTGCTTGGGTGCAGCTTCTTTGCACTGTGCTGACTAAAGATTGAGTGCTGTCCGTCAATGCTGTGGACTTTTACACCAGTGCTGCTGTGCTAGACCTTTCCTATCAGACAGCTAGTTATGGTGGGGCTGTTACTCCCATCTGCCAAGTGTCAAGTCTTGATTCCCCTGCTCAGTTATCGAATGGTCAGCAAATTTGAAACAGTTGCAGTTCAGCCAGAGAAGGGTAAAAGGCTGTTTCAGAAAGGTTTTGGCATGAGCCAAGTGAAGAAAGCAGCTAGTAAGAGGGGATTTGAAAGCAGTAGAGAGGCGACACAAGTCACCACAGAAGTTGCTTGTTTAGCAGAGGCCAGGCTGACAGTGGTGTCTGGACTGTGTTCCTCACCTGCCATGGAAGGAGAGGTGGCAATGCTGCACTTGAGGGAAATCAGGTTAGTGAAATCCAGTATGGGGAAGGGACTGAGTTGGGGGCTGCGGTTTTGGGATGTGGCTTCAAGCTCGAGAGGATCCCTCTAAGTTATGGGGAGAAGTAATGTCCCAGAGACTCAGAGGCTGGTGGCTGTGCAGAGCACTGGGCTCAGCTGGTAGTGGCCTTGGGCTCCAGTGTAGCTTCTGCTGGTTACTGGTGGGCAGCAGAGAGCAGGAGAGTTGGAGAGGAACAGAGATCCAGGAATGTTGGTTTTGCAAAGGTGCTGTGTCCTAAGGAAACACAAAATGGTGTCAAATCTGCAAGCTCCCTCCCTTTCCATGTGCGAAGGCTTGCTGTGCACACAGCCAGACACTCCTGTCTGCGAGGTAAGCGGGGAGTGCTGTATTTTGTTTGCTCTGGTTTAAATTAGTCCTGATGGGCAGCTTTCAGAATTAATTAATTTCAGAATTCTTGGCTAGTGACAAGAGTTGCATCCCAGTGCGGTGGGAGGAGCTCTGTGCAGCAGCTGTATCGCCAGTGTGCCTGCAGTGGGGACCTGGGTGGGAGCTCCTTTGCTTCCCTGCAGCTGGTCGTTGCCACTAGGTCATCTCAGACACAGAGACATTCAAGTGCTGTTTCCTTCAGCTTCCACAAGAAGGGCAAAATAAAGGGAAGAGGAGAGAACTGTAGCCATAAGATATTTCTGGTCTGTTGTGAGCCCCGTACAACTCAGCTCTTAGTCGTTACAGACTCATTTGTGCATCTTGGTATTATTTGGCCAGACAGTTTCTGTTTTACAAAACGGTTTCCAAACACTTCCCCTTTCTTATTTCTGAGCATGTGACTACAGCCATAGGAATGCTTTATCGCCTGAAAGCTGTGGTATGTGGTTAGCTGTGCTTCTGGGCCGTCTGAAATGGTGGCACTCACAGATACGTACACTGCAAGCTACACAGTCTGTGTGTGCGGTAATTCAGAGTTCACATAACTTGTTTTAAATAGACCAAATGCTTTTGGTGTCTGTGCTTTTAAGATTGTCTTCTTGAGGAAAGAAGATTTGTTCAGCCATTTTTCACTTGTCCTCCAGCCTTCAATTAACAGATGGCATTTCTAATCTTCCTAGTTAGGACAGGGAGAGTCCAAACCTTGTACAGGTTTCCATGCATTTGAAAATAAGGCTTTTTTTTTTTTTTTTTTTGTTAAAACTCTGTTAAAACTCTGTTAAAACTCTGAAGCTGTCCAGTGTTGATTCTTCTGGAGGCATTTCTTGCAAAAAAAAATGTTTTTTCATGACCGTGTTTGCTTCCTTGTTCTGCATTCAAGTATCAGAAATTGATACAGTGAATGAAATACTGAGAATTGAACCTTGGCCATTCGGAAATAAATACTGATACAACTAGAATGACAGCTGCTTTTGTGGCATTTTGATTGACCCTGTGGCCTCCAAAAATTAATGGTGATGGTTAGAAAGGTGGTTATGACTTGTGTCTCTTCTCATTTCACTACTCTTTTTCCATGATTGCTGCAAAAAATAAGATAGTTTTCAACTTATGCAGGATATTGATTTTAGGATTTACATATTTACACGTTACAGTGGTCTTTGAATTGACTTGAAAAATTAGCCTAATGCTAATTTAATTAAAAAAAAAGGCTTATACTGCATAATGAAAATAGTTTTCACAAAATTTATTAATCCAGAGTAGTTACTGTCCATGAAGTTTTAGTAAATTCTGGTATAGGTTGGGTTTTTGGGGGTTAGTTGGTTGGGTTTTTTGGAGGTGGAAAGTAAGAAAAAATACTTAAGTGTGAGTCATGTTCCAATGTGATGAAAAAAAGTAGTTGATGATGACTCTAAAAGGAGATATAATTGCTTTCCTGTTTCTTGCCCAGTAATGTGTGCTTCCACAGAAATTTGTACAATGTGAATAGATTTTTTTTTTTACATCTGCTCTGTTAATATCACAAGCCTTATTTGAATAGCATGAACCAGAATAGCCTTGTTTGCTGTGCTCTGCTGGGCATGAACGCCTCCTTGATGTTCTTTTTAAATTTTCATCTTCTAAGAGGATTATTTGTGTATCAGAAAAATATGTGAAACATCTGATACTTCATTCCCCATGGAGATTAGTGCCAGGAATACCTGGAAAAGCAAAGCAAATAAGTCTTGAAACGTGGGAGAAGTGCCTCCTGTAAGAAGGGCACCAAAGCTCATGTTAAAGAACCTCTGTTCTTGATATTTTTGCTTTTTCTTGGAAAAATTGTCTGTAAAAGGTTTTGAGATAGGAGCTGTTTGTTGTACTGTGGTGCCAATTGGTCTGTACTGGCATACATAGTGCAAGCAACCCTCCTTTGTTTTTATATGCGTGTCTGCAAGTGAGTAAGGGCCAGTTAGAATAGTAGCAAACTTTGTTTTATGTTTACTTTTTGAAACTTCACCACAAGAGCAGGTTACATTTGAGCCAGAAGACTTAATTTGTCAGTTATTTGCTGAGTTGACATGTCTTTCTGTGGAGGAGGGGAAATGTCGTTTGCTCTCCGAAGTTCCTCATTTGAGCACGTAATGAATGGTCTCTGCGTCCACACTTACCAGATCCAACTTCTTTATATTTGCCTTGTGCTCTCCCATATTTATAGTCCACCCCAACATTTGCTGTTGCTATGCACTTATCTGAATGCAAAACAAAGCTTGATTTTTTTTTTGTTGGTTTTTTGTTTTGCTTTTAGAAACAAAATTGTAACATGCACAGGTCCTTTTTCAGACAAGTTAATGTATTTTAAAAACAGAGATATTTTATGTACCTTAATGGTATTTGTGGTCATGTTGATGACTTGTACATGGGGATTTAGCAGACATAAATGTTTAAATTTGTTCTAATGATCCAAATAAGGTAAAATGTCATACAAATTATATTAAAGGAAAGGTTATGTTTTTGCATTGCATGATAATGTGGACTAGCCAAGAGTTTTGCATTGCTTCTTTTCTAGACCATTAGTTTGAAAGACATTTCGTTCATGCAGCTTGAGCAAAAAAGTGAAGAAAACTATATGAGTATGTGGAGTTTGGTTTTCCGGGTTGTGTTTTTTGGAGTTTTTGTGTGTGTGTGTCCCTTTGTCTGCAAGTGAGTCCTAGTCCTTTGAAATCATTAACCAAATGGAGAGCTGCATGCCTTGAGCAGTGGGGTAGGTTGTGAAATCTTGGAACGATATATTTTAGAGTTCATTAAGTTTGAATGTTGGAGTTTTCTTTTAAATACTGTATAGCATTTTGGCAGCTATATTATCTACCTAATTAAACCTCTGTTATTTAACTTTACTTTCAACTAAAATACAGGATCGTAGTTCAGAACTGGTGCTGCTCAGAGGGACTGAGCTGAGTGGCACGAGGAGGGGGAGTTCCTCCGGCATTGATGCCAGAGCTCACCTCAGCTCCTCAATTTCAAGTTTTAGGAGGTATGTTTTGAAACAAATTCACAGTGCTGCTGTTTTTACGTGCTTTGAAAGGCTTTTTTGGGCTGGTGTTTTGGTTTTAGTTTTTTCCTCTATAAAACTTGCCTGCAGTGGGAAGTAAGCTGTTTCCTGCCCTTAACTGAATGCTGAGGATTTATGGCAGTTGATGCTCAAAAGCCCTGGATTAGGTTTCTTTTGACTTCAGTGAAAATCAGCAAAGCATATTTTAAAGATTTTTAAAGGAATTTGTTACTGAATTTTTCAGAAATCTGTGTAGGTGTTTGTTGGTTGAGAGGGCCTGCTAAAATTTCCTTGCCATCGCGTGACAACTGACGTCAACTGTTTGGAGGTGTGTGTGGAACCAGTGCACAGCACAGCTGTACGCCCCATCCAGGCGAGCGGTCGGCTGTGAGCAGCGCTGAGCCTCCTGCATATCAGAGCAGCAGGAGGCCTCTGCCAACCTCTCAGGCCTGTGGCAGGCAGCCTGCACAGGGAGGGTGAAATGTGTGTGCCCTCCCCAGGGGTGCTTTCTGCAGAGGGTAGATGGGCATAGCACAAGGCTGAAAGTCGTCTTTGCTGGTTGCCATAAACATTGCACCCAGCATTAGTTGCGCTTCGCTTCAGTCAGAATGCCACTTTTGCAGAAGCTTTAGTTCAAGTCATATCTTCCCTAGTAAGAGTTGCATGAGGAAATAGAAATACTTAAATTCCTTACTCAGTGAAGCTGAAATGAAAAGCAGTGCTCTTTACAACTTATGTACCCACCCTGGAGGCGTATTCTGTGCCTGGGTAGCCTGTCTTCTCTGAACAGTCTTTACCAGGAAGACATGACAGCCACATCTCAGAGGGAGACGTGCTTCCTGCTCATTCAATGGAGCGGTAGTGTTCCTCTAGACAGTGCAGCAGCTTTCAGTAGTGTCCCCATTTTGCATTAGTCCACAAGCTACTGGAGTAGCTGGGAGACTGAGAACAGTTACTGAGCTGAAGTGGTGAGAAAAGCCCACCCATCTGTAGGATGAATTAAATTACTGCTTTGCTAGATGAGTGTGTTCTGCTACACGCTTGTGTTTCTTGGTCATAGGTATGAGTGAAGCAAGAGAGAAGCAGCAGCCACAAAATTAGTGTATATGCTGCATCAAAACCTTGCAGCTGGGGAATCCTCGTGGTGAAATGTGTGGGTAAAAAAAGTCACACTTCTTTATTTCTTTGTACTCACAAATCCTTACACAGAGACGTCTGGGTGCTCAAAAGCCTGTTAGAACAGCTGATAGGTGACTGAGAGCTGTGCTCTGTCTTTCTGAGCCAGGGTTTTTCATACCTCTAGGAGAAACTATGTTACTGTGTTTTCAAGCAGTGCTGAGGAACAGATCTGAACCAGCATTGGTGATGAGAAAAGGAAGTCCTGGAAATCATTAGGTTTTTCCATGACTTCTCACTGAGGTATATTCATGCTGTATGTACACCTGAGTCATTTTTGATAATGAAATTCGGTCTCCTGAGTCATTTAGTGTTTCCAAAAGCCAGTCTAAAATAGGTGCACTGAAAGTGGAGCAGAATGTCCAGAGAAGGACTAAGCTTCAGAAGAGCAGCACGTAAAGAAAAGTGTTTCCACATGCACAGAGAGAACCTGGATGGATTGTGGTGCTTTCCCTGACCCCTGCCCTGGGCACTGTGGGGTTCCCACCCTGTTGAGAAGCAGGGCAGCCAAGAGCAGTCTGCCAGGAGGAGCTTCTGTGCTGGCATGCTGGTGGCTGGAGAGAAGGCCAGGCCTGGGGGAAACTGGTGTTTCCCGGTCCCTGCGGTGGGCTGGTGCAGGAGGGTGCTGTGGTACAGGGTCACTGGGCACCCTTTCCCCAGACTTCCTCCTTAGGGAGGGCAGAAGAGGCTTTGCTGGCTGCCTGTGTATTCACTGTGAAGGTGAGGAAACCTGGTGAGCTGCTACCCAAAGTAGTGAACACCATATGAGCTCAGTCTGTCTTCAAAACTGGGTTAAATGCTGTAATCTCTATCCTGTGACTTCATTCTCAGAAACCTGGAAGCATGGTTTTATGTCTTTGTAGGAGGATTCTCACCAATTACTTTGTTTAAAGAACCACTAAAAGCATTTTAGACATACTCAAAGCTGTAGATGGGCTTAGTTTAAAATACTGCAAACTAGTTTAAAGAGCAAACTGATGAATTTAAAAGCAACAACAACAAAACAGACAAGAGAAGAAACCTGTCCTTCTTTCCCTCTTTTTCATTGCGTTAATTTTTACGGGTATTATTAGTGTTATTACCCTGTGTATGGTAATGGTACAGAATGCTGAAAGATTAAAGGGAAAGGAGAGTTTATTTTTGAAACAATAAAAGTGGATGTGAAAAATCTCTCCTTTTATCTCTCTTGATTCGACTGCCAAGAATATGTCTGGTGATGGAGTACTTGAGAGGTCAGATATGTGACCAAGACCACGGCCTTGGTACTTTCTCATTTCACTGCTCGTCCAAACTGCCATCTTTTCTTTCTTTTTCCAGTTTGTTTGCTTTTCATCTCATAAGAATGCTATTTGAAACTTCTTACTGTCTCAATCTTCAGCCATCATGGTTTGGAAGCTGCTGCAGGAAAGGTCCTTGGTGGTCTGTAGAAAGCTGAAACGTTAAGAGAGGCTGTCAGGTTCAGTTCTTTGGTTCTTTACTATGAAGAGAGTAGTGGCAGAATGGGCTTTGCAGTCAGAAGTTCGACTGAGACAGGAGTCTAAAGTCTTCGCTGATTAAACATCCTGTGTTTAAGGGCCTATATGTGAACACAGGAATCTAGCTGTAGTCATAGTTTCTAGAGAAGCTTAACTTAGCTCTCACACGCTTGATTCTGTGCCTGCTGAAAATGATTAGTTTCTGTTTGTATTTCTGTACAGATTGAATATTTACTGAAAAAACTCACCGAAGCAATGGGAGCGGGCTGGCAGCAAGAGCAGTTTGACCATTATAAGATTGCTCTCAACACCAGTCGAGAAGGTCTCTCTGCATGGGAGCTGATCGATCTCATTGGAAGTGGGCAGTTTAGTAAAGGGATGGACCGACAGACGGTGTCCATGGCAATCAATGAAGTCTTTAATGAGCTCATATTAGATGTACTCAAACAGGTAAGAAATACAGAGAACTAATGTTTTAAAGAGGAACAAATTATTTCATAATTAGAAAATGTTCAACTTGTACTGAAATTTCTTTACTTGATGGTTAATGAGCAGGGGGAAATAAGGCAAATCACTTATGAGGGTTCTTTAATATGAGCTTATTTGTATAAAAGTGAAATTGTGCTGATGTTAACATTGTAACTGTTGCAGTGTTATGAATGAGTTGCTTGTTGGGAGAGCTTGTTGATAGAAAATAGAAGTGTGCCCTGACTTGAACCACATCCTTTTTTATACTAGTATCAGCTGTTCGTTAGCTGACACAATAGCTGAAACACACTGTCACTTCTGAAACGGGTGCTCTGGTCTTTGAAATGCTTTTTTCCATTTTTAGTTGCATTGTGGCAAATATAAGTTGTGCTGATGTTAACCTATATATTCAAACAAAGGGAGTCTGGAGGAAGGTATTGCTCAGGCTGAAAGGTCTGCCGCTAACTTGATCCACTTCAACAGGGTAAAAGGGTGTGGAAGAGCTGCAGACCTTTCTCTCTTGTTCTGCTTAGCAGGCTACGTGACTGACAACTTGTTTACCTCTACTGAAACACAAGAAGTCACACTGGCACTTAAATTCTTAGCAAACTTCTATCAACCCTCAGTTCCTTCAGATTTCCAGTGGCTGGATTACCAGTTTAGGAACGGTTTTAGAAAACTGCTTTACTCTCTTGGGAAGTATAAATGTCACAGGGACTTGAGGGCTTACAGCAGAGCCTACCTAGAGAGTTATTTAAAATTGACTTTTACCTGACAGAGAACTTCTTTCATCTTTGATTTCTTGGTGAGGAGGCAAACAAAGGCTTTCTTGGCAGGCTTTCCTGAGCTATTCTGAAGAAATCATCAGAAGGTCTTGGCACAGGAAATTCTTTGAGAATATCCACAGAACAATGCAAAAGTCTGTTTTAGTTAGCTGCTGGTTGCCGTTGTAGGGCTGGATACAAAACACACACACACACACACGTCAGTTGAGAGCAAAATTAAGTCATCATGCTGTTTAATACCACGAAAATAAAATCACCAGTGTCAGGTCAGTCCTTCCACTTGAAACTTTTAAGGAAATCCGATTTCAGCTTTTGTACTACATTGTGTCTCTCTTCTCAACTTTTCTTCCTCTGCACCCCCCCCCACCCCGTCCTTTTTTGTTTTTTGAAAAAAATGTCTCCTTTCTTTCCTCTCCTGGTGGCTGGGCCTCTTTCTCAAGGATGTCTGAGTGCCTTTGAGGGGTGCCTTGACACTTAAGAATAGTTTGCATCAAGATTTGGCCCAGTGCCTCCTGGACAGTCACTGGCCTAATAGAAAGGAGAGTTCCCTGTGTAACTCCTGAGTAACTTAGAGGTGTCTGGTTGGGTCACAGCTTGTACCCTGGTACCTTGCTGATAGAATTGTCCAGAATTGCAGTATGTGATTACTTGGAGGTATTAATGACATACCATATTTTAGCCAAGTGATACACTATGCTTTTCATTGTACACTTACCCTGGATCTCCAAGGCTAGCAGTGATAATTAAATCTGTGACATTCAGTTTCCTGAAAGATGTGTTTTTGCATGATAGTTGATGTGAAAAGATGCCCAGGAGCTGTCAGTGGGTTTTTGGAAATTGAGCACCTGAGGCACTGAAAGAATAGATGTAGATTTTGCAGAAATTTGAGGGGAAGATACCAGTCTGACCAAGCTTTGAAAGCAAATTCAGTACGTCAGGAAGTGGAGAAACACCTGGTTACGACTTAGACTGACACCTCAGAAATGACTTAGACTATGCAGTATGTGAAGGAGGGAAGCTGCAGGAGTCCTTCACACGCCCTTGTGACCACCCAGATCTTGGACTTGATATGGAGGCGGCAAACAAAGCTGTTTCTTTGTGCATTCCTGTTTGGGAGCAAGAGGGTGGGATGGCACAGGGGAATAGGCATGGCCTTGGCTCAAGCTATGTTGAACTGACTAGAAAAGCTGAGCACAGATAAAACTATATGTGTAGGGGGGTTGTTACTTGTTTGTTTGTTTCTGGTTTTTAACCAGAAGAGCTTGTACAACTGTCCTGAATATCTTTTCCCATCAGACTTGCGCAGACACCATTGACTTAAGTATGCCACAGCCCATGTATTTGTTTGCTTGCATTCAGAATTGCTATAGCTAAAAGCTATCACAGAAGAATGTTCCCTGGTATCTGTTCCAACATTTCTATCCTCTTAATTGGGAATACTTCCAGTACAGTGCTTTCTGTATGGCTCGTTCATAGATATATTGGTGTAGGTGTTTCAGTTTGGTCTATCATTTGACTTTTTTTCTGAAGTTTCTTTTCAGACAAAAAGTAGTGGGGCAATATCACTTCAGAAACAGCAGGTATAGCTGAAGTACTGGCACAGAACCACAGAATGTCAGGAGTTGGAAGGGAACTGGAAAGATCATCCAGTCCAACCCCCTGCCTGAGCAGGATCACCTAGATTAAACCACACAGGAACATGTCCAGATTGGTCTTGAATGTCTCCAGAAAAGGAGACTCCACAACTCCCCTGGGCAGCCTGTTCCAGTGCTCTGTCACCCTCACAGGGAAGTTCTTCCTTACATTCACATGGAACTTCCTATGTTCCAACTTGGACCCATTGCCCCTTGTCCTGTCGCTGGCCAACACCGAGAAGAGCCTGGCTAGAACCTGGCAAACCTTGAAACTCTACATTAAAAACTCTCCAGGTCACAGCAGTGCCCCGATAAGATCATTAACAACCAAATGCCTGAAAGAATGACAAATTGTTGTATCGTTCCCCGTGCACCCTTTTCCACGAGATGGCTTTTGAATTGCCAGATGCTAGATAATGTATAAGAGGGTCGCTGATATAAATGCACTTGGTATGCTGCTCATATTTTAGATATGTTAATACTGAATGGAGACAAACTTAGGTGATTTGATTGTGACACTAGCTCTATTTACTGTCATTACAGAAGATTATAATTTGTATTCTTTTATTTGTATGAAACTCAGTGGCAAAGTATGGGCTTCTCTGCCTCCTTTTGAAATAGTCTTGCTAAAGCCTGTAAGTGTTTTTCTCACATTTGAAGTTGAGCAGATCATCTTTCGAGGAAAATAAAATACTGTGGATGAAATCTTGGCATAATAATGACTCGATAATGACATAATAATAATTGTTCAGTTCTTCAGGTAACCCAGCTATTCAAAATCTGGGCAGAGCAGTGAGCAGTTTCTCATGGGCTAAACAGTGGTGTGCTGGTCCTAGGAGTGGAAGTGTGTAGAAGTATTTAGGGCCTCAAGCTAAGGTTTCTGTGTGCTCTATGGAGTCTCTAAGCCACATAACCAAAAGGCCAGATGACTCAATAGAGGCCAGGCATTTCATCTGATCTGTTGCTTTTTGCAGGGTTATATGTTGAAAAAAGGTCACAAAAGGAAAAATTGGACAGAACGATGGTTTGTGCTAAAACCCAATATTATTTCCTACTATGTAAGCGAAGATTTAAAGGACAAGAAGGGAGACATCATACTGGATGGGAACTGTTGTGTAGAGGTAAAAACCAAACATACTATAAACTTTTAATGTTTCTTAAAGATAAGAGTTAATCTTTTTTTTTTTTGTGTCTGGGCCCGGCTCCTGATGTCTTTCATTAACAGAGTTTTTTCACTTTGTATAAAACCAGTTCATAAACACTTTAATCAAGGTTCTGACTGCTGCTGTTTGTAGCTCTATAAGAGAACTGTATACATGGGGCTTGACAGTATAACTTGATTTTGGTGTGTTTGCAAAACCAATCCTTCTGTTACCCATTCTAGGCCCTGCCAGACAAAGATGGAAAGAAATGCCTTTTTCTCATAAAATGTCTTGATAAAAGCTTTGAGATCAGTGCCTCAGATAAAAAGAAGAAGCAGGAGTGGATTCAAGGTGAGGATTCAGAAATCTTAAATATGTGAAGGTTCAGGTAAGCTGAAGTCTTACAACTGTGTTTTACTCAAATCTGAAACTCCTGGTCTTGTGATTCTCAATGTGTCCCTTTTGGGCACATGGAAAGGATCTTTCAGGAGCCTGAGAGACAGGAAGAGCTAAGGAGCTACAAAGGGGAATTGGTTTCTGTCATTTCAGTGCTTCAGTTTACACAGCCATAGCAGAAATGGGTGGTGGTGTTTGCTGCTTCTGTACTTCTAGGAAGGGAACACACTGTAAGTTGCTGGTTTTGGGGAGAGTGGGAGAGCTTATTCATATTGGCATCCAAAGTGCTGTCTTTGCTTTTACAGTTTTGGTTGAACTAGTGTGGTTTGGTGACCTGAGGGTAAGGCTGGGAATTGGTGCTTCCTTTACTGTTCCCACGGTGAAGGGACTCCTGTAAGAGAGACTTTTCCCTGCTTCCTGTGACAGTTACACACATCTTTTGCAGAGTGAGTTAGAAGTCCTTGCAAAACCTCTGTTGCCGATGCCATTGAAATACTTACGGCATTTCGGTGTTTGAGCCGCTGGGATTGGCTCTGTCCGAAGTGGAGGAAGCTTCTAGCAGCTACTTGCAGAAAGCCACCCCTGTAACACCCCTTCCCCTCACCTTTGCTGTGCAAACCCAAAACATGTTTGCACTTCCCTCTTCTTCCCTCTTTGCCTAAGGTGTGTGTTTAATTGCACCAAAGCCTGAAGTATTACTCAGTTCCAAAAGGAGACCTCTTCTTCACAATTGTAGCTGCTCTCTGAATATTTCCTGACTGAATATAAGTGAATGAGAGCTTCTGTCTTGCTGGAGACTGTTGTCCCTTAGAGTATCAGCAAGAACACAGGGTTTAAGATTGGTTCTAAGGAAGTTATGGGATGTATATGTTAGATAACATCTCACTGCTTGATTAGTCACTAAATATAGATAGTAAGAGAGCTTTAAGTGGTGGTTGTTTTGGGTTTTTTTAGCTAGGTGCCTTGTATGGCCTGTCAGCAATCAGTATTGGCATTGACATAGTGCATAGCCTGGTGAGAATTAGGAGAACTGACAACAGCTATTTCTGGATTAAAAATGCATTTGAAAAAAACCCAAAAAACACAACACCCCCAACAACCACTCATTCACTGGGGATATCCTGAAGGGTTGGTGTTGACTGGTGCTCTTCCTCCCCCTTGGCCTTGCACACCCCTTTCTAGCCATACAGACCACTGTAAACCTGCTGAGAGCGGGCAGCCCTCCACCCCACAAAGAAGCACGCCAGAAACGAAAAGAGTTGCGCCAGAAGCTGTTAGCTGAGCAAGAAGAGTTGGAGCGGCAGATGAAGGAACTGCAAACAGCCAATGAGAACAAGCAGAAGGAACTGGAGACTGTGCGAAAGGTAGGGGTGGGAATCCTCAAGCTTAGTTTCTGTGGTGGAGCCAGGCTTCTTGAAGTCTGACTAGGCACCTTTTCCCTGTTCAGGTGTTCAGACACACTGAGCAAAGGCCTCCAGAGGAGGTGAGCTTGTGTTGGCACCAGCCCCCAACACAAGCAGATCTGCTGGTCGAGCCTTCAGCACTGACTGCAGCAGTTGCAAAGGGCTGTCAGCAGACTTGGGGTAACTCACGGGCCCACCTTGTTCCCTGTAACTTGTGAGGGTATTGTGCAGCTGGTGTAAAAGAAGGCCACACCCCAGCTGTCTGGGGTGTTTGTTTGGAGAGACCAGCATCTTCAGTTACTTTTGCAGAGTTTTTTATTTGTCAGACATGTCTGTCAAACTTGGGCTTTCCATCAAGCTTTTCTTAAGTAGTTTTTCCAGAGTTCTGCTCTGTGAATTGTGTAGGGTGGGAACTCTCTCTTCGCACACACAGATGTAGTTTCCAGAGACAGAAATCTAATTTACAGAGATTGCAAAGATGCAGAGTGATTTTGTGAGTATGTATAGGCTTAATTTTATTAGGGTTTGGGAGACCTTAAGTGAGAGAGCTTAAATGCACATTCCTTATAAATGCTGGATTGTCTCCTGAAAGCCTGACAACTGGGATGGACTCTCTGAGTGTTAGCAGAGGACTTGCCAAATACATTATTTTCCTTGTAGAGAGCTCTTTGGCACAACAACGACCAGGAGCCCCACAGTGCCTTTGCCGTGGCCACACACTAACAGTAGATTGAACGTGCCGGTGGCTCTTTGTGCTTTGGAACAGTCGATACAGGGACTTGCTGGTGTCCAGATACACCTTCTGTCTTGTCTTTTTAACGGCTTGCAAGAAATGTTACTGTGGCTTTTACTGCTGTGATACCTGTTACTGAGGAGTGTGCCCTGAGAGTAGATTTGGATGCTGCCAAACGACTACCTCCCTGCTGCTGCCTGGCATTTCATGTGCAGAGTCCCAGCTTCCAGAGCTAACCAGATCTTTGCTCTGTACTTACTCTAAATTTAGGAAGGTAGGGAGGAAAAAACTTCATTTGATTTTTTTACATTTCCATTTAGGACAAGTCTGAGTCAGTGCTTGAGCCAGCAAGAAACACTAACTAATTTTAGCCCTCAGTTAGACAAAAACTTTAATGATCTTTGTGATTATAAATATTTTGACAGCATGTGAAAGCTGCCAAGTCTAGAAAGAAAAATAATTAAAAATGTGTCCTTTTAAAAGTCTTTTCAGTAAGTCAAACTCTTTGGTGAGGAGAAATTTGTCTTTTTTAACTAAACTTGCACTGACAGTACTGATGTGGGTATTATTCTGTTTGTCTTGTGTGGAGTCTGACAGTGGAAAACCATTTTCTAATCTAATTTTAGCACCTATATTCTACCGTGTGTTTAAGATTCAAAATGCAGAATGGTTTAAAGGATAGGCTGCAGTTACCTGCAAGTTCCTGATGAAGTGCTACTCCTTTTAACAGGGATCACAGGATGACAGTTCAGTGTTGAGTTTGTTGAGAAAACGGGGGAGATGGCATAAGAGCAACCCCAAAGGATGCTGATGGGCTCCAGGGACTTTTGTAGAAATCACAAAGGGTAAATTGGAGCATTGTGGCAAGAAGCATCTTTTGAAGCAGACTGTGTTAAAATGACTTAGCAAGGAGAGTGGTTTAGCCTCTGAAATGAACTATTGCACTTTGACTAAGCAGAATTAGAGGGAAGGTACCGTCTTGGAGGAACTTAAAGTGTTTGAGGCATTAGAAAAATGTTTTTCAAGGAAAAGGCTTTGTAGGTGGTTCAGGAAACTGAATTGTTCTGGAAGGCTTACAGTTGGATCTGCTGCAAACAGCAGTGAGCCACTGCTTACGCAGCATCTGCCAAAGTGCACTCTGAGAGTAGTCTGTATTTTGATAGCTCCTGCCACTAAAAATTTCAGAAGAATAAGAGACTTTGTCTAAAAGAGGTTGGGGTTTTTTTCCCCATGTTTTTAATGCCATTTCTTGAGATACACCCATTGAACAGACTGGAGGGTAAGTAAGTTTTTCTCACCAAGAGAGCATGCACAAGACTTGTGCACCCTTTCTGTTTTGATTTGGGGTCTTGCATGGGCTTCTGAGACCACTGCTGGAATGGTGTGTCCCTGTTGATTCCCCCTCCCTCTGGCCCCCGACACTTAGGACTTTTCCCTAAGCTGCAGAGCTGTTGCCAGTAACCTTACCTGCCAGGAGCTGATGCCCTCTGCCGTGAGGTAAGCAGGAAGTTGCTGATGCCGAGTGGACAAGAAGTGTATGCTCTTGCTGAGCACACTGGCAAAGGCCGAGCACCCACCCTTGCCAGTGACCGCACATCCACCCTTGGCTCAGGATTGGCAATGTTTAATTTCAAAGGGGAGAAGGAAATCAAAAGAAATTTTCACTGAAATAGGCATTTTGGATTTGATTACAATTACATGTTTTTAAACGTTCTGGCAGGGGAGGAATACTACTTCTAAAAGACTGGCATAATTTAAGCATTTCAGAGGCAAGCAATTCTGTACTACCTTCTACAGCTTAAAAACAAACTAGGAGCTTTCTTCTTCCCTTTCTTCCCATCTAATTCAGACTGGAGTGACAAGTTTGAGCATGGCGGTTTTAATCATTTGGGCATCTCATTATATCATCTAGGGCATGTGAGAGAAGGTGGTTTAAATGTAATTCCTTCCAAAAATGATGAGGATGGGCATCCTGCTCTTACAGTCTGTGGAAGCAACTTTGCCAGCCTGGCATGTTCTAGAAGACAGGTGCTTGTTTTGTTTGCTCTGAAGCGTCAGATAAGTGTCTTAGGAAAATGTCATGAAAGAATGCTTTTGTTTTCAGTGTTGGTAAAGCTTTGGCTGGTACTTGTACATTTATAGCCTTGTACATTGTACTTGTACATTCTAAAAATACATGTTATTGCAGTCTTGAAGAGAGGACAAACTGTGATAACTGCCTTTATTCGTGAAATCAAGAGGCAAAAAGGCCTGAAGGAACTGGTGGCTGTTTCCTAGGCCTTAGCTCTGACTAGGCTAAATTTACCCCTAATTTCAAGTGGTGATGATGATTAACTAGAGCTTTATTTACCTTACATGGCAATTTAGGGGATGTTAAAGGGATGTGATTCACAATAGCACAATCACTTATTATTGTCAAAGTCTGCAGCACTTCTGCTTTCCCATGGCAATTTAGTGCTTCTCACTTCTGTTTCTCTATGAACTCTGTGTGTGCTGGCATGTTTTTGCTATTGGGGCTCCTGTGCAGTCCTGCCTGCGATGTAGTTTTCTGTCCCATATGAGATAGAGACGGAAATACAGAGATTTCTATCAGTCGTGCAAAGAAGGACGCGAAGGAAACTTAGAGGAAGTCCGATAATTGACTTTTCATTGGTACGGGTAAAGTTGTCTTGCAAATAACAAGACTCAAAATTGTATTCAGAGATTGAGAATAGCTACAGACATAAAAAAAAAAAAATCTGATACCTTAATGCTGTTTGAAGGTCTCTTCCATTTTTTGTTAAATCCAAAAACTGTTAAATGAAATTTCCATCCAAATGTTTTCATTTTCTGCCCCCTGCCCCTCTCTGCCAGCAACTGGAGGCAGCAGCTGCTCGTGCTGCTGAGGAAGAAAAGAAAAGGCTTCAGACTCAAGTTGAATTACAAGATCGCTTCAGTTTGGAGCTGGAGAGAGAAAAACTGGTGAGTCCCGTAGGTGTGTTTTTGCTGTGCTTGCACATAGTGAGCCACTTGCTCAGCAGCAACTGCCCTCGCTGGAAGGACTGTGCGGATCGAACGGGTGACTGCAGAGTGCAACCGGTTTTGCTTTCATTAGACATGTAGGAATAAAATATTTTTACTAGTGAATTCAAATACTGGAGCAGCTTGCCTACTATTTGTATGACATCCAAAGCTTAACATTTTTAAAAAATTGGGAAAAATGTAGTTTAAAAGATAAATTCAGATTGAAGTTATCATTGCAGTTTTCAAAGATGGACAATGAGTGTGAATGTATGAATGTCCACAATGAACACAGCTATAATCAAAATGCAATTCAGGAATTTTCTGACTTTAATATGTTCCTAGAACTAGTGCTTGTTTATATTGTGGGATCTTTTACATTTATACACACAGACATTAAAAAAAAAAAAGAAATATTACAGTTTTACCACACTGTTACTGCAGTCCACATCGGGACTTGTCAAAAGAGCTAATGTTCAATCTCCAAGGCCTCTGTCAGCATAAACAGGCTTTTCTGTTGGCTAGAGAAAAGTACCAACAGCCAGGTCAGTGTGATGGACCGTCTCAGGACATGAAAGCACAGGGCTGAGCGTGAGTTCCTGAATACCATCACTTTCTGGGTCAGTGGGATTTAGGTTAGCTGAGGGAAAGCAGGCTGCAGATCACTGGAGCAGGACATGCCATCCCATCACACTTGACTGCAAGCCTTTCCTGCTGACCTCAGGAGTTGTGCTTACCGTGGTTTTGGTGCTTTATTCCACCTTGGTTCAAAGGCAAGTGACTGCTGGTGGCTCCAGCACAGTGAGGGGCGGAGCAGGAGGACAGCTTTGGTACCACAGCGCCCTGTTTTCCTGCTTCGGTCAGTGTAAAGTGAGGAATGAGGATCAGAGGCTTGGTGACCATGGATATGCAGCAGCCTTTCACCTTCCTTTATGCCTTACCTTTGGCTTTTGCTACAGCTGCTCTTCTCTCAGCAAAGCCAACCTCCTTAGCCCGTTTCCAGCCCTTACCAGCCCTGTGCTGACATCCAGATATAGGTGTCTGCACTACACTGCTGCCAAGCAAGGAATGGATACAGTGTAATTAAACCAGCCTGTCACTCCACAAGCTTTGTCTTCATTTAAGTGTATTATCTGCAAACGAAGTGGCACAGTCAAACTGACTGAAGTTAGGTTTAAATCCTTGTAAAAGCCCCGTGCTCTGAAAGATAGGGCAACATAAGTAGCCTGTGGTGTTATTTATTTTGTTATATGCTCTTAGTTACAGATCTACAACTCTAGGCTTGGTTTTGTCAAGTTTTGCTCTGCAGGCAGCAGGAAAAGGTACATCTCTGAAAACATTATCTGTAGGGAAACCTGGCAATTTCATGAAAACTTGGAAACCTGCACTGAATGGTGTGTGATGTGTGTCTCCAATTTACGCTGCTAGGTAAGACAAAAAATGGAAGAGCAGGTTGCTCAGAAGTCCTCTGAACTGGAACAGTATTTACAGAGAGTACGTGAACTGGAAGAAATGTATAAGCAGCTACAAGAAGCTCTGGAGGATGAGAAGCAGGCACGTCAGGATGAAGAGACTGTAAGGAAACTTCAAGCCAGGTAAGGGTTTCACCTCACAGAGATTTATTTCAGCTCCCCGCTCCCTGCTGCAGTACTGTTAGGTACTAACTGTGCTGTACTGTTAGGGAGTGTTTGCACCTCGGACGCCTTGCTGGGAAGGGGGACTTGCTTGAAGGCCAAACACAGCAGAGACTTTCTTTTTTTATTTTCTTTAAGCTCTGAAGGGCAAAGCTGGTACTTATGATTTTTTGTTATGCTTGATTAGTCCTCAGTGCTGGGAAGGCACAGCCATTCCAGAAAAGTGCACGCGCTTATTTTTCTATCAGGCGTTGCACATGTCAACACTTGAAACACTGAAATCACTGCAAACAGACTCTTCTGTTTGTTGTGTATTTTATAAAGCAAAATATGACTTTGTGCTGTGTTGTATCACAGATGTATGTTGTAACAGATCAAGGGCTAAGCCTCCTCTTACTCGTATGGGCTTTGTTTTAGTGTGCCTTGTTTCTTCATATATTTAGTCCTGCTAAAACAGTTAAGGTAACTTCTGCATGCTTGTTTCCGCTGTGCTTCTCAGTGTTGAGCATTTGCATTACTGACTAAACGTTCTGAATAGCCCTTTGTAGCAGTCAGACTGCTTGTGCTGTTGGCATGATTTTCAGCAAGTTAGTTTGTTAATTTTTATTTAAAAAACAGGAGGCAAGAAAATAATTAGCTTGGCTCACCTACACATATGCTTACATAGCAGATAGATAGAGCTTAGTTTAGAGTGCAGTTACCATTGCACTGCCCTTTGCAGATTACTGGAAGAGGAGTCAGCAAAGAGAGCTGAACTGGAAAAATGGCACTTGCAGCAGCAGCAGACCATTCAGATGACAGAGGCGGAGAAGCAAGAACTGGAAAACCAGAGACTGATAAAGGAGCAGGCTCTTCAAGTTGCTATGCAGCAACTGGAACAACTTGAACTGGAAAGGAAGGAGGCCCTTGAGCAATATGAGGTGAGCCGATCTGTTCGCCAGCCTCTCCCACTTCCCCACTTCAGCAGTGTAGCTGGAATGGAAGTTCATCAATGTCACGCTGCTTTAAGGAGGACTTACTTTGGTACAGAACTTCTAACAACAGGTAGAGTAGTTATGTGTCAGGGATTTTTCTTGCCTGGGCCAAGATTTGGTAGGAGAGGAGGACATGTTTCAGACATGCCAGCTTCTTTAATCTCTTGTCCCAGTTCACATGCAAGCCAGCTTGGGCATATCTTGAATATCCTGTGGGGACATTGTCGTCTTGCATTGGTTTGATGATCTCCTGGGCAATATTGTCTTCTGCAGATGAGAAAGTAATGTGATGTGCTACTGTAGGCCCTTACTCCTCAAGAAGGTATTTAGGCACTGAACTAAGGCCAGCTAGGCCTTCGCTCTTAGCTCAGTGTGTAGCAGGGCCTAGGGTTCCAGATGCTGGGCCTGATCTCTGCTCTGGTGTTTGTGGTGAAGGCCTGGGGCTGTATTCATGGAAGAAATGAGTCAGAATCCAGCAAGTACCTAGCCTGAAAAGCTGTGTACTTTCTAGAGCCAGGGAGGTGTTGATCCCATGTGTATTGAGGTCCGGAAACAAAACATGACTGGAGTTCTGTTTAACAAGGGTTGTGTTTATGCTGTCTCTGTGCTGTAGAGGTTAGCTCTGTGAAGGACAAGCTAGAGTGCTGTCTCAGCTGGCACAGAAAACAAACACTGCAGTGACTGGAAAGGCCCAGGTGGTGTAGCTCTGGCTGCTTTACAACTTACGGTGTTGGTGTTACATCTAACACCATCATTAGATTGCTTTTGGCTAATATTTGGCTTCTCTGTAGATGTCATCTCATGCTTTTTGTGTATGAAACATCATTTACTACTCCAAAGAAGTTGCTGATTACAACAGACATAAAAAAAAACAAGCAAAGAAAAAGACACACAAAACAAATGATAGAGTAGGTCCCTGTGATAGCTGACTCATTATATTAGAAGTAATTAAACATTCTGTCTTTCCATTTGGAGTTGGCCAAGAGATCGGTTTAGACTGAAGAATACCTCATTCTTGCTTGGGGGGCACAGCAGCAGTCCTTTTCCTAATTTCTGACAGTGAGGTACCCCACCAGGTCGTCTTAGTTTGGAACAGAAAAGGTATTTTTCTGTTTTGAAAGTACAGTTGCTGCTTTCAGTCTCCATGAAGGCTTGGGCAGCTAGAAAATCCTGTAAAACCTAGTTATTTTTGGATTCTGGATTGACAGTGTACTTGTACACAGCTAGTGACTAAAATACTTGGGAAGGTTGGAAATTAAGTTCTCCTACATGGAGTGCTGGTTGAATTAGCTTGGTTCTGTCTTTAGATTTAAAAGAACATTTTTTTTTCTTTTTATATAAACAGAGAAAAGTTGGATTTGTTCTTAAGTGGGATGTTTCTCTTTTTTTCAGGAGGTTAAGAAAAAGTTGGAAACAGCAGCTAATAACACCAAGAGTTGGAAGGATAAAGTAGCTCATCATGAGGGACTAATTCGACTAATAGAGCCAGGTAAGTTACGAGCAGAAAGGTTACAGAAAATGTATGTGTTCTGCCTCATAGATTTGATCACCTAGTCTGTACTGAAGTCAGCCTTTGCCTGTAGCTTATTGGTTTCACAACTGCCTATAAATACCCTGTTTGTGAGACCAGATGATGGGAACTGTCATGTCTTTACCAGCCCTACTATAACTTATTTCTTTAAATTATTGTTGTTCGTTTCTTTAAAGCAAAGCAGGGATCAACCTGAACACTGTATGGTGTGGGTATTTTATGCAGTTAGCGTGCGTGCTAATCACGAGAAACATGAAGTACAGACAAGCCAAAATACTTAGTTAGTGTTTGGGAACTGTTAACTTCCTCGCTTAATGAACAGTGACCCTCGGCCTATCCCACCGATGGCGGCTGAGCGATGTCCCTGTCATAGCTGCCTCTTTCAAGTATTGCACTCTGCCTTCCAGGCTCCAAGAATCCTCACTTAATCACAAACTGGGGCCCAGCTGCCTTCACTGAAGCTGAACTCAAGCAAAGACAAAAGAGCTGGAAAGGGAAAAAAGCGACTTCTGAGTGAGGACAGTAGCTGGCGAACCGTTTGTGGACAGAAGCCCACCTTTGTTCCTTCTGCTTTGCACAGAGCACCTTCTTGCTTACAGAGATCTTAGTTTGCTCAGCAGGTTGGGCCTTTCTACAGAGGAAATACCATTTACCACGTAAGAGTGCCTACTCAGAGCTCAGTAATTGTAACATGGAGTGCCTGACAGTACTTGCTGTTTTCCCTTGTGTTTCCAGAAATTCTGTTCTTTTGTATAAAACTTGTCAGTTGAAGATTTTTATTTCAACGTAGCTTGTGGCAGAGTTGTCTTGATACTAGCTTGTAACAGTCTGACAGCATCTATCTGATCAAGCAGCATCATTCCCACTCACACAGGAAGCACACAGGAAGCAGTTGCTTCGTTGGTCCAGTTAGTATCATTTCAACCCAGGATACCTCAGTCCTGGAAGTTCTGTCTGACTAAGGCATAAAGCATTACCTTTCCTTCCACCGAACCTCCTCTGATCTTTCCTCTGTCCAGCTGTTGCTGTTCACACAGTGCTTGTTGCTGTTCACACAGTGCTTACTGCTGCATCGCACCGTTCCTTAGCGAGGGCAGACTGGCATCATTGGGTACCTGCTGGCTGGTGGGGTCGCATGTCCCCATTTCCCTCTGTCTGCAGGAATCCAAACAAAAGAACTGGAAATAGGCCTGGACAAAATGCTGCTGTCAAACCTTTGGAAAGAGTATTCATGCGAGTTGGTCTTGTACTGCCTTGTACACGAGAAGTGCTAAAAAAACCCCAACCGTTCAAACGGGTTCAAGGACTTAGAGATTTCTGGAACAGGTGGATGGAAGGTGATTGTACATACAGACTGACTGTCACCTGTATCAAGAAATCTGATCACAACATACCACTGGTTTAGATGCAGCACTTTAGTCTTACTCTTAATTGCAGGCTAGATTTAAAAAAAAATGCAAGAGGAAAAGCAAATATGACATTTTTCTTTAGCTAAAAAAGTTAAATGTGTATCAATACTGACTTAGGAAAAAGTAATTCCCCTCAATAAAAAAAATTCTAGTAGCTCCCAATGAGCCTCCTCTGTCTCCAAATTTCCTCCAGGAACCAGACCAGTTCTTTCTGTTTCTGCAGGGGCAAGCAACGAGTCTGTGATTGTGCTTTGCAGAGCTCCCACACCAGACAGGAAATCAGGCTGTCGTGAAGCCAAACTATGTTCTTAGTGAGCTTGGAAGGCATTTTGAGAGAAGTCCCCCTCTCCCAAAGAGCAGGTGTCCACTGGTATGGCTGGTTAGCTTTGAGCTTTTGTCTGTGCACCAGAAACAGTCACCCGGCTCAGTGCCGGCTTCTTAATTCAGCTAAATGTTAAATTATTTTTAGTAAACAAGAAGGGAATGTTTCAGAGGGGTAACGTACGTGTACGGCGTTGTGACACGTGGATCTCGGAAGAGCAGGAGCTGTGCAGAAGTGATCTTCAGAGTTGGAAGTCAGTAGCATTTTATTTGCCTTTAACGAGGACTCACTCAAATACTGAATCTCCTCAGACTTCTCTGGTTATATTTTTATACTAACTGAAATTTCTAATGTTTCAGTAAAGGGAGTGCGGATTGGAGTGGCAGGAAAATCCAGGATCTTCCTACTTGTATTTACTGTACAGGAAAGCAGTAGTTCCTTAAGCTTGCTAACAAGGCATTTTTTTAATTATGTTTACAGAAGAAATGTGAAAAATCTGCAATAGAAATACTAATGTACACATTGGTAAACTTCGCTAGAGGAGAGGGAACAGTATTTATAGCTACCAGACATCTTTTATGGGGCGAGCAGAAGGTGTATTAGGGCTAAACGTGTTTAATTTTTCTAACAGTCTGTACTTTGGGCAAATGTTTTTTAAAAACACCAAATGACACATGTTTTCATATTTTTTACTGGTCTTTAGAATTGGCTATTTAATAAAGTAATACAAAGTCATTTACATTTCTGAGGTAACTGATGTCTCTTTGCATGGGTTTCTTTTGGGTCACTGGAGTTCAAAATCCGGTAGCTGTCGTGTGGAATATTACCTTTGGTGGAAGAAATACACTCTGCCTGGACTGAGCAAGGGGATGTGGATTAAAGCCACAATAAAGGTCACGCCGATAACACAGCAGAATTTGGCTTAACAGCACTGCTTCTCTTAAATGTTCATATTCAGTACGCTGTGACACAGCGTAGTGATGCTCAACTGCCGCAGCAGTTTGAGGGTGCTGTTTGGCAAGCCCTTCTCTGGACCACACAGCAGTCCCTGCCCCCTCCCCCGGGGCAGTTGCACACAAAGGCTGGGGGCTAGACCTGCTCTTGCCTGCCAGCCACAGGCTCACAGGGTGGCAGAGCGGGTTACCTGACAACATACAGAACAGTGCCTTGGCATGCAAAACAGCCCTCACTAAACAGGCACCCGGAAATGTCTGTTTGAGTCACTGTTAGAAGAGGAAGTGAGACCATCACCTTTTAGCTCTGCTGGCCTTGCTTGCGCTGACAAATCAAGAATGCTTTGAGGGAAGTGTTGCACAGGAACAAGTGGAGAAAGAGGTCGGTTTAAAAATAAACTAATTGCATTTTGAGCTACAATACTCCCCAGTGTGTCCATTAAAGCTGGACAAAAGATGGCATTCAAAGGGAGTGCAGCACTGTGAGTCGGTCAGCACAGCTCCTGAAACAAACAGCGCAGCACGGAAACCCGTAGACCCTGGCGTGGCATCACTTCCGGGGAGCCCAAGGGTTACTTACAGCACTCGTCTTCCAAGGGACTGCTCCAGGCGAGGTCATCCTCAATGAAATGTGTGGCCATGGCCATCTCTATTCCACCCTGAGAAGCCCTGTGACAGTGTTGTGCCTTAAATCCAGCATGGCAGGCTTACCTGCACAGGCCAGTGGAAAGCTGCCGCTGTTCTTCACCCCTCAGTTGGATGCACAGGAGGCCTTAGGTCACCTGTCCGTCTGCTGGATGCTGATTATCTGCTGCCAGTGGTGGAAAAATCCTGCAAACCAACAGCACAGCACAATGCTTTCTATCCTAAAACAGACAGGATTTTTTTTTTTTTTTTTGGCCAATGACCATTTTATGGAGCAGATTTATGAGACTGTTACATCCTTATTCACACATTCCCAAACTGTAACAAGCAGGTTTCCAGCAGGGAAACTAAACTTCTGTTTAATTTTCCCAGCAGGACCAGCCCTGAAAAGTAAAGCCTATGTGGGAAAGCGATAGTGTGTTAAGGCAATTAAAAAAAAAAACACCAAAAGTACTTTGTATCCTGGGCTGCAGGGTGGGATGGGGGTGGGGGGCAACCCCAAAAGCAGTGACTGTTGTCACGCGGGTCGTCTGGAACAGTAGCTGCACCATCCAGTTCCATAAGGGTGAACTGCAAATAGCTGCTCTGACTTTTGAGTACGTGAAGCAGTGATGTAAACAATTTTTTTACCAACCTGGTGCGTGGCCAGGAAAGGGGACAGGCATAGAGTCTTTTAACTGCTTGTTTGTGGAGGGCACAGACAGAGGATCTCCGATGTGCTGTGAAGTTGGCCCTCAGCACAATGAAAACCTCCCCCGGCCTTCCAACACACGATTTTGGTTCTCCCGCTTGGTATCTTTTCTCGCAGCACGGTGGGAGCCCCGTCGCCTCCCGGCCTGGCGGTACCGGTCGGGACCTTGAGCCGGGGCGGTGGCGGCGCAAGAGCCGTGGCGGGTCCCGGCTCACGGCCGGGGTCCAGCTGCCCTCTGGTGGCGGCGCAGGGCGAGTCCCGTCCCCTCAGCTCCATCCCGCCAGCGGCTGCGGCCGCCCTTTCCGGTAGGGAGACGCACAGGCCGGGGCCGTGCTCAGGGAAGCAGGGCTCCCGCTGCAGTACGAGTAACTTACCGTAACTCGCCGCCGTCGTGGAAGCACGCGGTTACCCTTGACTCCAGGAGCCACTCCGCCCTCCTGGTATCTCAGCGTGTCTAGTCCCAGCGAGCCTAAAAAAGGATTTTACAGCACATCTGTTAGCGCTGGCCTAGGACAAATTTATGGTCAGACCCTTGAAGCTAATTCAGGCACGTTTTAAAAAAAACACAACCAACCCCAAATCCCCAGCGCACTCCTGAAGGACGATGTGTACAGTCAGATCCGACATCTAGCAAGCCCTCAGCTGCAGTGCAAAGCCAGGGCTGCTGGGCAGCTTTCCTAAGAGGATTCAAGCAGGGGCGGGGCTAAGGTGTAAGGAAGGTTGCTAACCTGTAGATAGTGTTTTCCCAGGTGCCATCCTTCGCGCCCACCCAGTTCTCCCTAGTCCGGTGCTCACTGACATGCAGGAGAAGAAGCCCCGAGGCTGCAGGAGTGGAGTGGGGCCAGAAGGAAGTGCGATGTGCCAGCTCACACGTACTCCACTCCTGGGAACAGGACCCAGATTCAGCCCTTCCAGTCACAAATGGGGGGTGGTGTGAGTGGGAGTGAACACTTCAGAGCTCACAGTCGCGCAGGCCGAGCAGTCATAGAGATATCATGTCTTGAGGACTCCTCTTCCTACTAACATGACCTTGAGTTCCAAAATAAAATATAAAACAGAAAGCCCACGTGAATTTACTGACTGGTGTGACTTACTTTCACACATTGAGTCTCACTGTGAACCCCAACCTACCTGGAAATGCCCAGGAAGCAAAAGTGCAGGAAAGCCCTGGTTTTAAGGCCTGGCAGCCTGGGTATGTCAAAAGTGCACATCCGTTAGAGAAAGAAAAGACCAGTGGTTGTTTTAACATTTCAGGTGGAAAAAGGTTTGGAAAAAATAGCTATGTCTCACTTCCAAAAGAAATTAAAATTTGAACCATGTGATGCAAAAGAAAAGATTAAAACATCTTGGAAAACCTTGAGAGGGAGAATAATGAGGCAGCTTTTAACACCTACGAGCACAACCCCAGAAAGACAAGATTGCTCTTTCCCCCTTTACTTCTGACACCTCAGCCTAACTGACAGAGGAATCGTAAAAGGATATGAGCAGCTGGCCAGAAAAAAGCCCATGACAAACTGGGCAGAAGGTTGAAAAAAAAATTTAAAAATCACAAACCCCAGAACAACCGGACTCGCTTTTAACCACTGGTCATTATTTTAAATTCCTTAATAAAACAAGCACCAAACAATAACCCTTTCTACCTTAGTAAGTGTGCTCCTTGCTCACATCACTCTATTGTCTACCAACAGAGCTTGGTCTAACTTCAGATGCTGTTGCTGATTAGTAGAGATACTTGCCATAGCTACAGCCTATAACTTTTACAGGGTTCAGGCCTCATATCTTTGTGCTCACCTGCCATTATTCCTGTTGTTATTCCTTTTTTCTGAGCACATAACAGCGATTTGCTCAGATAATGCAGATTTCACCACGAGAACCTACCAGAGTGTCTGTGAAGATGTTTGAGCGTGATTCACACAGGTCTGTGTCAGCTGCTCCTGCCCACAGTTGCAAAAGGCACCCGTGTCCTTTTGCCTAACTTGACCAACAAGTCCAATTTGAACACATTAATGTCTCAGGATTAAAAAACCCAGCACTGACACAAGACAGTTTCGAAGTCAGCCTGGGCTTTCCTGGTGTTGATATTTATTAGCTGTTTCAGTGCCTACCAGCACATGGGGATTTCTCTTTCCACTCCAAAGAGGTTTGTGCAGCTCAACCCTGACATATCATGCAAGTGCCAGGGAAGGCCAGGGCCTTAGGATGCCAATTCCTTNGCCTAATTAGGGTCAGTCTCTGTTTAGACACCTTTAGACAGTCCCTCTTACACCACATCTGGGGCTGAACTTTTGCATTTGGAGCAGCCTAAGGTTGTGTCTTCCAAACCGTTTCCTTTGCCGGTGATGCATTGGGGCAGTTTTGCTCTTTCCAGGCTGTGAAGTTGACCACCATGCCTGCTTGCCTGCAAGGGAGGACTGTGCCCCGATTTGCAACTGAGCTTTCCCACCTGCCAGAAAGATTGTGTTGGCCCTAGACTGCTCCCCCCACCCAAAGAGAAGATAGAAAATTATGGGCGTGGNGCCGGCTAACACACAGGTCCCCCCAGAAATGCTCTGGGGGGATGTATAGCTGTACTGTGAGACCACACTTGGGGTGATGGTTGCTGCTGGACGACCATCCCCTCAGGATGCTCTGGGCTCCATCGCACTGCTCAGCAATGGGGCCCAGAGCATCCCCTCAGGATGCTCTGGGCCCCATCGCTGATGCCCTGATCGAGGCTGATGCCCTGATCGCTGATCCTGAGGGGATGGTCGTCCAGCAGCAACCATCACCCCAAGTGTGGTCTCACAGTACAGCTGTACATGGCCCCTCTCACAGAAGAAATTTGCCTGCCTGTGTTCCCGCATGCTACTGTCACCATCACCATTACAGGTGGCAGCAACAGTCAAACCCACAGCTGCTCTCAGGCCACCACCAGCCTGCAAATCCTCCCCACTGGCAGAAGAAAACCCAGAGCTTATATTCTTTGAAATCACATTTCCAAGGGCTAGGTAGACAAGGGTTGGGTGCAGGCAGATCCAAAGGAGAAGGCAAACAAGCAAACCACACCGGGTGACAAACATCCTCGACAGACCAGACTGCTCCCGGCATTTCTGCTGTCTCTGCAGAGTGTGGACCAGCCCTGCACAGCTTCAAAGACGGCTCTGCCTCCTCTCCTCACCCTGCTGGGACCCGTGTCGCTGCCACTCAGCAGACATCACGCCCGTTAGCCGGCATGTACCAGACGTGTGATGCTGCTGCAGGCCGGCACAGCTATTTCAGCCGAACGCTCCTGGGCAGCGTGTGCCGAGCCCGCACCACCTCCGGGCGCGACCGCTCGCTGCTCTTCCAGCTCCCCACTCTTTCCTCCCTTTCATCTCGCCCCTCCTGAGCAGCCTCGGCTCCCTGCACGCTGAAGCAGGGCGAGAAGACTGACGCGATTTTTCCAAAGCCCCCGGCTAGTTCTGGGACCCGCAGCACAGGGCTCTGCCAGCTCCTGCCCCGGCAGGCCGGCCAGGCAGCTGCAGCCGCTCCCCCGGAGACGGGGAGAACAATAAGAAATACCAGCCCTGCCGCAGGAATGCGGGAGATACCGTGGCTGGGGGCCCTGGTGAGTCCGGGCAGGACTTGCTCACGCTTGGACGCCGTCCAGAGGGTGCCACTTGAACAGCTCTGTCGCCGCTCGGGGGTGGCTCCCGCGCCCCGCCCCGGCGCGGCCCCGGACGCCAGGTGGCAGCCGGACACCGCCGCTCGGCCGGTAACGAATCGCGTGCGCGGAGCCTGCTGTGAGCCGCGGCACTGCGCGGGTGCGCTACCGCTGAGCCGGGAGCGTGCGCGGAGCCGCCTCACTCGTGTACGTGCAGCAACGCACTGCCGCCGCCGCCGCCGCCGCAGCGGGAAAAGCCCGCTGGCCCTCTGCAGGGAAGGCGCGCCTAGCCCGAAGCGAAACCTTCCCCAGGCTCGGATGGCTTCTCGCCACAGAGAAGTAAGGAGCGGGGGGCAGGCGGCTTGCGGATAGCCGCCGGCACGCCCGCTCGTCGCAGCTCGGGGGCTCCCACCTCGCTGCAAAGGCTGGGCGGCGGCGATGCGCCTGGGGCACACCGGTTACTCCGTGTGCTCGGGAAAAAGGACCCACAGCTGCGAAGGCCCGACGCTAACCCGAGAGCCAGACAGTTACTCTGTTGGGTAACATTTTCCCTCAACGACTTACGAACTTTAATCCGATTCTGAAATGCAGGGGAGGCAAAGTGGGATTACATTAGCTTAACTGCTCATGTCATACACTCCTGAGAGGTGGGAATGGAGGATTTTTTCCTCCAAGAAACGTTTTGTTGGCCCACAAAACCCTTGTGTTTTTTTCTTAGCTAAGACACCAAGAGGGGGAGTTTTCAGCTTCCAAAAATAAATCAGACACCATGATGCCTGCAGGGTATTTGTTTCTTCGTAGGAATGGGAGCCTGGTGGTTTAGTTTAAGAGAGACTAAGCTAACTCTCACATTTTCTACATTCCTCTTTGTCCTGATATATTGAGATCGACAGGTTTGAACTGTTGTTTTAATGAAAACCTACTACTCCTGAGAGGGTTTCCTGTTGTAGAAAGATGATATTTCAGAGATTTCAGAGCTACAAAATTCCAAACAATTTGACTTGCTATCACCTTCGTCAGGTCCCTTAACCTCCTTACGCTTCAGATTTTCATTGGGGAAACGTGAGTGATTTACCCACTGAAAAAGCATACAGACATATAGGCATCTGCAAAACACTCCTCTGTCCCTAAGAAAAGAGCTGTTTAAGCGATACCATGATAAACTGAAAGGCCCCAGTCAGGGATTGCAGCGTGAGGCCTTGGAAAGGGCCACGTTTACTGAGGCAGCCCCTGCATGTCCTTAGACCCCTGCCAGCCCTTCCCGAGGGCAGCTCCAGCGTGTACACCTGTATTTATGAAGCTAGAAAACATACCTCTGAGCTCTTGGGTAACAACAGAAATCAAAACAGCCTTTAGCTCTAATCACTCTGTAGATACCCTCAAAGTGTTGGGAACATTAAGCCTGCAGTCATAAAGTCATGATGTGCTCCAGCCAAGCCCTGTTTTATCATCTCTAATTCAGGCTGCTAAATCAATCCCAGGTAGGTTTCCCTCCCTTGTGTGCACGGAACCCCAGAAACATCCTGGGGTAAATCTAAACATGATTGACCTGGGTGTTGCATCTCTGGACAGTTTTCAGAGCTTAAGGTCTGCAACTCAGAAGGACAAGTTTTGCAGGTAAGTGCAAATCACTTGTCGAAGGCTTGAGTATTTGTGTTAAAACTTGCAACTATAACAAGACTCCCTGAACGTGTTTTTGGTCTCAGAAGCTGATCTTCAGCTCTCAGTTTTGCTAATTCTCCAATCCAAAATGTTTTCTGCACCATTTTTTTTCCTTGTATACTAAACTCAATTAGGATTTTCCAACTGTTCTAGCAATTTAGAAGCTCTAATATGTACAAACAATTTCTTATGTTACAAAAGTTTCTCTGAATTGTAAAATGCATTGCAAAGGGGAGGGAGTCAGTCCCTTGTACACTGCTTGGGCTGCTCCCTTGGCAGAAAACAACCACTGGCAGCTTGCAAGGCATAGAAAAAAGGCTTATCGTCCAGATCCTGGAAACACAGTCAAAGCTTCCTTAGCTGGGCAAATCGGCACTGATTTCTCAGCACTAGTCCCTGAAGGGACAGGTCTGCTGACGTCAAGGCTGTCATTGTTATTGCAAGGCTTACAGCCCTTGAAACATTTTATCTGCAAGCTCCAGTCCAGCCTTCTGCACAGAAAAGCTCTTCAGACGCTTCTGATAGGGATGGCTGGGACATGAGAATATTGAGTGCTCTCGACACCTCCCCCCCACTCACCTGCTCCAACTGTGCGGCAGCATGCTTTAGGGATCTCTGGAATACACACTTCGAGAAGCCAGCTGCTTTCCTGTTTGACTCAGAAATCCTCCTGGAACATTGCTGCTTCCTGTCTGAATGCCTCTTTGAAAGGGTTTTCTTCCTGCTGTGCCAAAGGAGCCTACAAAAAAGGAAAAGACAGCAGAGTTCAGGAAAGCCCTTATCTGATATGCAAAAGCTCACAGGTGCAACATCAAGGAAAGCAGAATGCCCAGGATTACATGCCCATTAGGAAAATGGGAAAGCCACTAATGATTTTCAAAGCTAGACTCTCACTTGTTATTTCTATCTGGCTATTAAGTTTTCGGGACTTGAAGATTCCCTTTATCAGGGAATGTTTCCTGATAGTTTCTTCAGAAAGAGTGATGCTCTTATCCCTTTGCATTTCAGGTAGATAAAGCTCTTCATAAGCTGCTTGCTGAGCACTCCTGCTGGGCAGGAGTAACTGGGTCTTTTGGGGTTGGGGGAAGCTGAGACATATGAACTTGCTGGAAGAGCTGGAGCAGAGCCAGCAGCCATGCTGACCAGCCCTGCGGTGGTGCATACTGGTGGTGGGATGGCATATCACTGTCTCGGAGAGCTGCCGATAAGCTGCTTCCCCTTCCGGTGCAGCAGCACAAAGCTGCATTTGGGCTCATCTTCCGTTCCCCGTGTTCTGCAATTCGGACATCCCTGGGGTTCCAAAGTAGCAGGATGAAAAACTCATCCTTCCTTTTGGCCCGGATCCTGAACAGACATATGCACACACTTAGCGCTGAGCATGTGAGTAGCAACACTGATCTCCGCAGAGCAGTCCACATGCTTGAACCTCTGCACATTTGGGAGTGGAGGAGAGAAGGACACTTGGTTCTTTGCTTGCCTGCTTTACATACCACTGGTGAGGATCCCACCCAAGAGAGAGCCGTACAGCAGGATGGTGCTGAACTATAGAGCTATTTTTATTCCCATCACTTGTAGCCTTGCTCAGACCTGCTACGAATTATCTGAGATATTACACCCCAGACGAGTCGAAACAACAGGTCTTGCTGCAGACTGTCTGTGTTTAGCAGGATGATTTAGTTACTGCTTTCCCCCCACCCCGTATTCCCATTAGTGACATGTTGGCTGCAGAGAAAAGTTATTCATGCTCTAGAAATGTAATATTTACTCAAAACAATTTTTATTTGGCTTGGCTTCTTCCCAGTGCCATAAAGCGATAGCCAGCCCCAAGTGCTTACATAGTCAACATGTGCATCTGAGTCATATTTATGATCCCAGTTATAAAAAGCACACAATCTTGTTGTTTGGTGCAATAGGATGGGACTGAAGGCATCAGCACGTCTTGAGCATAGCCTGTCTCTGGAATCTGCAGAAATTTGCCATGCTCCAAATTTAGAACTTGTGGGTGGACGCTCAGGCAAGAGCCAACTTTTTATATCATTACATCACAGGAATTGAGGGCTTCGTGCCAAAGGATCCAAGGAAATTAATAAAGAGCAGAGGCTGTCCAGCTGTTTAAATTTAAAGTCACGGCAGAGAGGTAATTATTAATAAAAGTGGCTTTATTCAGAGTATAGTAATCTCATTGCTGAAATTGAACATATCCCCTCTTTACTGCAGCTTACTATTCTGTTGGAACTTGTAAAGATAATAGTAAGGAATTAACATCTGTAAGAGATAGGCCCAGCAAAGCCGAGATAGTTCTCGATAGAGGACATGCTTCAGCGATAACTTTCCAGCTAAGTAATGCTCAGCGAGCACACGCGTTTGCCACTGGCATCGCTGCTCCCCTGGCTGGAGGAGGTGGCTGGAACGTGGTGTGCATTTTTCCAGCTTAAACACACAAGGTCTCAAATGGACAACGATCAAAGCTGCATCCAGCTAATTTGAAGAGCAATTCAATTTGTTTGACCTCCCTGCGCTGGGGCAGCCAGTGCAAGCTCAAATGTCACAGCCTCCCAGGAGGGGACGGTAAAGTATCAGCGCCTGTTACCAAGAGGCACAGGGTGACCTGACTGACCCTCCAGCCAGTTTGGGAGGCACTGTGCATGCCCTCAGCCCCGGCAGTGAATGGCTCCATGTGCTGATGCTGGGAAGGGGGCCACATTGCTTGTACACATCAGGGCTGTGTCCCAACAGAATGTGGAGTCCAGGTCTGCTAGATGCTGCTTCCTGCACCTCGAAAGCACAGTGCACCTGGCAGGTACTTCTCTAGCTCCAACACACGTAAAGGGGTTGTGAGGTCTAGGTGCTGAGACTCTGACTGCCAAAGTTGAACAGAGGCTTGCCACAAAACATATACCCAGGAAAATACAGCAGTGTCTTTGGAAAAGGGGCTCTCCTGAAGCTTAAACCACAGAAATGTTGGTATGCAGCTACAGAGATTTACAGTTTATACTCTCCTCAAGGGTACACAAAAGCTATGAATAATCCAAAATTTAGCTCTGGGTTCTTTAGGAAGTTCCCTATTCCCAATTTACAGATAAACTGAGGTGGGAAGCAACTACAGGCTTTTTCACTGAAACGATATTATCATCAAACCAAACATTAGAGTTCCCAAAGAGACAATCCTGCATCCAGCACCCGCAGATCACATGCCATGCCTGCACATGTATTTCTCACAGCAGCACATACCAGTTTTACACATCCATGCCTCACTGGGAAGCAGCACAGCAAAGACCAGCACCCAACATTCCCTGCTTTGGTCTAAGCACCCACACACATACAGCATTCCTTTCTTCAGGGACAGCAGATTAAAAAACCCTAACAAACCAACCCCCCAAACTCACATATTGCAACCACCTGTTCACAGGGTGACAATCTGCACAGTGGGAAGATAGCAGTTACTGGTAGGGAAAAGGGATAAACAACAGAAATCAAATCATTATCTTTCTTACACATGGTGTTTCCACCTGCAACAGAGGCATGCGTGTGCAAGGCTTGTACAAGGCTTCAGGCTGCTCTGGATTCAAGACTCCATTACCAGAAAAACTTCTTGTACTTCAGTTACAAAAATACAATGCCAACCGTTCAATTCCTGCCAGAGAACCCACTGGGAGATCCTGGCCCTGCTCAGGCACAACGCTTCAATGCTATGTATTTTTTTTCCCGGCACATAGCTGATGGTGCAGGACTCCATTTTTTTTTTGTGTGTGTGTGTGTGTGAATAGCTTTGAATGCCTGAAGATAAAAAAACTCAGGTTTATTATACATCCCATTTATAGTTAAGAGATGCCCTCCTGTGATGCATGACTCACAGAGGTAAGTTGAGGTCTGCTGCGGGTGAGAAGAGTCTTTGTCTGCTGCTTCACTTTCTGCTGGGTGGGAACCTGGTGTTGGACTGGCCGTCGGTGCCAGCTTGTCCACATGGCTGCATGTTGCGAGCATCTGACATGGCTCTGCAGCACTTCTCCACTTCAACAAAGAATGGAATCGGGACACTTTGAGGAGGAAGAGGACAGGGTTTTCCCTGACTGCTAAAAATACTCCCAATATGGGACTTAGATGGAGAAACTGATATTAGTAATTGGATACCCTGAAATTTATTTTTAAAAATTATTTTCAGGGACACGAAGCACCCTAAAAACTATCACCAGATATTTGCTGTGATAAAGAGACAATCAACTAATTTCTTACCAGAGTACCTCAAGGTAGGTTCAGTTAGAGAAGTGAAGTAGCCATTTTACCTAGAATCTCTCACTGTTACTCCACAGCTTTTCAGTGCGTGTCCAATCTTGCGCTAAAGAGAGTCTGCAACTGCGTGCCATCACCCCTCTGACCTGTGGATAGAAGGGGGAAGAAAAAAGTCAGCAAAATGAGTAGTCTTAAGGATACAGTCATGCACCCCAGAAGCTGGGAGTGCCTACCTCTCACAGCCACAGAGTGGATCTCATGGTCCTCAGCCTTTCCTTTCAGATATTACAGGCCAGAAATCTCACTTCCTGGAGCACTGTGTGAGACAAATAATTGTAAGAAGCAAGTGATTCTATGGAAATAGATGAAACGCTTCCACCCAGCAAGTCTCTAACCCATGGCTAATCTCCAACTCTTCCTGCTGAAGTCAGCAGCAATCCCTCCCACCCCTTCTAAAGTCATTAGAAATGCAGCAAGCATATAAGAAGTTGGAGGCCTTGCCCACTCCTACAACCAGGCAAGACTCAGATTTCCAAAATGCCATTTATGCTGCATAGAAACTTCCTTCCCAGAAGTCCCTTGTTTCACTGCTAGTTCAAGATGCAGCCCACCATTGCCCTACTTCAGACATTCCCCTTGGCCATCATCTTCCAACAATGGTAACAGTAAGTGCATTTCATTAGTCAATTTACCTTCTGCAATCTCAAAGGCAAACTATTAACCTACTCTATCTTCTGGCATGTAGCTTGTAAAACCAACTCAAACTAGTAGCACAGAACTTAATACTAATACATAAAATATGGAAAAGGGTTTTATGAGAAAGTAGGTTTGTGGCTTCTTGTTTTGACTTTTTTCCATGAGATTCTTAAAAGTCTCCGAGCCTGGAATTAAGGAATCTTGGTGGTGCCTTATTTCCCAGCAGTTTCTTTAAAAGATGAGTACCTCAGAAAGCATGGAAAGTATTAGAGTAATTGCTTTGATGTCTCCAATAGAAATTTGGGATGGATTTGAAAGAAATGAGGACAGCGCTGTTATTTCCTTTTGGAAAGACAATCTGACGTGACTGGTGCTGTTATACAACGGAGTGACCGAACGGCAGTGCACACACTAACCCAGCAGCAGACCGAGGAACTCGTCCTCCTAATCAAGTTTATAGTTGGAGCTAATGGACTCAGCAAACAAACACTCGTGTTTATTATAACAGAATGAACAGAATGTACCACAGAGAATATGACTCACTTTTCCATAGGACGCCTGTCTATTCTCTGGGTTTGAATAATGAAATATTGCACCTCTCGCTTACAATTTGTTTTACAAAGTTTTAATGAGTTCATCCCAGTGAGCTGTAGCCCTGCCACATAAAAACTGATTCATTTGCCTTGTGAAAATAAGCGTGCCTTTTGACAGGACACTCTGCACTAGGCCCTACTAAATCAGCCGGAGAGGCTACACTCGCTCACAGGTGGTTTTAGTCTCGAGTGCTTTTTGCAAATGAAAATATGCAGTTAGCTTCAGCAGCATGTTAGTTGTTTTCCCTTGGGTGACAGGCTGTCCTGCTGCATCCAAAGTACCCATCCTCCTCTGTACAGATTTTGGCTTTTAAACCAGGGCTTTAAAACCATTATTTTCTGCAACAAAAGGGTTTGTTTTAAAGCTGAGCTTAGGAAAGGGGCATTTAAGAAGTGATTACATTTTGCTTTCAAAACACGGAAAAAAAAAAAAAGCAGCTGCATGTTAACTCACAGGAAATTCTGATTAAAATAGGTGTCCTTATAAGACCCTCCTGTGAGAAATTCAAATGAAGGGCAAGGGAAAGAAATTTTTAAGTAAACAAGTGAGAAGAGCCAGGGAAAACAAGAGCAATGAGCAGAGTCTCAGGTGGCTGACTTGGCAGAGTGGGGTGTAAATGGAAGGAAGAGGCTGTGGGACAAGGAACCGCTGGCATTTACAGTAGTCGAGGAGTCTCCAGAGTTTGTGACTTTAACCAGAAGTTGCTTAACAATACTGTATGCTCCTTTTCTTTCACGCCCAGTCTCGGTCATGTGGCTAAATTGGCCCTAGAGGCAAGAGGGTGGAAGCAAGCGGTGTTGAGGATGGTGCTGTTTGAGGGTTGGCAGAAGGGATGTTTCATTGCCCCTTTGAAATTACAGGAGTCATGACAGCTCCTGACTCAGGTCTTGATCCCTGGACAAGAGAGGGCTGCAGAGTGACAAGTCAGAGACTGAGGGACTGACCTGATGTGTAGACAGGCTAGCTAGGAAGCTTTGTTTTTTAACCCTGAAGTCAGTGGAGGCCTTCAAGCACCAGAAGAGAATGATGAGAGGAGAGAAATGGTGTATGTGTCACTTCTCAGTGATAGATGCAGAACAGCAAAGGATCCATTGGCAAAGAGATGGTCGTGAGACTGACTTGTTGCTGTGGCTTTCTACCAAGCATCGACAGTTACTGCAAGAGACACACTTTATTCCTGTTTGTGGTGGAGATTAACCTTGGCCAAGACTCAGCAAGTTAGAAAACCATTTCAAGTTAAGCAATTAAATATTCCCCACTTTAAACACTGCTCAGGTTGTATCTCATCCATATGGGAATTTTTAGCATGGATCTGCAAATGCATTGTTTGAAAGTTATTTAAGTACCTTTTTTCAGTCTGAAACACTAGTTACAATACTGGAGAAACTAACTGAATGACAGAAAAGCAAACCTTTAAATAGTGACTGTTTAAACCAGGAGAGCAGGGGTGTGTTGCCCTATGCTTGTCTATGCTCGATAGCGATGTGTCATCATAAAGAATGTACATTTAATGGCTGAACAATGCCATGCATGGTGTCACCTTCCCAAGGGCTAACTGTGCAACAGCTTCTCCAAACTGCTGAATTTCCACTGCCAAAGCAGTTCATTAAAAGAAATCCTTATACAGCTGGGAATTATAAAACTCTGCAAGAGCCTGTGATGCCAAGGACCTTCATTTAGAGGCACACCTATGTTTCTAGTGCTTTGGAAGGTAGCCTTTTCCAAAAATCTTTCTATAGACACTAAAGCAAGGATGAAATTGGACACAGTCCATTCAACATGAGAGATTAGATCTTAAAGGGATATTCCTTCTCCTTAAAAAACTCAAATTCTTCACATGTTTCTAGTTAAAAAAAAAAACAACGACAAAAACACAAAAGAACCAGCCCTTGTACCTATGTCAGTATCTTAGTTGTATAAATTTAAACATTCCATTGTAAGCTAAGATTATCTTGCCTCTTGCCCACTGAGACATGTGGGTTTGGCTTTTTAAGACTCCATAACTGGCTTGCTTGAATGCTGTCCAGCAAGTTTTCATCTAAATTGATTAGGACTTGGAACGTATTTTCTTGGACAAATTGTGTTCTAATGAATAGAACACTCCCTCACAGCTGTCCTGCCAGAAAGCCAAGATTTTTTTCTGTCTAGAAATCATCCCAAAGTGACCCTTAGATAAAGTTCAGAATCCATTTTCATTTTTTAATTAAGAAAAGGTTTGCTTAATTCCATTCCATACATTTCAATGCTAGGCAGCTGACACACGATTCCCCCTAAACATTTTATTTTAAAGAATTTGGTTGTGATGTCAGATCTGTCACAGACAATACATTTCTAAACACACTGTTTACTTTAAATGCAAAGTATAAAGACAGCTTCAGCAGGAGAAGTCTCTTTCATCCCAATACCTGTAGATGGCACATACAGCAAACTCAAAGCAGCTCTATTCCCAACACAATACATTAAAACATCAAGGAAGATAAAGGTGGACACCACTCTAAAGCCTCGCCCAGGCATCAGGGATTTCCATGGTTTCCTCAAGGACATGGCTCCCCAACAGAGCAGTCTTCACATCCAATAGATAGCTTCAAGAATTCACCTTCAAGTCCAAGACTGGACATTCCAAGCTGACTGGTTGGGAAATCCTGTCATTAATTAATGTTGGCCAAATGAAGAAGCAATTTCCTCTCAATAAGAACCCCCCTGGCCACTCTGAGGTAAGGGTTTTCCCCAGTAAGGATGAACACACCTTTTCAGCATTTTGCTCCACAGTTGTTCTCACAGATGTCCCAGCTAGAAACCTCAATAAATGTTTCTGTTATGATTAGTCCATCTGGAATTTTATTCTGCGACCATTCTCATGGTACACAAGGAAGATTTCATTCAATCCAGAATACCCAGGGGACATCCATGATTACATCATTTTGCTTATCTTCTAGCAAGAGTATTTCTAGGAACCAGGAGTACAATCTGAGACAAGATCAGATCCTTTCTACTCTTGCAAAAGATGGCTCTGACCCATGCACCTATGTGGCAATAACACATGTTCAGCATGGTTTCAGGATTTTCCTGACATATGACACTCAGAAATTAAAGATGTTTATTTACAGAAATTCAAAGGAACAGATCTTTCAAGGAACAGGACTTCCCAGCAGTTCTAACATCAGCTATATCTTAAAAACCAAGGCAAAGTCATTTATAATCATCCTTGATTGGAAATTGACTCCAACTGATAACTGTGCTTAAAGAAGACATAATCATGACAAATTGCTCTGCTACCAAAGTAACTGGCATTATCGTGGTGTTTGTGGAAAACATGATATAAGACAACAAAAGGGATGGGAATCTTCTTCAACTCTCAACAGTCTCTGCATGCTCATACCTGCTAGACACAGTTTGCTGCAGAAACGTACCTGAAACCCCACAGAGAAAGATGATAACTGCTGCAATTTTTCTCCAATGCCTTTACTGAAAGCTGGCCCAGTAAAATCAACATGGTTAGTCAACCTGCATGATTAGATAAGAAAGGTCTTACTCAAGTTCATGCTGCTTTGGCAGACAGATTCATATGGAAAATTATCACATACCTTCACTAGAAGCCATGTCATTTTTGCTTGTGGATTAAGAAAATTAGTTACATGTACAGCTATTGCTTTGAGTTCTTGTTGTGGTTTTTTTTTTGTTTTGTGGGGTTTTTTTTTCCCCTGTGTGCACTTAAACTATCCAATTGGAACCTAAATATAATGACAGGGAATGAACAAGAACAAGATTTGCTAAGACTTCATTGCATTGCATTCTGCTGCCTGCTATTGTCTGGAAATGTGGTTATAACGGGCAGATTCTACAATGTTAAGCCCTCCTGAAAGTATACACAGAAACTTCAATACAATCATGCTTGGAGCAGTTATCTTTAAACACAAGCATGGATTCAGCACCCAGTGGAGACCAGCAAGCGAAACTATGGGCCCAAGGCAAAACAATGACCAACTACCAAGAAACATCCTCGTTAGTCTTTGTTATAGTTTGTATTTTTAAAGCCATTGTGCAGTTTAATTAAGTCAGTAACATGCAGATGAGAAAGTGGAAAAAAATGTGAAGACATAGAGAAATGAAATGCTGAAGCACTGAAAGATGTCACCTCCTCTGAGAAATGCTTACACTGTGAAATAAAAAGGGAAGAAGGAACGAGTCATTTCAGGATATGTCTGGAATAAGAGATAAAACTAGAAGATTACAATCTTCAGTAGTCCTTCACAAAATCTCATTATTTACATTCTACACCATGTGGTCCGATTTGGAACATAAATCAAATGCAGAGAAGAGCTGCAGTCTAGGAAATGGGATTATAGGACATGGCAGCACTTTCAAGACCCAGAAAAATTGATCAATACATTCCCTGAAGACACTAACAACACTTACAAGAGCGGAAGGTGTGATCAAGTCTAATTCATTACAGCATGATTAACTCGGAGATCAAGTAAGTAACTGGGTAAGAAAGCAGAAGAGAGAGCAAGCAGAGTTTAAGTGAACCCCTGTGACCATCTTGGTGGTCCCTGTGTGCTACCAAGTTTGTCATAGGCTTTAAGTGTTTTTTTTTCATTGTATTCCAGCTTGTTATACACACTCAGTTCCTCTCCCTGTTTATCTGGGTTTTGGTGCTGGACATCTGAGTAGTTTTGTGAAATTACATAAAGCTTTTAAGCAGACACAGCCAAAAATGTTTAGATTAGAGACAGGCAAACTATTTCTTGAGTTGAAAAGGAGACTTCAGGCCAGATCCCAGCTATTATGTTCAGGTTAAGTTCCCCTTGCATCATTTCCAGAAAAAGAGAGGACTTAAAGCTGTCCTTGGGAGCAGCATGGAATTTCCTTTTCCTGGGGGGACCCACAGGTGGCATCAGGCCAGATGAAGCCAGATGCTTGCTCTCCACTCTTTGCTGACAGAGCGGGTGCTCCCCAGTCATCCAACAACAGAAAGGGACAGTCAGCATTCAGAGTTGTTGTTGTCCCCTGAGGAGGAGCCCAGCAGGCCAAAATTACAAAAATCACATCAATATTTCCTGCCCTCACCTCAGGTAACAGCTGCTTTGATGGGTATTGAATTGCAGGTATCAAAATCAGAGAAAGACTTGAGATACTTACCAGGGGGCCTGCCAGGATTTTTGCCCCTCATCTGTGCAGAAAGTGGAGGACTTTGTCCTAGCTTGTGCTCTTTTGCACGTGTGGCTGCCCCGGCCTTGCTGTGTGACTCAAAGGCTGGCATGCAAGCGGTCTGCCTTGTGCATGGGCAGACAGGTAGCAGAGTCTCAGTCAGACCAGATGTTACATTACCTTTAACTCTTACATACCCAGTAATTAATCAGCACCCATTTCACATAAGTCATGTGGATTGCCAACATCCCTGAGTGGCCCTGGCTCAGCAATCTGCTTGCATGCTGAATTTACATTGTGCCTAAATGACAGTTTTGCCTTAGGACTCAGTCTCCACAAAAAAGAAAAAAAACAAAAAAAACCTGCTGAACACTAACTACAAGCGCTTGGTAGTTAGTGTTTTGCAAGATCCATCATCCTTGTTGAAGGACTGCAGTTTGTACTCTCTGCCGTTAAATGGAGGGAAAAAGGGTTACAGGAAAGGCACACTTGAACTCTCTGTAGCCACTATGTAGCACTGTGGGGAATGAGTCAAAATATCAGTGCTAAGGAAGCAAAGCAGAGAACTAAAGAGAGATGGGAGTAGAGTAAAAATCTCAGAATAATGGACAAATTAATGAACCAGTGGTACTGGAAATGGGAACAAGCTGTCAGAACTTCATCTCTTATAAGGGACAAAGGAAAAAAAAAGTCATAATTTCTGATGCTTTTGATGGAAACAAAATTATGCAAGACTGATGTTGTTCACACTGATTTAATTATGACTCTGTCAGCAGTGTCAAGCTTAATTGGCCTGGTATTTAACATTTGTAGAAGTCAGTTATAAAAACGTGCTCTGCACTAAAAATCAGCATTCTATAAATGGTCCCAGTCCTAGAAGGGTCGCCTTCTTGGCACAGCAGGCTTTTGAGAGCATCCCACTTATGCGCCAAGATATCTCTATCTAGCTGAAAAGATTACAAGCTCATGCCGCATTCTTTGCCCACACAGCCCTGTCCTCACAGTATGTGGAAATCTGGGGTGTCCAAGGAAGACAGAGTCAAACTTTCTGGCAGCATCCTATCACAGAAACTATTTCACAAAGAATTAATCCTTGATTCTTACACTTCTTGCCATGTTAGATTCCGATCTCTGCATTCGCTGAGCTGTAATGAGCGTGGAAAGACAATGACTAGACAATGGATTTGCACCACTTATGAACATTTTGCTTTCTGGGCTGGTTAATGACAGAGGCAGTTCTCTATGTAGAGAAATGAGCTCCTCTGGATGTCTACAACAACCTAAGGGTAAAGTATGTCACAAACCTCAGTTACTGTCATGTACAGCCCTATTCATTGCCTTTCCTCTTGCCTTAGCGAGCAGCAAGTACACAGCAGCCTGGAGTCATCAGTAAAATCAGTCAGGTCCCTAGTGGGCTGCCTCAGGGAGTATTATAGATAAGATTCAAATAGAGGCAGCAAAATTAATATCAATGACAACAAACAGCCAACACTCCCAGAAAATCCCATGTTCTGTAACTCTTATTGCTTCATCAGTGACAGGAAAGAGCAGTGTTTTAAAATAGAAGTTAGCTTAATTAAATTTCCCTTAAGGCACAGAAAACAAGCTTCCATGAAGTGGTATCAATTGTTCAACAATAACATGCTCTCCTGACTGAAAACTGGGTTAGGAATTTGTATTGCGTTTTCACACAACATAATTCCTAGCCCAGTTTCGTCCTCCTCTGTGAGGTAGCCAGCAGATTCCACCTCAGTGATTACCAAGTTAGACTAAGGAGGGTTGTGAACATGTAACCACTGTCCAGCTTCTCCACACACCTACTTACTGGAGGCTGGTGAATCCACAACAGAACTTCAGCCACACAAAGGCGTTAAAGGAGTTGGTTGCTTAAATACCTTTGTAGATATGCATCCTTGCCCTCGGTGCTGTGGCCAACTTCCAAAACTCTATGTCAGCACAGGTGAGGTCAGATGTGCACAGGACTTGGATTCTTGTCCCTCCTAGGTTACTGGGCACGCAGAAATATGAATCTTGGGGTACTTGAAAAAAAGGGAAAGAAAAGAACACTCAAAAAATCACAAGACAATGAGGACACACACCTCTTTCTGATAACGCAGAAAACACTGAGAACCAATAGTCATGTATTTACATGTGAAAGATTATCTTTTTGAAAACTTGTCATAAATGTGGCTCACACCACAGGGATGGCCACGCTTTCCAAGTTTGTGCAGAAAGAAGAATATTTCCTAGGGAATAAGGTCAAAATATTAGCATTCAACCAAATCAGTATGGGCCAAATTAATGAAGTTACTACTCCATCATAGACTTCCATATGTGAAATCTGAGAAAGCAGTTGTATCAACAGCACATCAATCCATGGCACTGGTCAGAAACAAAAAACCCTGACCTTCAGTTTCAAAGTTTCATTCAGCTTTGGCACAGAAAGGTTAACTTTTGTTTAAACAATGCTTCTGAACAGATAATGTTAATTAAATGTTTGCATTCAAATCTTATTACGCAGTGCAAGAAGTTTGCTTTCTATACAAATACTACATATCCAGTACACAACAGAAAGTTGGGGGCAGACACTAACGAGTTCAGTCCCATGGACCTTTTTAAAACTAAAAGCGAGGAGAGGGGAATCCTTGCCATTTTCAGACTCTGTGCATCCGCCTTTAAGTTTCTTCTCATTCTCAAGGGATTTGCAAAATTATGTGTTTAAATATTCATTTTCCTTCTACTCTAATACTGCCTAAAACTCCTTTTTCAAGCCCAAGAATGACATAGTCAGTGGATGCAAATTATATTCAGTAAAAAAGGAAATATGTAGCAGCACTGGGTAAGTCAAATGCCAAGTTAGCCCTGATGTGAAGCAAAGCGACTAAATCATCCATCCAGATGGGAAATGTTGACTCCATTAACTGTAACAGTTCTATTTGCAATATGGTGAGGTGCACAATTTGGCTGTGTTAAACAGACATCATGGAACTATTTCTTCTGTCCACAAGTTGAACAGGAAGTTTATTCAACTTGCATATTGCTGGACATATCACCTGGCTGCTGTGTTTCATGTCAGTATGCAAAATTGGATCGTCCATTTTGGTACTGACGTAATGTACTGCCATGCGGAGGATTTCTCCTTGAGCCTAAGACCTATTTCTGTGACCCCAGGAGCACATTGGATGTCATGCATCCAATTCCTGACAGGAATGCTTAATTTTGCTCTTGAGCAACCACTTCTAAGCAAGCCAGCAGCAGAATCCAGCTCTTCTTGGCTGGGAAATTCGGGATGTCCCAAAATGGGGCTTTTTAACAGATGAGTGAAAAAGCAGAGAGCCCAAAGGACTATCCCTCTCCAAAGAAAATCATACAAATCAACAAGGAATTTGTAAGTTAGACTTTCTGTGATGGTAAAACAGCTGTGTGCTGTTGGGCTTAGCTCTTCTCCAGCATACTCCTGAATATCTGGCTGTCTCACTAGGGCCCCAGGGGACAGACCGAGGCTCCTGGGTCTGCCTTTGGTTGATGCTGAAACAAGTTGACTTTAAACGCACCCAGGATTTTTTGTTGGAGGCCATCTTAGTCAGACAACTCCTCCTTGCAGCGGACCTTCCTGCCTCCCTAGGACACAATCGTCCTCCCTCTCTCTCCATGGGCTGGATGCTTCCCCTCCACTGGGCTTGTGGGTTGCTGCCAGCATGGCTGCTGGAGACAGGCTTGCTGCTGCCACCAATGTGTTCTCTCTGGCAGGCTGGAAAGCTGCCGGTAGCGTGCTGCTTGCCAGGCATGAGAGCTCTTCCCCCTGGATGGGGAGCTCTGGCTCAGGATATTAGTGGGGCCCAGGATGATGGTTGGGAGCACAGCACTATATCTACCTGAAGGCCCCATAAGGAAGAAAATGGGGGTGACGGCCAAATTTTCAGAGTTCACATGCTGAGCCACAAAGTCCCTCTGAAATGTATCGGAGAGAACAAGAGAGTCCTGAGTAATTTGTATAGCTTCTCTGTGCAGTGAGCTGCTAAGCCTGACCATCCCTTACTTCCCAATATAAGCTACGGGGCACAATTGATTCTTCCTTTTTTTTTTTTTTTTTGATTTGCCCTCCAGATATAATGAACTGATCAATATCAATCCCAAATAATTTCTCTCCCCTTGAAAGTTTTTCCTTAACAGTGAACAGTGGTGTTTTCAGACTTCTCAACACCCTCCAACACACCCATAAATATTTGAATTAGCCAGCAAACTTTGGTTCAAAGCATATAGTTCAAAAGATCACTTGTTTTCAGCTAAAACAGTATAAAATACACTAGGTGTTTTGTCCAAAAATCCCTCCCAGATTAATAGCAGGCCAACTGGATTCATTAACTGTTCAGAGATAGTCAGATTTAAAATAGGAAACATGTTCTTCTCTGTTAATGCTATTTTTTTTCAAAATCAGATGACAAATACAACATCAACACTATGTATCATTTTACAGCTGTATCAAGGCCATTCCCTGACACTTCACTCTTCATAGCAACCTGCAGAAGGCAATTTAAAATACAGGCATTTTTTGAAACATGGAGAGAGACACACTTATCCAAAGCACACCAATATTTTGGTCTGTTCTGAACAGAGAAACTTTAACTGCTATAACCATTTCAAGCAGGCTGGGTATCTCAAGATGGAGAATTAAATCTTTTCACTTCTACCTTAATACAGTAGGAGCAGGCAAACCCCAGCATATGTACAGGCATGTGAACCCTTCGTGGTTAAATGCTATTGTAATTGTTCATCCTATCTATACCTCACCTGTTTGCTTGGCTTTGCATGTCATCAAACCTTAGCATCACCTCCATGAACTATCATAAAGTGCCACGGAGCATGGGTGGGCAGGGACCTCTGGATGTTACTCAGCCCAACATCCTGCTTGAAGCAGGTCTATCACCAATGCCAGAGTGGATCTGCCGGTTCAGCTTCTGTCCCACCCATCAGGAAGTTTCAGTGTTAAAACCATAAGGATATTCAAACAACAACCCTGCCTGAACTGGTGAGCACTCCAGGGACCGCTTGAGTCTTTACAGCGGTCAGAAATTGCCTCCTGTGAAGAATACAGTAGGGAAGGAAGGTCTTCAGCTACGCAGAAGTTAGTGTTACTTCACCAAGCCTGGTGAAGTTACACATTTTTACAAACCAAAAATGATCAGATTCAAAACTTTGAGGCAGGGAGAAAAGCTAACTATACTCTGTGATTACATTTTCTTCAGACTTACCTATCTACATAGGAGCTGGAGTTGAGAAACTTGGCACAAAGCAGAGGAAACATTAAGTATGCTCACTTATTTAAACCAGTTTCCAACATTCTTGTTCAAAGTAAACATACAACAAAGTTTCAGTGTAACAGGAATTTCTTTTTTAATTTATACATTTTTTTTCCAAATTGCTGTCCTGTCTGTTCCTTTTCCAGTGAATTACCTTTAATCTGTATGTAAATCCGTGTTTAAGGGACTGGGGCTAGTAGGGTAGGGCTATATAGGGGCACTGCTCCTCAAGTGCTTACCCAACCATTGAGAGTCCTTATTGAAGAGCAAGCAGTATTATATTAATACTGCTTAACAGTCCACAACACACAGCTGCAAGAGGCCAACTGAAGAGGCTGCCCCCTGAGCAGCCTCCTGGGCAGGCCAGGTGCTAAGGAGCAGACTTTGACTTTATGACACCCTTATTTTGCTCTGAAGTTTTTGCTGCTACACATTCCATTCACTTGCATGGTGAAAACGTTTTTTACAGTAAAAACACAGATATTTTCTGTAAGTTCATTGAAGTTCAGTGAGCTGTTTTTTCTCATGGCTAGGAACTTGTCTGCTTGAGCTGGGAAAATTCCTGGCAAAGTGCAAGTCTTTAACAGAGGAGTCAGTACTTGTCAGACTGCAGAAAGCTTGAGAGCTCCCTTCTCAGCAAGACTTACACCTTCCTCACAACTCCTGTGACTTTGCACGCGCCTGCAACTACATGCCCCAGAACCATATGCTAATATAAAGGCAAAGGGTTTTTTTTTTCCTGAGTTTGAACTTTGTCTTTGTTTTGAAACCTTCCCCTTTTTTCCTGACTAATGCAGCTCATGAAGGAACACCTCCCTCAAGCCAAAAGCATGGAAGATGCTTGTGAAGGTCTGCCAAGATTTTAACAAGGGCGTCCTCAGCACCTCGAAGCGGCACATCAGTGGAATGTGGCCCATATTAATAATACTTTAACTTCTCTCAACACACTCAAAGAAAGCCTTGATGCCAACCCACAGGTTCCTGAGGGCAGAATGACAGCATCCACAGAGGCTACTAACCTGAAAGACAAACGTTTGCAGTTTTTGCTAATTGCCTCAAGTACTTAGTATTTTGGAATCTCCTCACAGTTGCACTCACAAGATGGAGCAATTGCTTATTTTAGTCTAGAAGAGGCTAGTGATGTGCTGGCATTAATTGTGAGAACTGTCACTTGTTTATTACCATAGTGCTTTTGGTCTACAGCAAATGTATCAGATTAATAAATGAAGGACTTCGTTCAAGAAATTGCTCAGGCACAAAACGTATGACAGAATATTCTAGGGATGTAGGTGTGAATCATTCACAATAATCATGAGAGCACTCTTCTGCACATCCAGGAATTCACCTGTTAGGTATAGACCATGTCCCTCCACTCTACCCCTGTCCTGGGGCAAGCCAAGGAACAGAATACTGCTGTAGCACTTCACCCAGTTTTACAAAGGTTCATCATCCTCTTTGAAAACTGGGCTAACACTCAAGCTGCAGGAGTGCAGACTGACCATTGCAGAAAGCTGGCCGAGTCTTACAGCCTTGTCTATAGTAGAAGCCACTATGGCAACAAGAGAGAACAAGAACATCTTGATTTGGATGAATAACTTTGAATTACTTAATCAGAAAGAATATTATTGGTAACAGGGATTTGAAACAATCATTTAACCAAGCTAATTATACACCGTTCTTATTGGGAGGTGTTGCAGCAAGTCACTTTGTGCATAATTTACATTATCAAAATGATGAACTCAGAAATCAGAAAAAAATCAACGAAAACCCCAGTCTGCATTATGTAGTCTGTTTCTACACCTTAGCAAATCAAAGTCAAAACAAAGTCCTAAAACACATCATCATCTCCCCTCTCATATGAGGGGAAAAGAATTCTGACATCCTGTGAAAAAGACTAACTTTTAGCATTACTTGCTTATCTCAGGTCTGTTAAGAGAACAGAGTGGTGACCCTCCTTGTGCCTGGAGAAGCTGTCACAGGAAGGTGAAGAAAATACTGAGAAAAAGAAGAGCAAGAAATCCAAGTTTAGTATTACAGAGTTGTTGCCAGGTGGAGGCAGATCTTTTCCTTGTTGACATGACACAGACTTTTCTCTTGGGCTAGGTGTGCTGTACAGGAAAGAACTGGGATCCCCCCCAGCTGCTCCACTGGTCTAGTCTGGTTAATCTCTACCAGAAACACATTTGCCAACCATCTCCCTTTTCTGATCATTGTAAGTATCAAGGTTAAATATCAGATTCTGAAAACAAAACATGTTGAAAGACTTGCCTTCTTTGAAAGAGAGAAGAAAGCATGTCTAACTATTCAGGCTGCGTGCTTTTTGGTATGGGCATGCTAGATTATCAGAGTTTACAGGATAGCTTTCATCGGGGGATCACACAACAGAGCGCAAATGAGCCTTGTGTTAACCCTGCAAGGCAGGGATAAATCAAAGTTTTCTGTATTTCACTGAGCAGAAGACTGAAGAACAGAGAAGTTTAGAGATTTCAGCTGGGTCATATGAAAGCAGCAGAGCTGCAAAGGGAGCCTCTGACCAAAATGACATAGATGCATAGGAAAAAGTCCCAACTCCACAGTTTGTCTAATTCTCATGGGATCACAGGCCCTAAGATTTCATCAGGTCAAGCAAGCCATGGTCTACTCAAGGATATACATTCCTTTTTTATCATGTAACAACTATGTGACCCTGACAAAAGGTTCAGGGTTGATTTGTTCTCCCCCCCCTCCCCCCAATACAGGCTCTTGCTGCCTTCCTATTTAATGGGAGAAAAAAGAAAACAGGCTCAAGGTGAACATACAGTAGGTAAAACAAGCACTTCGCTTGCAAACAGTATCAGTACTTTTCTGTCCAGGTATATACTTTTAGATATGCTGTATAGGTATATGCTGTATACATTTCTGTTCTGCAATAACAACCTACATATGTCCTGGGCACAGCTCAAGCAAGAATCTCATATTAGAAGACAATTATCTTGCTACAGTCACGCACTGAGAAGTAGGTACTGCACCATAGACTCTGAGTATCCCATCTAGGAAAAGGAAATCAGAGGATAGAGTTGAAGATACAGTGGGGCAGCCACCCAATCACAGAAGGACCTTTGGTCACCATCACCATGCACCCTGCTACCACAGAGCTCTGCACCCCCATGAGCAGCAGCAGCACTAGAATTTCGTTACCAGGCTGTAAAGGAGGAGTGGGAGAAATGCAAGAGCTGGTCTTGTTGTTTGGTCTAGGAATACATCAGGATAAAAAAAACCCAAAACATGCACATAGCAGTGCAGAACAAAAATAAGCTAGGCATCCCACAAAGTCATCCAACATGTCTATTAACACTCCTAGTAAGTGACAGCTTCTACCTTTTGCAGCCACTGGCATAAAAAATGTTATTAATCTAGTGATTCAACATTTCAGTGAAGTGTAAACAAATTATAGCCTCTGCAAGGAACAATGGTCATGAAACCTGAACTCAACAGAGATACTTTCCATAACTCAGAACTTCCCGGGGTGTGCTTACAGATCTAGTAGGGAACTTCCATCAAACATCAGAGGTTATGGGAGCTGCAGTCCTCTCATTTTCAGCAGACATACTTCTTGGGAGATTCATTCTTTTTAAACAGAAAGCATTTTAACAAATTTTAAAAATGTAAGTTTAAAACTAGCAGGCATTCTGACATTGTGTGCAGAATACTAGAATCTCATTCATTTCCCAGCAGGCTTGAAGATTGCAGCCAAGAACACACAGATGCCAAAAAGATGCCCCCCACAGACTTGTAAGAACCCTGCTTGCTTTTTTAAACCTGAGAAGACCTTTAGTACAAAGTTTTGCAGTGCGGAGTTCCCAGAAATGTGAATATGCAAAGAAAAAAAATAATCCATGGAGAGCTAACCTTATTAATAACCTGCTTCTCCCAACTTAAAGTTGGTTCAGATAGAAACCTTCAATCTCAAACCAAGGAAATTATGAGTATGAATTTCTAATGCCTAAATAGGCGTGGCAGAGCTCCCAGTGATTTCACACAGTCAGTTCTCAAGTTACAGAAATTGGAGCTGGATTTATGAGTGGCATCAACCAAATATCCAAATCCTGAGGTATCTTCAAAGTCTAGACCCAAATCTCAGGATTTCTCCCATTAGCATATATTTGCAAACATTTATAGGATGAAATGTTGCTCTCAGTCCACTTGGGCGACAAAATGCACGCACATGCTGAAAAGGTCAGAGACCGAGAGTTCACACTTTTATCATTCTTTTGGAGACATGGGTGGATGGAGAACTGACTGCTGCCAATAGAAACATAGTTTCTTATTCACAGGGACATGCAGCAGCAAAACCAAAATTACTCAAAACAAATAGTACTGAAATTACTCGGGTCAAGGACAGTGGAGCCAAGAACACCCAAGAAGGGTGGGACACAGGTACCTACATCATCCTGACATTTTAAAGGGACTTTTCTAGGGTTTAGTTCTCCTGGTCTTATGAAGACAGTCAGTGGTGTGAGGTAAACCTTCCTTTCCTGTTCTTGTATTCTTTGGAAAGACAGGCAATATCCCTCATTAGACAGAGAGGCTTTTCCTGCAGAGGTGGACTCCAGAAAACAGCCTGCTGGTGAAGTGCACGAGGAGACTTGCTGACAGCATTTGCAAGTGCAACCACCATAGCAAAACAGAGGGTTTCATCCACCCATCACAGCACTGAAATAACTGGACTCGTCATTGTAGTAGCTGTAGCAGCGTAAGGGAAGCTGTTGAACCAAACCACGGCCGACTTCTGAATTCACCCAAGCCCAGCCTTGCCTGTTATACGGACAGTGCAGCTCAAGGTGAATGCAGTGTGTGTACAGACATGCAAACAAGTTTCAAACGATCATCCCAAACAAAGACACAGAAATGATCCTAGTCAAGGTCCCAAAAATTCACCCTGATTTCTGGCCAGGTTTTATAGGCTGCAGTGAACCTCTGGCTGCTGCTAGTACAGGTAGAGGAAGCAGCATTACAAAATCCCCCAGGGATTACAGGGTAGGTCTTCTGCTCTGGCAGCAAATAATTGTCAGGTTACATAACCACATCTGAATTCACATCTGCTAAGACCATTTACAAAGTAAGAGAGTGGCTTTACATGCCTGGTCCCATACTCCTCTCCCACTGCAGCCCTACAGTGCTTCAGTTCTCTGCTGCTGCCAGTCAGGGCTCATCCAAGGGCCCAAGGAGAAGTAAGTGGGTAGGCACCTCCTCCTGCCATCCGCCTGCCGCATCACCTCTGCCCTTTGCTGGAGTGCTGGCACAATCGTTCCCAGGGTGGTATCAGCGAAAATAATTTTGTGTGACGACTGGTCTGGGGGCTGCTAGCCGCTCTCTAGCGCGGGTGTTTTGTACACTGGTGAGCCTTCAGCTTGGCAAGTGCAGCTAACCCTCAGCTCCTGCTGAAAAGCACACACAAACCCAGCTGGTTCACAATCCCAGATTAGAAAGTGTCACCAGTTAATATCACCTGATGGCATTGTTTAGCTAAGGATTATTTTTTAAGGCATGTTTATAGCAGTCATTTTGATAGAATAATCACAGCACTTAGTGTTGGCTTTCATCTCCCTCATGTGACTCATTTTCTAGTGCTCAGCCGCGATTGCTGTAGTGCTTCAGCTATCTGCACTAGTGCTAGAAACGGGCTTGTGCCACCACGCTCAGGTCTGGATCAGAAGTGCCGGGAGTCTGTGGGAGCTCAGATCAGGAGGTTTTAATCGCTCTGCCGCAGGCAGGCTGACTTATCTCTGCAGCTGCCTCTGCTGCGTGTCTGCTGTCTGAAAAGGGACAGGGGCAAGCTGGGGTTTAAAAAGGTAGATTTGGCTTTAGTCTCACCTCTAAATATGTATGTTTAGAGATACCTTTATTTTACAGATACATGAAGCTCTAAGAATGCATATTAAGAGATATCTTTATCTTATATATCCCCATAAGGTTCGGAAGCTTTTAATTTTGAAAGCCTCGCGTCTCAGTCAGTTGGGGAAAACACCACCTTTGTTTGGAAATACCAGAAACTCCCATAGGAGTCTGCCTCCCTGACCAGAAAGCACTAATGGAGCCACTTAAGATGTATTTCCCAGGCACCAGGGGCTGGTGGTGTGGACCAGACGCAACCCACTGCCCTGCCAACTGCAGCACCCCTTGCCCAGCTCTAGCATGGAGGAACCTGGGGGCTGACAAAACGGACGTGCCTCCTGGTCCCCGTAAGAGGTGCCTGACAAGGCAGCTGCATTGAGCAACACAAAGGTGGTAGGGAAATAATTTCAGTTTCCTGTAGCATTTCATCATTTTACAAATTTTTGCATAAGTCAGTACAAAAGCTCCTGGCTTTTTCCAGCAGCATTAGAAGTATAGCTAAGCATATGGATTTCCAGCAACACTCCTTGAGTAAGTTTACTTTCTTGACAGTTTTCAGGAAAAACTGCCCATACATAATTTGCCAATTTTTAGGGAATTTTGGCTCAAATAATTTTTAACTACTTAATACAGATCACATTTATTATCACCGCCAGTGGAAAATTGTACCTTCTCAGATTTCCTTGTATTGTAAGCAGTGGGAATAATTAATTCATTCTGCAGTTTCACAAATATGTAAATCCATTACAAATACAGCACTGCATGCATTTTCTCAAATTCCTGTGCTGTTTGCAGCTTTGTTTCTGGCAGCATCAATATAATTCTGCTGATGATCAGATGGCCCTTCAGCCCTAGAATAATTCCTGGAATAAGCCTATTGATTAATGCTCTTCTGACATACTAACTCATATCGCAATAGGGAACTATTTTTATTGCTGGAGGCCATTTGTCCTTCATATATGCACAGATTTTGACTTCACACACTTAGCTGTCCCAAAGTTTGGTGCTATCCATCGTCTCATTGCAGCTCCAACACTTCTGTTACAAGAAATTCTATTAAGAACTAGGGGTTAGTCAACTGTGTCAGAGACAAAGCAATTTACCAAAATATACATTTAATGAGGCTTGAGGGAGGGAAAAGATCACATGCGCAAATCACAGTTTTAAGAATCAAATCTAAATCTATAGGGGATAAAGTCTAAACTATGCTCACTTTGTGACAAATCCTCAGTATAACCCTATACCTGGATTCTATCAGCAGACTGTATGATCTACACTATATCATATTTCAGGACTTATCTGTAATTTAACATGCATTGATCGGAACAATTTTCCACTTCAACAACCCCCCCCAAACTGTGCTGCAGTTTTCAGGCAGTTGTGGACAAGAGAGAGAGTTAAGTTTTCAGGCAATGAAGCTGGAGGCTGGCCCCACCCCACATACCCCTGTTTTCTCAGCAACCTATGTAAATTTTGCCAGCAGCGTCACAGTGCCACCATCATCCCAGCCAGAGTTCACCTCACAGTGCTGGTGAGTAGTAGCTGGGACCTTCTTTTGCAGATCCAGTCATGAGGATCTCCTGATGACTACATTGCATTCCCCATCTTGATGGGGCAAGCAGTCATGGCTGTGCTCCTGCCCAGCACAACACCAGGGCCTGTGGTTTCCCTGCTGTGGGGAGAGGTGGGCAGCAGCACACATTGGAGCTGCAGCCACTGTGAAGAAGGAATGCACTAAAGCAGCTATCCTGATCATAGTGTCAACAGCAAATACAAAGGAACAGAGCCCCTGGTGACCTGCGTGCTCACAGAAACCCAAACCTTACTGCTCCCTGAATCAGTGCAGACTTAAAATAAAAACCATCACAGCACTTTGTGGGTGTGTCAGAAGAAATCGGTCTCTGCTGCAGGTGATTAAGGAGCAAACCAGGACCAGCATAACTGAAACCCTCAACCTCAGTATGTTCAACTGGAGAAGAGCAATCTGTGACACAAGATGCACCACAAAGCTGAAGGTGAGAATGTTCCTACCGTGTCAGAGCTCCTTTTGCCCTCCTGGTTGTATCACTAAGGCAGTCTGCTTCCAGGTAGCTCACAAGGGCAGCTCTATTCGACCACACTATCTCCACCTTCTTTTGTAGCAAAACGCTCTCACTCACTCACTCCAAGCAGAGGCCATGCTGGAAAAAGCACAGGCTCCCTGGATTCCCCTTAATGATGAGCGAGAATGACCACTTTACTTCCTCAGTTCTGCCATGGGCCATCTGGTTGCTTATACCATCTTCCTCTTGACACTCACTCACCCTCCTGACTGAAGACAGCAGCAGTGCACCAATTAGCAGAACAGAAATACAAGCTCTAACTGAAGTGGCAAAGAAGCATCTGAGGATTAAAATAAGCAGCCAGAGATTGCAAAAACACACATGATTCAAAGACTAGGGTTTTGCAGTCTTTCTGGACTGTTGAGTCACTTTACTGTTGTGCAATTTAAGCTGACTGCAGTTGTTGGGAAAAGTAAGAGAACCAAAAAGGGCAACCTTAAGGAAATCTAATTTAGGGAAGAGAACTGCACAGCAGCGCAGTGCTCTCAAAGTGACTCACAATAGATGGTACCATTCAGAGCCAGTGGTGTCCTTCCACTCCAGTGCAATAGCTCTGTCCGATGCCTTTTGGAAAAGGGATACCTGCTTAAGTAAGGCCAGCCAGTGCCAACGTACGAACAAACACCGCCTTGCCTCTGCATGAACCATTGTTTTCCCCTTGCCACAACAAGCTCTGTCAGAACAGATGCAGACACCATAGAATCATAGAATTGTTAAGGTTGGAAGAGACCATTAAGATCATCCAGTCCAACCATACTCAATAGTCCAACATCACTCTGATTTGCACTGGTGTTTTCTAAACTTCTCTCCTCGAGCTAGACTGATACCCCCTTATTCTTCAGGGGCTAAAGATTTTGAAAATGCTGTACTGTCTCCAAGTCTGGGAAGAACCAGAAAGCTGAAACAAAGAGTGAAGAGGGAGCAACCCAAGCTCTTTGTTCCAGTTGGCATGAAAGCATCATTCTTACAATAGCTCATTTTCTCCTTCCCCCCAACAGCTGACAACTCATGGCAACTAAGGACAGGACTGCTATTGTCATTAAGCAAATACTTGTCCAATCTACGTAGGAAAAAGAGCTCCAGAGATGACGACATGTTCAAAATGCTCGCAAGGGCATCCCAGGAGACGAATAAAGAGACACAGCAGTGGAGGAAAGGGTTCCTGAAGCAAAAACAGGGGACAGAAAAATGGCTTCACGGATGCAGCTGCTGCAGAGGTTGAAGTGTCAGCCTGCTTCAAACAGCGAGAGACTCAGACTCTCAGATTCCACCACAGATTGAAGACTGCAGACTGGGCATCCTCCCCACAACCCTGCTTCTGCAGCTGACTTCTTCCAGGACACACTGCATGCTGCCACCTTGCCTGCACCACTATGCATTTCTGCACAGAGTGATGGCAATGAGAATTCTGGGCACAGGGAGAGCTCTTGACAAGGACTTCTTACAGCAGGACAGTTTATCTCTAGCATTCAATGACCAGCATGCACTGAAGACACATTCTTATGATCTTTCACAAATAATTTCTTCAGAAAAAACACGAGCAAGCAAGCAAACAAACAACTTGCCACACGCCCACACAAAATGTGTTTATTATTAGAAATCTCATTCTGTACAAAGCATGAACCCTCCCCCATATAAAGCATTTCTGCATGTTCACCACTCCAGCCACACACTTAAAGGGAGGATGGAGGCTATACATCACAACATTAACATGTGGGATGAGTTCCAAACAAAGCACAACACACATTTTTCCATGAGCAGTCCTAATCCTCAAAGCAGAAGCATAAGTGACTATAGTCCAGTTGTAGCAGTGTTTGTTTGGTGTATTGAATTGCTATAGGATAGGTCTGCCTTCAGGATGGACCAGTCTCCTCCCCCCATCTCTTGCAGAATGCTGAAGCCCTTTCTTTCATGGAAGTTGCACAGAGGAGCTCATGCAGTCACTGCAAATTTGGTGGTGACATCTGACATGGAGACAAAAGGCAAGCTGGTCTCTCATCTGCAGTAGCAGTGAGGGACACAGCCAGAGGCCACAAGGCCAAGAATCGCAAGCACAGCTGTGGGAAGCTTGACACGAGGGGCTTTTAAAGAATATTACTCCTTAATACAGGTCAACCAGCTGTTGCAGGCTTTGTGGGCCCTTCTTCATGGAATTATTCCATTGGCTTCAAGTGACAGAGTCATCCAAATGAACAAACCCGGGGACTCACAAATGCACAGACTTGCAAGTACCTATTATGGATCGTTCAGCCTAATGCATCTTCATGACAGCAGAACATGGCTCCTAAGCAATAGTCAGTCAGCTGCTCTACCTGGCACAGAGAGTCAGCAGCTAACTCACAGCCTGCTTAAGCACAGAGTAACATGATAATTGTCTACATAATTATTCCCCTGCTACTCCTCCAGAGGGCTTTGGTCACAGGGGATTTTACTGGATCTACAAACTGAACCTGCTACCAGTCATCCCTGGCTGTCCAAGACCACACTCCACTGAGCAAGGCTGCCCTGGCAGGGGTAGCGCACTGTGGGCCTGATGTCAGATGCCTCCTTGGCTGCCCTTACTGCCCTAGCCCTGAAAACTTTGCATGTCTTCAGACATGTCTGCAACAGCCTGTTTATATTCATCACCATGAACATATCTGTGCTTGCCAATGTTTTCAAACTGATGCTGGCTGGGTTGCAAAAAACAAGATGGATATGAGATAAGAAGAATCATGGGAATTTAAATTTTACTCCAAGCCTCAAAATTCCATCATCTTGCAGTTGGATGCCACAATGCACAGTATGCAAAGTCCCAGGATCTTACACAGCACTGGCAATGCATTTTGGGAAGCCTGGCAAAAGAGCACAACACTTGTTTGGAAACACTGCAATACTGGACAGTTATAGCGATACATAGCTAAAACTACTTTGGCTGTGGAATAACAGTATTCACCACACGATGTTTATGGATGTACAATTCACCTATATAAAACCACTGTATGCACCTTGTTGCTAGCCTCATGCAAACCCCTAAGCAAACTTTGTTGCATGACTGTGCTCTGGCAGGGACAAAGCAGGGTATGTAGCACCACAGGGCAGCACAGGCACAGAAAGTTGCCACGGTTATGTTGGCTCTCAGCAATGCTTTCACAAAAGGAGGAAAAACCTCAGCTTTTTCAGTCAGATAGATTTCTTCCCAGAACATTGTGGTTCAGTTCTCTTATCAATTTGAAAACTCTGCTAAAGAGATTTGGGCTTCTCAGATTGTGAAATACCTAAGAAGCCACAGCAGACAGGCACTATGCAGATAAACAATCTCAGTACAACAGCAGCTGCAGAAAGGCAGTAAACATGCATTTTGGCCTTCTGCAGCTAAACATTGTAAGACAAAAAAAAGAAAGCATCCATGATGATGGCAATTTATAGCCTAAAATAAACCCGAAGATTGATGAAGAACACGAGACCAAGAGCAACTATTCCTTCCATTTCACCAGTTTTGTAATCGCTTTGGAACGAGAGAGTAGAAGAATTTAAGAGATTAGGGGAAAGTCATCCTTCATCCCCTGTGGGTCTGATCCAGAGCTCATTGAAGTCAATGAAATGAATCCCACTCAGCTCCCCTGGACTTTTTCGATTGGGCCACAGGAGATAATTACTAAAGCGGCTGTGCAACAAGAATCAAATTTGTTTCAGAAAAATATATTTAATCAGCATTTTCCTTTAAGGTAATCACAGACTCCACAAGGCAGTAAAAAGCTCAATGCATCTAGCCTCAGCACTCAAGGGTGAATTGCTGTGAATAGCATCAATTTAAGAAAACAGCATTTGTTTCCAATGCCTTTTTTCCATCCATTTACTGTTAAGCATAACCAGGATGACTAGAACTAGTAACAGATAATAGTCTTGTTCTGCTCCTTCTCTCCACCCCAGTGAACTTGCACTTCTGATAACACTTTGTGCACATTCAAGCTCATTGTTTCCTTTGGGTTTTGTGTAGCTCTTTTACAACAGTGAGAAGAACATTTAAATATGAAAAACTGATAGCATATGATAAAAATGGGAGAATCCACATGCAGATTTGACTTAAACTGCTCTTGATTCATCATTTACAGTTGTTTGGCTTGCAAGTCAAGGATGACTCTTTAAGTTGGAGTTTCCCCTGAAATTATGCCTTTACAAACAAGTTTTTTCAGGCATCTGTCCAGAACGGGAAAATTAACAATTCTTGGAATCATTATCTTTTGGGTCACGGGTTTGGTTTTTGTTTTTTGGGTTTTTTTTTCCTTCTGCTCTGAACTTTCTGAAACAAAGGCCTAGTCAGGAACAGTACTGGTTTCTCAGCTTCCATTGTGGTAAAATGGAATGTTCTTCTTTAAGAAAACAAAGCCATGAAAACATAAGCAAAAGAATCCCCCAAAGCCACACTGTATGCAATGAAGCAATGTTCAGTGGCTCCATCCAGGTGACTTAACTGGGTCAGTAGTTGTCTGTGCTCTGAAGCTGCTCTACAAACATTTCTGTCCTTAACCTTTCCACGACTGGTGAAACAAACATCAAAAAGGAATTTCAGTGTACTTTGCTAATCTGCCTAAAAATGCAGCAAAAAAGTCTGCCAGCAGATAGGAAGTCAAAAAGCCGCTAGTTATGTTCATGTTGGCAAAGAGGGAAACCTGGGGGGCTGACACACTTCCAGGGCAGTGCCCACAGGAGAACATCATCACACCAGTGCTGTGCCAAGCTGTAAGCAGAACCACAGCTCTGCAACAGGAAAAGAAAGCCTCTGAAGAGTTACTTTTGAAGATTACCTATTGTCTTCTACATACAGATGTAGAAGAGAAACATGTCCTGTGGCTCATGTTTCCTAGCTCCTCCCACGCAGATACTTTGGTAAAGCAGTCAGGAAGGCTGACTACCTCTTCACTAAGAAATTAAAGTCTTTGGATTCTCACACCCAAGTTTATGCAAGCCCTCAGCAAAGCCACGGCCAATTCACAATGCTCTAAAGGAACAGCATATTGCAACCTTGACTCAGCAGGTCACTCACTATTAACCAAGAATCAGGCTATTGGGATTTTTGCCACTATATACCTGCTGTTAATCAAAGTACTGAGATGTGCCTTTGTTTCTCTTCCTCTACCGTTGAGTTGGTTGTCTTCCAATTGCCTTATTCTCACTTCAGTGTGCTTAAGCCAAGCTTCAGCCTTGTCTCCATCATACTTCACGTATGAGTCTACCTAAGATGAATGAATACAAAACAACTTTCGGCTTCTTAATGGGAAGGTTATTCTCAAGGTACCAGGCAGAAGCAAATTTATGAATATAGATAATTTTGATTATTTTTTTATTTAGAATAATATTTATCCCCATTGGATAGCTGGAACAGATACTCTTCCAGATACATCTGTATCTTCACAACTTCACTAGTGCTGTACTAACAGATGTGTATTTCATTATAACCTAAATTATTCATAACAAATATGGAGCACGAATAACCTTCCATGTCCATACTCAAAACACGTTTTAGAAATTGAGTTATGTCTGGAAGGAAATATTTTAATTAGACCTAACTCAACAAAGCATCCTTCAGCAATTAAGAAAAAAAATTACATATTCTTTTCTGATTCTGAAGCTAGTATTAACTCCCGCTGCTAAGGCTGATCCCATGTTTCATCATACCTACCAAAAGATTAGATCTACCTGATTTGTGCATGCTTACTGTTAGTGTGCCTAATCCCTACCCACACTATCCCAAAGTTTCTCATCTTGCACACTCTAAATGCATCTCTCGGTGCACTTGGAACATCCAAAACTATTGTCACACCACAGGAAAGGACTGAAGATTATAAGTATTTAAAAGCCAGTGATTCTTAATGTCCACATGTCCTCTAAAGACTTATGGCATGAAAGTGAGTGCCTGGAACCCATGTGATCTGCTGCCAATTTCTACTGCTGGAAGTCTAGAGGTTCTACCCGAGCAGTCATGTAGACAGGACTGCTGCTTCATCCAGTAGTGAGGGACACAGTTCCCAAGTACTCTGTTATAGATCCTCCATCACAGCAAGGGAACTGGTTCTAGTTTTGGGGAAGGATACACTTGCAAAAAAGACAGACTTCTGGAGCATTCATGGATTTTGTTGTTGCTTTTACAGGTGTTCCTCACAGCTCCTTCCCAGCTCTTAGAGAAAATCCTGACTGTATTCCACATGGAGAAGGTCCTGAGCAGGCAGTAAGCCTCAACTTCTTCACTGGGCTTAGGTCATGAATGGCACAGATAACACCAATTATACTTGCCCATAACCACTGCAGTCATTGCACTAAGAATTGGTATAATGGTTTTGCTACTTTTTCATTCTTCTTTTATTTAAATGTGTGCTACTATTAAGATAGAAGTATTTTCTCCCAAGTACTGCAGCTAAGGACAGCAGCAGGATTTTTAAGAAGCTCAAAGGAAGACAAGGAGCCCAGAAACATTTCAAGTTGGAATCCCGATTGCTATTTATTCCTGGCTTTGCCTTCTACAGAATACTGTACATATGTTGCACTGAAACAAATGGTACATCTTTGTTTTCCTCAGTGCTAATCACACTGTTTAATAAGAGGGTTACTATTCAGTTCTGCATTAATAGTAGACTGGCCTGAGCAGTAATTTTTAAACTGGGACAGAAGTCAAAAGCGATACAGGGCTGAAGTAGTTATTAAACATGAATGGTAGGTCTTTTGCAAGCCCATTTCAATTATTGTTCAAGATTTCTGGAAGTTTTTTCACCAGTTGACTGAGAAGTTAAAATAATGGTACACTTATGTATTCCACGTGTCTGGTTTTTGTCAGTGTATTTGCACAAATTTGGTTTTCTGGAACACCCTGATTCTGGAGAGACAGCAGAAATTTGAGAAGGCTGAACTGAAATGCACACTGACCAACATATTGAAGCAGCAGAAGCTGCAGATAAGCCAAATTCCCACAGAAGTAGAGTCATGAAAGAGGAATAAAAAGACAAAGATGCTTTAAGAAATGCAGTGATATATCCAGTCTTAAATTTTTGGTGCTGTTTTATCTCCTTATTAATATTTGCAAGAACACCTAAACTTCTTGGGCAGTAGGAAGAAGGGAAAAGGAAGCCTACTGGGTTCAAAATAGAGACTCTGTGCAATGATTAATCTCTAGACATGTCCCGCTACAAGATAACGTACAAAGCTGATAAACTGTCCTCTAGGGAAGATGCAGCACTCTCAAAGCAGGTGATCAAGGAGACTTCCACTATAGCTTTTCAGTTGCAATTTTCCTGCCAGAGTAACTCCATTATCTGGTTTCTACACTGTTCTGCTCTGGCTTGCTCCAATATTTTTAATTTGGTAAGCAGTTTCTAAATCAGAAACACAGTGAAGAAAGCACAACATGCCATCAGTCTCCATGGCCTATTTGAACTTTGTACTAGTCTGAACAACACTGCCTTACCAATCGAATTCCAAGAAAGTATACAGGCTGCTTTATTTTAAAATTTGCTTGGGAATATACTTCTCAGCTGCTACACAGGAAACAGTCAGCTGATCCATTAAAACTGCTTTCTCGCGACCAGATTTGAGGTATTTTATTAAGTAGAACATTAATTGTGCATGATCAGGAAAGTATCTGGGTTTCTTTGAGATCCAACAGATGGGCATATGAAGGACAAACAAAGTAAGTGCTGCAAAAGACAAACATAAACAAGCCTGCAAACACAATTGCTCACTCTGCCTTGAATTACAAAACAGCATTTTTCACATGGCTAGAGTCTTAGGTCATAACAAGTGTCAGTGGAGAAGAATTCAGCGAGGCGAGGATGCAATCTGCTAGCAACACGTCTGGTAGGACCTGGCTTTGGAAGTAACTTTTCTCAGAGAAAAGGCTTTAATAATAAGCAAGTGTATCAGATTTCTGCAAACACACTGTTAAGGTCGGCAGAGCAGCTGGCAGCAAGGCTAGTTCTGTGACCTGCTCCTGAACCCTTCAAACTCATTTCCTGTCAAACATCAGACCCAAGAGGACAAGCAAAAAGCTGTTAAGCTCTTTTCTAGAAGAGTCTGAGATTAGAATTCCAGTAATGGCTCAAATTCCTTTCCAGTTGTCCTGAACTGGCCACATCCAGCGCTGAAGATTGCTACGCCGTATGTCCTCCTCTGGGGGAAGGAGGAAAGAGCGGGGGTGGACGGAGGAGTGAAGCTATGGAAAATAAGATCCAGCTTTTCAGATAGCAAACAGGAGAGTCAGATGCGCTATTCATTTAAATAAATTTAGAGCTACTTCCGGTAGATCAAAACAGCTGGTGAGAATCACTTAGCTTGTCCTGGAGAGCAAAGGTTAGCCTGGGCATAACTCGTCTCTGCGGTCCTCTTCTGGAACCGCACATCAGGAGGCCCCACAGTGGCTGGCCAACAGTCAGCCACCCTTTCTCAGTGCACAGCAAGGGATAAGGAAAGCGTCACTCTGCTCACTGGAAGAGAGCTGCTTGTTTCCATATCAGCAACTGTGAAAGCACCAGCAGTGGGCAGATCAGAAAGGATGTTAGGAGCTGGGCGTTTTTCCAAAGGGAAGCACACAACAGGTGATGAGTTTATTCCAGTGTATGAAACACACAACGGCACAAATGTTGTCGAAGTGGCTTGTAAGATCTCAAGTAATACCACTTCACATTTTCCTCAGTTTTTACCCCAAACTGGATGAAATGATCCAACACTTAAATAAATAAAAAAGCCTAGCAAAGAATATGTACCATTGTGCTTCTGCGTGGAAGCTTCCCAGTGTTCTTGCACCAGCTGTTCAATAAAGTCCGAGTTCATAAGGAGTTACAGCATCAGACCAAACTTCTCAAACTCCCCTTTGGTTTATTTGGCAAGAACATTCTGGATCCAAATGCTTCCATTGTGTACCATATCTACAGACAGAAAGGTATAGTACAACAAAACAGGAGAGACAAGTATTTCTTTCTCTCATTTTTTAAGTTTGCTGTCATCAACCTCACTGTCAGCACCACCATCCCTATGACAAGGTGAACAAAATTGCAATGACATTTTGTGTTTCTTTCATAGTTAAGAGGCAGTACGGATCTGAAAACAAATTTGATAAACTTCAGTTTATTGTATCTCAGTAGCTATCTTCAATTTCATCTTTCTTTCCAATTATACTGTTATAAGTAAAACAATATATCTGAAGATATATCAGACTATTTGTATTAAGATGTAAATCCAATAATAAAGAAAAATGTTAAAGAAAGCAAGAGAAGTAAACTTGCAGCAAATTAATAAAAATATTTGCTTTCAATGTGGACAAAAATGACAATAAATCATTATGCACAGATGCTTGTGATTTTGTTTTTGTTTCTCTATTATTCTGCCTATTATTGGCTAGAGGCTTACATTCATCTCTGGAAACGAGCCAATTTCCGATAAAAAGCACTTCTACAGCAGGTGTATAAACTGAGCAAACTCTACCGTCAACAAAAAGTTAATATGTGGCAGGATTTTTGGATTTTGGGTCTGTTTCCTATAGCCACTACATTAACATCAAGTTTAACCACCTTCCTTCCCTAACCCAGAAATAGCAAACAAACTCTTCCTTTTCCCTCAAATCACACAGCTCCTAATCACTGATTCGTGTCCCAGAGACTCCATTGCTGCACACAAATTGCAATAGCCACCACACAATCCTTCATGTCAAAAAACCTGGAGAATGCCTCACTGGGATTAGATGCATTTTCCAGATTTACTGCTGGAAATCCTGGGAAGCTTAGGGGTGACCAGACAAGGTAATATTTTAGTTCAGCTCAGCGACTCTTTGAATTGGCCAGTACAGCTGCTGGCTGAGCAATGACTGACCTGCAGCCAGCATGTAAAAATGCAGGGCTAAACAAAGAACAAATAAATAAGAAAAATGCCACCCTAGGAGTAAAAGGCTTGAGCTCCTCTAGACAAACCCCAGCGTAACAAGATCAGCTCCCTCACCAAGGGCACAGCCGGACTGTACTTTCTGCTCACCATTGAGCCTGTTACTGCAGAAAGGCTGCAAGGCATACCCTTGAGTATTAAAGGATCTATGTAAACCCAGGGCTGCTCTCCTTCCCCACTGCCCTCTACACCCCCCCCCCCCAGCTTCCTTTCCTGAAAGCAAATGGTCTATTTCACAAATCAAGGTGGGATTCATACATATTAATACTGCCTGATGAACAATTACAGACATTAACACAGAGCTTCAGGAGGCTACCTCTTGATACTTCTCCTTCTCCACAGTATTTACTTTAGGGCTTACAGCTGTGTCTGCTCTTTCCAAACATTTGGGTCTGAATTAGAACCTCACAGTTCCTTCCCCTTTAAGCCCCAGATGTGTTCAGGAGTATTCCTGAACTTTGAGAAAGCTTGGATCCAACTGAGGCACATTTCTAACATTTATATGAAATGAGGTAAATGCAGTCATAGTCTAACAGAGAAAATACTTCTAAGCAGAAGCTTTTACCTATCAGGCCAGTTTGAGGACTACAACCAAATCCTTTAGAATACACTGAGAACTATGCTCAAGATACTAACCATAAAGCACAGAGAGGCCTAGCACTGAAAACAACATGAAGTTTTTCTTTCACCTATATAAATAATTTTGTAGCAACCAAATAAAAATCTAATATTGACAATGCCAGGTCTTACTGACCTCAGTCCAGCACAGCAGTAAATGCATGTCTATCATGATTAAGTTCCATTTGAGAGAAGTTGAAAACATACTTATTGCTCTTTTGAACAAGAATATTTGCATTTCCATCTATTCTAACAATTATGTCCCTGTTAAGAGCTTATAATTCTAAATTCATTATCAAAGTATAAATTGGAGCAGAACACCACATACTGTGCCAATATGATCAAGGCATTTATGTTCAATACACTGAAGGATGCTATTTGAGGTTTGCCCTTGAGGAAAGGCAGCAGAGTTAAACTAAAAGTAAACTCAGTACTACAGCTGCAGTTCAGATTGTAGTACTCAAATGTTCTTGAAAATCACCATGCTACAGAAGGCAAACATTTTTAAAAGTTATCACATATGTTGTGTAAAGCTGGTATTTACAAGATCAGTCTTTTTCAGATTTAACAGAACCTATACAAGTGAGCCCCAAATGAGTGGCAGAGCTGAGGAGAGGAATACAAATGGCTCTGGAGGTCAGGATGGAACTATGCACTGATCAAAAGCAATCAAAACAGTACCTGAGGACTTCACACAGCTCTCCCTCTAATATTGGGTCATCCTGTACCAATGTGAATAATTTGACATTGCTTTTTTTCCACTTAGTAGCCTTCAAAGTAACACCTGCAGAGGCATGGGCATGTTAAAAGTGCACTCAATGGAGTATAGTGCAGAAACAGCTTCGTAACTGCCTGCATGACTCTGGAAACATCTTCTGGAAAAAGAACAGATTTATTTAAAGAAAGATGGTACAGCTTAAGGTTTGGCTTGTTCTCCCCTATCACCCTGGGAAAGAATCATACAAAGCTAAATAAAAATAGGAACACAGACAGGGTGACTGGATTTTAAAGGTTGCCTCACTGTTGAAAGTATTAGAAAGGAAACGCAACGTGGCTGTGCTTTTGTCCTTTTTCTTTTGGGCACAGAAGTTTCCAGCTGCCCGCAGATCTAAGAGCAGGAGCTGGGCTGCAGATAGATGCCATGAACTGTTTCTGTCATGAACACTAAGAGAGCCAGGGAGGATAACCACTGAAGAAAGAGGAAGCTACAGCTAATCACATATCCCTGCAAGCAACATTGTTCATTAAATGAGGCAAAAAGAGGACAAGGTTAGAACACTACAAAAGCCAATGACTATTTCCACATTGAAGAGTTTATAATAATAGTTCCTGAACAAATTGAAAACAAGAAACTGAATTAGGCTCAGATGGTCTGCTCTTAACTAAACCATGCTGCGGAAGATTTCACAAGGCACTGCTGAAGCATAAATATCCACACTTGGTGTAACAATACATTATTCTTTGAAGGTGGGGCATGCATTAAGTTTCTAGGGGGAAAAACTCAACACATCTAGGCAAGGTTAGACCATCATAATTTAGCAACAGTAAATTAATTTATTACTAAGGGCTAACGAAATGTGACATCAGGTATGTCCCAAGCCGCGTGTGTGAAGTCCTCAGGAAACAAACTAGGTTCTTGTAGGGTTCTTTTTCTCCCTCCCCCTTGCCCCAAATTTCATGAATACTCTATAATGGCACTGATATTTTGGAATCCAATCTTAGAGATATATCAAAGTCTGGCATAAAAACAAATAGCTGTCACATGGAATAAGATATTTGGGAAACTTGACCAAGTTAAATAGGAATTGCATTGAGCCCTCAAAAATCCTATTTTTTTTTTTTTTAGAAATTATAAAGTTAGAAACTAAGATTCTTTGTTTCTATGAAAAAGCATACAATGAGCTTCATTCGGTAGTATGAAAGGTATATTGTGTTTGAATATTTTGAAGGATATGGTTGACCAATCTGAAATAATATCTAGGAATCCTGTCAAAAACATTCAGAGTGCATGGTATAGTCCTAGATTAATTTAGGAAGACATTCATAAAACTAACTTCTCAACCCTTTTTGTTTTCAACTTACCATCTAAACAGTGTTTATTATATCCAAGGATGGAGTAGCATAACAAAATCCCTTCCATTACTATTTAAATAATTCTTTGCTAAAACAGTAATAGTTTGGTTCCATACCAAACACTGCAGTACTTTCAGAAATGCTCTATAGCAGAGATACTATTAACAGCAAAAGGAATGTTTAGGCCAAGAGTATCTCTCAAATAAGATTTCTGAAAACAAACAAAAAAAGCATCAGTGAAAACAACCAGAAATTAAACCCAGACTACTTCATCCAAACATCACTTTCTACAATGCACAAGGTCATATTTGCAGTCTGGAAATTGTTTCATACTATGAAGGGAAAATATCCTCAAAAAGAAAAAAACCCACCACAAACCCAAAAGTGGAATCCACCTTTATTGTAAACTAGGATCTCTTCTACCTTTTAAACTACAGCATACAAAAAGATATCAGTGCATAGAGCTATACCTGAAAAAAATACTGCTCTGTCTGATATCTGTTTTACTGTGCAACGGACCTAGAACAAAGGATCTAGATCAAAGGAACATAAATAATTTTGAAATGCAGCAAATTTTTTGGAAACGTCTGCTCAGAAAAACACCACTGAGTACAATTTTTTGCTATAGTGATCTTTTATGAGACAAAAAGGTCCCTAGATAATGATGACGAGGCGAGAAACTCAGGATAATCAGACTAAGTAGCACGTTTGGGTAACAAAGAAAAGAAATAATTAGGAAAAAAGTCTGGCCCTGGTGTAGCAAGACACTTTATGTGAAACTAGAGACTGCAAACACTTTCTGGTATTACCAACAACATGTACTTTGTTATGGAACGGGTGGTGCAGGAAGATATTGTATTGCCTATACTGCCAAGCACCAGGCTTACAACACTTTCTGTTGAGTTTTATCTGCATCAATGAACAATTACAGGCCTTCACGTAACATTCCTCATTTACAAGCGTTGATTGTGCTGTTTCAGCTTCATCAGATCTGATGTTGGGATACAGATGTGGTTGGTTTCAATTTCCAAGAAAACTGACTGTTGAGATAAAAAGCAAAGGATACTCAAGTACGATTCTCTGCTGCTTCTGCTTCTTGATTCACAAGGCCTCTTCTCTGTCCCACTGCAGAACACTGGTTTTAGTTAGCACTCCCAGGTTTAGATCCATTTATGGGTTAAACACACTGATGTTTGACATTCAGCTTGGAGTTGTGTGGGCTTCAGCAAATTCTGTATAGAAGTCTAACACTATTGTTTTGGTATGCATCTATGCTCTGTTTTGTTTATTTTGTTCCATGATGACTCAATTTCTTTCTTTGGGAATGTGAAGGAAATACAAATAACACACCTGGTCTACTCCTAATGTAAACACAGCAACTTCTCACTGGTTTGTCTTTTATAAAAATTCAGCACCTATGAAAGTATATGAAATTTTTTAGGGGGCTGAGAAGAAAGAGGTCTTACAGGTGTTAATGAAAGAGGATGATGGAACTTTATCATACCATCTATAAAATGCATTTGGTGCTTTAAGACATGCTATAGTACCAATTGAGGTGTTGACTAGTGGGGCTCATATCCACTAGGAATATCCTTTTTGCTTTTTATGTCAGAAGAGGGGGCATAGATGGGGGAGAAAAAAGAAACCCCACAAAAACCAAGCCACAACAAAACCCAAACCAAACAACACTGCCACCTCCCATCTCATTTATATACCTGTGGATCCTTGCTGCTGCATCACCTGGCACAGAGGTGACAGCAGCTGACATAACTAGTTAATGCCAAACCACATCCAAATACAAAGCAATGCAGGATATGCATTGCAGACCATATGAAATGCAATGTAAATATTTTTTCAAAGCAAACCATATGAAAAATCTCCACCTGAAGGATCTGAGGTAGAGAAATACTGACAAAACTGAGTTTAGAAGTATTGCATGTCTTGCTCCCACAGTAAAAATGTTGGCAAGCTACATTGGCAACCAATCCAACAGGACATACGTCACACTGCATAGCCTGTCAAACCTACGTAAACACTAGCTTCATAAAATATTTGGAATGCTGAATTTTTTTTTTCCATAAAACAGAGCAAATTACATCACATGGCTTCACTCAAGTTTGGCTAGAATCAGAACAGATATGAATTTCTCTGTGCTTTTAAAGAATTTCTTGGATTCAAACTGCTCAGATGGTCTGTAACTTGACTGGAGGGACCCATCAAGTCCAGCCCTGAGCTGAATCGTAACACAAGGGAATACTTCTGAGTTTCATTACTTATCCAGGTGGATCTCTCACAGTATGGGACTTCAGGAGAGCCAACATAGGTCTGCTTAAGTTTCTCTTTAGCTATAAATAATTCTGCTCACTCTAAGAGGCTATAGGAGGACCAAAGAGCTGCCCTGTACATCACTGCAGGAACAGGTTCCTATCCTACATGCTGGGCCAAACTCCATTTTCTAACACTAGAGCTGTTCATCTTAAAATGTTCAGTGACAGAGAGAGTGAAACTAACATACTATGGTACTTTTTCAGGAAATCAACACATCTGGATGCCTCCTTGAAGTACCTGTGCAATCACATGCAGTTTGGGAAACAAAGGGGAATAATTAGAGGCCTGCATGTAGTTGCAGGGCTTCAGTCTCACTGACATCAGGAGGATGATGGGATAGTTCACAGAAATGGAATGCTGTGATGGATGGATACAGGCTCTTTAGGGATGATGGTCCAGGAAGATGAAGAGGTGGAGTTGTGCTTTGTGTGAGAGCATCAGGAGTCTCAAGCTCTGCCTTGAGACCTGCAGTGAGCCAGCTGACAGCCTGTCGGTCACAATTATCAGGCAGGTTAACCCAGGGTATTTTGTCATGAGTGTCCGCTGCAGACCATATAATCAATTAAGTAGTTAGAATTTCTCCAGACAACTGGAAGGCAACTCGCATTAACAGTCCCTGGTACTCATGGGAGACTTTAACCACCCCAATATCTGCTGCTCCTTTAGTGGTGACAGACTCTCCACCAGTGCCCACCTCTGGCAGGCAAGGACACTGCCAGCCCAGCCTCTGAGGGACCCCCATGCATCTCTGTAGCCCCAGGTCTAAACACCTGCATGCTCCCTTGGCACCTTGGCCCAAATCAAATCATATCCTAGAAAGGATTGAGTCCCAGCTAGCACAGCAAACATAATTCACCTGAGCAAGACCTCAGGGTCCACTTTTGGCTGTGTACTCAGGCAGCTGAATGCTTTGACATAAAAGCTTTGTATGTATTTTACAGATAACCAGAACACTGCACATGAAGTACAAACTAGTTTTTACAGTTACTGCATCAGTAAAGAGCTACAATCAAAGCAGCTGACGCTGCAAGAAAATAATTCCTGGATCACATGTTAATCTTGATTACTGCTCGTAACTAACATTATCTCATAATTTCTTCTATGAAATCATAAATCCACAGTATTAAAAGCAATTTACAGTGTCACTTTCAAACACAGCTAAAGTTTCATGGTTATAAAAATTTATTATTTTTGTTCTTTTTCCTAAAGACAGTATATTTGGAAATTATGATAATAAATCCAGAGAAGACAGAAGCATGGTTCCAAAGTATGCTGCAACTTAACCTATGTGACCAAAGCTCAAAATGAATTTAGCAGATATGATAACCTTCATGAGGGATGAAATCTCAGCTTTGCCAAAGAGTGAAGCAGGCCATAATTCCATTTCCACACCCCCCCCCACCAAATTAAAGAACAAGAGTAAAATACAAGAGGAACTAAAAATAACCCTTTTCCTGGCGCTACATATGTGACAGCTGTTAAGCTGCATGTTTTCCTCCATTTTGCTACCTACAACAGCAGAGAAACAGACCTATCAAACAAAAGGCCAGGAAAATGGAGAACTACAAATATTTTTATTGTTGACAGCACTATTCAGGAAGTTAGTTATAACTCTAAGTACTGTAATACCCAATATATGCCATTTATATTAATGTCATCACAGAGAAATGCTCTGGTTGACTACAACATCATTTAACAGCACAGCAATTGATCCCTTCTGAGAATCAGCTATATCCAGAAGTATTGCAGTAAAGCAAAGAAACATCCATCTCATTTGAGGTAGTAGGCTTCTCTGAAATTCTTGCTATAACTTCTTGCTATTTCTTCTGTGAAATTCTTGCAGTAGCTCAGGGAACTTTAAAAAGTATTTTAAGATGATGCACTCATCCTACTGCATAGAGGAAGTGGGGGTAATTGCAAATTTCATCTTACTCAATGTCTACCAAGCCACAATTCACCTATAGCTTTCACCTACCACTTACGCAAAAATTTCTCCAGTTAGCCACATTTTAAGTCATAAGATGGTTTCTAGTACAAGCTCTTTGGATGGGCAACATCATGTAAGAAGATTCTGCCTCAACTGCCATGTCATTCATGTCAATGGCATACGTAATGCACAAAATGCAAATCATGCAAATATACTATACCTTTAATCAAAATAGAGGAAGATATTTTTTTCTGAGCACAGGAGATTTCTTGTTCATAATGGTAACAACTTAAAGTAATCTTTTCCAAGACCACAGAAGCATGAAAATGTTTCAGATAAAATATAAGACACAGCTAACAACAGGAAAAGCTGAGTACTCATCAGTGTTTTATAACACACCACAATGTGAAATGAATAAAGAATCCCTAGTTGTGAGATGGAAATGTTTGCATCTGTGAACAGTCATTCTGATTTCAGTGCCTCATGCAACAATTACTTACACATGCTTTTTAAGCAAATTACAACATAAAAATATTCACCATCACATCAACACAATGTCCAAACTTGCTTTAATTCTACACAACTTCAACACGTTCAGCATATGTGCAGATTGATACTTTATCTTTCTGTGGAAGAACTCCACTGATGTGATTGGGCTCAGAGGTATTTCTGATCTACACTAAATCCTCTTGGGAGTTAGAATTGGATACAGAAAAGCTCTGCTGTAATGGAGAAATTAGATGCTGAAGGTGGCTTATTTTCTCCAATTTGTGTAATTTCTATTTGCTTATTCTGAAGCACTACTTTTCCATAGAGGCACATATGTAATCAAACCATGTGATAATGTAGTAAACAACAGCTGCAGCCACCTTTTGGCTTGCTTTATTTCTATAGAGTATAAATAGCTTTTGCTAGGAGTTTGAAAAGCTCTACATGTTATCACTTAAAGGAAGGAAAAAAAACCTTCTGAGTTTCCTTCAAAGCTGATAGAGATCAGCTCAAGCAGGATGCAGTATCCACATGCTTCCTTAATAACCCTGCGTAAAATATACTGTGACAGACTGGTGCAACATCTCCAACAGTAACCACTGAGTCATGCAGCTGGTCTTAGAGGACAACTATTTGAATAGTAAGTAGAAACTTCCCTTCTCAGGGCTACAATTGGATAGTAGCATTTGAGTTTTAATACCACATACTTCAGACCTCTCTAGCATACAAGCTTCAGCTTGCTTCACAAGTGGCACACAAAAAGATCACCAGGGAATTCCTTCATTTCACTTAGTAGGTTCTTTAACACAAAAAAGATCTGTGAATATCCTTCCAACACAGGCTGCAGACAAACGATGTAGAACAGAATATTCCCTTAAGCAAGGCAACAACGAATTCCCAAAATATCATGCTAAAAGACTGCTGCATACTCAACTAAAACTGCTCAAAAGCCCTGCATATCTTAGAAGTTTCTAGAGGAAAATAATCTTTGGAATTACAGCACCACATCAAAACACCTACCTCTGCCCTCCAAACTCTTTATGACCCCTACTTACCTTTTGGAACCTCCTTGAGCAAAATCACATTTAGAGCCCCACACTCTGGCAACATGGCAGCATCTACTCCCTGCTCAGCCAAGGGGCAGAGGAGCCCTGCTGCACCTGGGAATTCCTGCAAGCCCTCCCCTGCCCAGCCTCAGCTCCTACCACATCCAGTGCTATGTACCTGTCCACTTACTGGGCAATGCCATAAGGGTCAGAGTTCCCAGACTTCCCAAACAGGTTTTGAGCCCCAAGTGTAGTTGAGGAGAACCTGGGGAACAGTTTAATCCCCACCTGAAGAAAGAGTTTTCCTGGCAACTGAGCTGCGCCCCAAAGCCTCACCTGAGGACTGCTCATGCCAGAATCCACCTTTCATCATCCCAAGCAGACACAAAGGCTTGGCAATCGCTACCATTCCTCCTCTGCCTGCCCCTCTGCCCAGGCCAGGCCCGGCTCGGTTGTCACTTAACAGGGCCCGGTGCCTCAGCTAGGCTTTGCAGAGGCCTGGTTGGGCTGAGGAACCTTCTTTCCTCAGAGGGCACCCTGGGACAAGCAGGAGTGATCCCCAAAGGCATGAGCAGCATGTTTCAGGATGTTTCTCTCATGACATGACTGTTCAGTTTAAAGTCTATCCTTTTTTAAAGAATTTAAGACCTACCCTTGGGGAGACTAGCAGCATCCCTCCTCCTCGCCGCAATCAGGCACAATGAGCAGCCAACCCCTGCCCTCAGCTGCCCAGGACCAGCTGCAGACACTTCCATACTGATTGACGTTCCCAAGCATTTGTACTGCCTTGCACCTTTTCAGCTGCTCTAGGTCACCACCCCAGGTGCAACTGGTGTGCAAGCAGCCATTTCATCCACCCAGAATGTGCTTCTGGCAAGGACTTTAACAATCTGTTGTCCTCATGATAACCCTCTTTTCCCTTTCAGAGTAACAAAGTATTAATTTAAATAACATCTACCAGAAGAGTAAAAATTGCACAAATCATACATGCTTTTCTACCTCTTTGTCCTCAGGCTTTTCCTTCAGAAGAAACGGTTGCCAACGCTCCTGCCACAGGATTCAAACACATTGATTCTAGACAAAAATACAGCCTGCACATTCTGTCCTGGGCTTGAGATTTCTAGTCTTTCATTCTTCAAGCTCTCTGCTAGCCAAACAGCATGGCAGGCTTTTTCTAGTTTAATGTGTGAAAAATAATTTTCCATTTTCTCCATTTGCCTATTTTCCTGCCAGCTCTAGATCAGCTCACTTCTCTGTCCTTTTCCTCCTCATTCAACGCTAGCTTGTATAACAGGGCAAGGAAAGCAGCTTTAGTATCTACTTTATACTCATCTTACTATGCATGTGTTATATTTATACAAAATCTAGGCCTTCATGAGAGAGCACGTACTTCATACAGAAATATTAAGTATTAAATATTCTGTATGAATATTCATAGAGAATAACACTACTACTTTAAGACAAAAGCATTTTGCACCATATTAGCTTTTTTGAATCCAGCAGTGAATAACTCAGATTTTGTCAAATATGAGGGTTTGTTTTCTAAGTATGTTCCTCCCTTTATAACTACTATCCCTGTTTGTTCTAAAAAAGGGCTAGCAGAAAGGAAGGTTTCTCTTTCTGTTCCCATTCTCTTAAAGCCTTGCAAACCAGAGATCAACAATAACTTCTGATTTTGCAAAAAATTCTGCATAGTCATTTTTTCAGAGTGACTTCTTAGAGCATCTAGAGTGCAGTGTCACTGTGTCTTCGAAAGGAACAGCTTTACTTAACCCAGCAAAAACTCAGGTTAGTTTTAACCATACTATCAGTCTACCAAAAATTAAGGAACTATATAACCTACCACTTCGCTCTAAGAAGAGCAAATGTAACAACAGTTCCAAGTAGCATTGCTTTCATCACATACTTATTAGCATCAATGAGTGATATTTGGGCCCATTTTTACTGGCATTTCACTGTTTTGCTTCTTCCCTATTCACATAAAATGGAACAGGTGTGTTTGCTGCCTGGTTTCTGGTTGAAAAACATTCAGTATACTCAGAGTACTTTGGTTTAGGTGCACTGTTTGTGTTTCAAAATTCTCTCATTGTTACAGGAAATAACAATATTAATTACATAATAGTGCAAAGTAATACTAGCAGTGATTACCCTATTAATAGGTCACAGCATCATATTAGCAATTTCTGGGCAGCACTGGTCTGTTCTGCCTTCTGTGCTGTCTCTGACAGTAGCTCATGCTCAGCTACATGGAAGAAAGCACAATATTTATAACTAAACTGCTTTGGTTAAAGCAAAAGGCATTAAGCAAAGGCATATATATTCTACTATATGGATAAAGTTATACATTGTTACTTATTCCACATTTGAGAATATCCATATAACAGATAAGTATGTTACGTCATGGAAAGAATGGGCCAAATTTGGAAGTTAAAGTAGAGACTTGACAGTTCATCCTTTGTACCCATTTCCAGCAGCTGATAATAATTTGGCTAAGGCTGTGTTTGATAAACAAAGCTGTGATGTTCTACTGGAAATACACTTATAGTAATATTAGCAATGGTATTTTCAATGACCAGAGTTCAGCATACTTGATGTTGGCTTCACATTAACCTCTTTCCTCAGTGCTGTTAAATCTAATTCCAAAGAGTGATAATTATATGTCAAATGCTTAGAGTGTTTGAACTCCAGGCTCAGATCCAGTTTTACAATCTGTCCCCTTATCCCTTATGGCAGAGCAAACTCAATCATCAACCTTGTTCCCTGACCCACCCCACCCCCAAAATTCCAAAATACAGATGTACAACTTGAATTAGCCACATGTTTCAGAGCACACAGAAAAAAAAAAAACAACTTTACCTCTCAGCTTTAATTCTATCACAGCACCTACAAGTATTCTAGTCACCTCTAGGGAACAGAGTTAACATCTATGTTCTCAAAAATCTTCATCTAAATTTAGACATTATCAGACAAATAAAAGTCAAAACCACAAAACAGAGAGTGAAACAAGTATAAAGGGAGATTTAGGTGCATAGATAACACAGCTGCTCAGAAGAAAGCAAAGGAGATGGGAAGTCTTCCTTTGTTACTGGAGTGTATGTGTGTATGGGATCCAGTCCCATGACCTACTTACCTGTAGTTCTTTCCATTTGCAGTTATAACCTTTCCTCGCTCTACTCTGTGACAGAAAGTTGCAGCTTTTTCCTTTGAGTCTTTTCAGTCATCTGACCAACAGATGAATATGCACTAAGCTGCTTGCACATGCACTGACATCAACTTGTTGCTGTGTTAGGCACTATGTACCAGCCAGGGCTCATTTTTCCCCTGCCTCTCTCTACTTCTGATGTCCATAGCCTTCATTATGTCTGTTCATCCTGGCTTGGTGAGAATATATACAAAGGTTAATCTAAAATTCTAACTTCTAATATAGACCAATAAGAGCAGTAATAGTCACTTGCAATTTCAAGTGTCACTGAAGGCCTCACCACACTTCCATATAGTTCCAACCAATAATGAAAATTAATAGAAATGAACGGGATGGATTTGGTTTTGGTTGCACATACTCATATTTCTATTGAAGTTATCAAGTTGTCTTGAGACACCACCATAGGACAACCTGTCCTTATCTCAAGTATAATATGAATTTAATTTAAAACAATTTAAATATGTGCAATGTTTCACTGTGAAATGGTGAGCAGGTCTGAGGAAAGAAAAAGTGGAAAAGTTGCACAGAAGTGTGTTTTTCGGAAATATTTTAATATCATAAGGCAACATGCATGCAGTGTCCTAGGACAGGGAGAAATATTGTTAAAATGAGGCCTTTCTGACAACTGCTAAAAATTTTGTGGTAATCCATAGCAAGTTGCTAAGGTATACATGACCTTTTTGACAGCGGTGTTTAGTTTTGACAGCAAAAGTGGAACACCTGCTCACGTGACAAAAATCTGCATGCAGTATTCTCTGATCTAAACCACATTTGGTATCACAGGAAATAGCTATTTGTTTGGTTTTATTCCTTGTTTGAGAAACTATGCCACATATGCCACTGTGTAGTCAGCTGTGTGGTTTTAACAACTGAAATAAGATAAACTCATTTGTATCAATTGTTAAAAAATATTTTCTCTACAGAAATTTGTGTCACTAAAGAGACAAGGTCTTACGAAACTATATTTGCAGAAAGAAGAAGATACAAAGCTTAGATATTTTAGAGTTAAAAACAGATGTCTAATTGCTGTAGCAACAGTATGATCCTTTCTGAGCCTGTAATAAGACCTATAGTCTGTCCTGGCACTGCTAATGTACATAATATACACAGTGGTCAATGACATGATTCTACATACCATAACTAACTGCTCGATTTCTTCCTGGCTCTGGTTCATTATCACTTGATGGGATATTTTCCAGGTTTTCAGGCATTGCTACATACTCATACCAGAAAAGGAGACTTACTGCAAGCTTTTCTTTGAGTCAGAAGCCTGAAGTGGAAAAAGCCAAGTTAATTTTTACTTGAATTTTTCAGAAAACAGTTTTAAAGATGAAGAACACTAGTTGCTTTGAGTGAAGGAAAGAAGATTTTTTAACTTAATTTCATTTTACTTTAAAGCAAATATATTAATTACTGGCACTAATGCAGGAGGTACTGGAGCAAGCTGGATATTTTAAGAAAAAGTTCCTTTAAAATAATAAAAAGAATATCATAAAGAAAAATATCATACAGGCATCTCAGAGACACAGGCTGTCCAACTTCATCAAAATTTAATAGTAATTGCTTCACTAACACGCAAATATTATTTTTTTTTAAATTCCAATCTGAAATTATTTGCCTGCACGAAACACTAAACAGATCTGCATTGTTTAGACTAAACAATATAAATATTTTTTATTTTTAAATGTTAGTGTAAGCATTTGCTTCAATTATTGCACTGAAATATTTGCCAGTGATAAGAACAGTACAGCAGAAAAAAAAATAGTAAAAAACCCAATGTAACACAAGGAAAAACTGAACATATAAGTATTTAAACATGACAGTGATTCTACCTGTACCAGAGCTTACTAAATTGAAATTAATTCATTATTATAGACATTTTTATGAAGTTTTGAAATTGAGGTCTTGATGTGAACTGAATTTTGAAGTCTCTGGCATTACTAATGATGGTCCATGGCCAATGTAACCTGGCTAAGCCCTCAGTGCTGTCAGTGCAATGCTTATTTCTTGGGCTACCTTATTAATTTCTCCCTAATGAGAAAGCATTTGCACATACCAGTCTTCCCAAATATTAAATTCATTAATAAATAAGGATGCTGTACCTAGTAAAAATTTTGGACAATTAATGGACACTGAACACAAAGGGATGCTCCAAGTTTTGTAAGTCCTGTTTTGTGACAGACTGAGTTTGAAATAAAAGAATCCTTACTGAATTGAATAGTGGGAGAAATTAATTAAATTTTGTATTTCTTTCAATATACATTGAAAAGTAAGCCAACAATAAAACTGAAAATAAACCAAGATTATACCTCAGGTCCTTTTAGCCTATTTCTATCATCTATTATTGCATATTTTACAGAAAAATAATATAGGCTCTCTATGAATCTCCTAGAAGACATAAACAAAACATCTTTGCCAAAGTGTAGGCAATGGACATAGAAATATTAATCTTGTCACAGTCAAGTAACATTTTCTATTCATAAAGGTGCTAAATCTGTCATCTAACCAAAATTTGAGGAGTAAGGAAGAATTTTGAACTATATGGTGCAAACTGAAAGTGGACAAATGTAATTTCCGACTGGATACTGACAATGGGCTATGCTTCAGAGAAGCAGAGATCAATCAGGTTAGACCACTGTGAAAAAGATAAGACAGACAGTATTTTGGATAGATATAACTACCGATCTGGAATTGTAATTCATCTACCACTAGCACATATCCTAGTTTGTGTGGTCTGCACAGAGGTCAGGGTATAAGCAAATAATTATGTTGGAGATTCTGTCATTAAAACACAGGTTTTACCTTTCACTCCAAGACTGAGTCTTGAGAACTTTCTAGGCGTAACGTACAGGAGTCCACATATGAAATCAAATATCACAGTTTAGTAAAGAGTCTTTGTCTTCGTAGGAATGACTCAGGTGAGCATTATGAAAATCTCAACTCATTAAAAACTGGGTTTATTTCATAGCTCTTTGCTAAAGCAGAAATGACATCAGTGTTCAGTCTCTTCAGTTCCTGATGAACAGTCTTGTGATGAAGGAGAAACTTCCATAACTGTCAGTGGCAAGAAGTAAAGGTAATGTCTGGGTTTTAATTCCTGCTGTGATTCTCAGTAAAGATGATAAATAGCCATAGTTGATTACACTTAATTGATTTGTTCTTACAAACTTAAAGACTAGTGAAATAAAGAGTTGAAGAGCCTTTTTGCATGAAAAGTCATATCAGAGTGGAAAAGTCTATAGCAAAAAAATAAAATGTGGTAAAATGAGTCTTTGGAGCTTTTCTTTTATGCAAAAAGAATCACAAAGCCAATTCTTATCACCATTATTTCTATTAGCAATCCATTCCTTTGAGAGGCTAACTGGACAAGAAAGTGAAGACAGTAAACAACAGTGAACTTGCATCATCTCTATCTGACAGCTAATTACGAAAAAGTTGTATGTGGAAAAAAAAACTCAACAGATGAAAATTTCCTAAAGGAGAATGCAGATGCTAATACTGTCCAGGGCTTGCACAGTAGCCAAAATCTGTGAAGAAACTGATCAAATACAAACAAAACCCCAAGAAGTAGGTGCAACAGTGATACTCAGCATGAACTTTAGAGTAACTTGTAGATTCATTTCAGTTTTGTGACACACCAAAGCAACCACAGGATAATCATGAACAGACAAAGTATTTGGATGATCACAAATATGAAAAATGAGAAATGTGGTGCAGCCACTTAGACATACTCCAAGAATATTACAGGATGAAAAGGCAAAACAAGAGTATTTGGACAAGATCACCACATTTTTGTTATGTCTGCAATTCACAAAATATCTGATACAAATAAAGGGCGTGGGATGTGATACAAAATTTTGAACATTTGTTCCTGAGCCTGTTGAGAGGTTTGTGTATTATTACATAACCAGTGACCCACACATGTGACATGCTATGTATTTTATTATTTAGGATACTAATTGTTATGTTCCATCAAAAGTAAGGACTTTTACAGAAAATTCTTGTATGTTGGACAGGAAAGAGAAATTACTAATATGCCAGTTACAACTATTCAAAGCAAACTCAATTCATCCTGTCACCTATTTTGTGGGTGTTTTGTTACCACAAAGATGGGCAAACAATCTTCATCCCTCACTTAAGGCCCCTGACAGTACTCTTTTCTACAGTAGAAATGTCATGATACACAGTATGGGAATAGCGATATAACACACCAGAGGGAGCACATGTTTACCTCATCTCCAACTCCCTGGATGGGTTCATTTTCCTGGAAAATTTTGATATAATATGAAGATGCATTCCTTTGTCCATAGATTTCTTTTTATCCCCGCACAAATTCTCTGCTCCTAATTCTCTACTGCTGCTGCCACAACTCACACACACTGACAAACGCTGTAGCTTATGCCATGCTAACTTCTTGATGTTTTCCCTGTCTCTGAATTTTCACTTTGTATAGAAGAGATCTCAGTGACACTGTATACTTTGTCTCTTCACACCAAAAGCCTATGCCTTCCAATCCTTCATATATTCCGTATATAAACACCACAAATAGTATATATGTAATTTCAGATTTTATTTGGATATTTTAAAGTTAAGTTGCTTAAGTCCATTTTCCATCAATACAGACACTAAAAATTGAGATCAACATTTAAGGCAACATTAGCATCCATGCCAAGCTCAATATGCAATCCTTATCATCTAAGCACCACAGCATCCAAGAATCGTCACAGGTCCCCTACCTCCATAACACTTTCCCTTTCCATTTTAACTATTTAAGCTATCCCACACTACACTCAGTAATTCAATTCAGATGCGACATTTTCAAGTAAGACTTTGTTATATTTTATATTTTAATTCTTATGAACTAGATCACTTTTGCATAAGGTGATATGAGTGAGATACTTTTCAGGGTGAAAGTACACAGCTGGTGTATGTCGTAATACCACACAGGATGTCTAAAAAATATATATTTACCATTATTATTCAACAACTTAGTATGAACAGTAAACATATTAGCCTTTTAGTAAAGGCTAAACATGAGACTTGTTAGAATGATAATTTTGCTTTAAATTCTGATTTCTTTAGTCTTTAGTGTCACTGTTGACAACTGTTTGAGTTAAGGATGCTCAAGTGCAACTTTTATGTAAGACTATTTACAAGTATACAAAAGACCACATAGTTTTAAATACACCCATTATTCTTAATACAGAGTAAATAAGGATTTGTCTTGTGCCCGTGGAAATATTTCAACATGTGGGTCTTGATTTTTTTAATCTTTTACAGTAAAAGGAAAGGTTTTCATTGTCCTTAAGAAGTATATTTATTACAAGATGGTTAGCATACATATATCACATAACATTAAAGAGTTAAAATTAACTAGTTACAAAATAAGCAGTGGTATGTTTATTTTTCATATAACCTAAGAATGGGATCAGTATTTTACAAAGTACATATAAAAGTACTTCATATACAAAGAAAAATACAAATGTGCAAACACCATTGTCACAGGTGAAAATTTGTCAATTGAAAAATTCTAGAAAAATCCTTCATTTTTTTTTGTTTTGAAACTGCAATTGCATTAAAAACAGCTGCTTTTCCTATTGTGTGTGGTGTGAAATTTACGTTCCTTTCTGACAAAATACATTAGTTATAAAAAACACCCACAAACAATTTCATAACTGAAAAATCTTAAAAGTGTAGTCAGTTTGGTTAGGCTGGCATTAAATTACAAGCAGAATGTCTGGAAAAATGAGAAAATAGTGAATCGTATATACAGCCTTTTTGTAATATTAGTGTTCTATTTCACATATTAACATTTCAAAATAAAAACAATGGCTTAATTACCTACAAATTCTAGTAAACATCATCACTATTTGTAGACTGTAAAATTTCTACTAATTTGGGGCTATTAAAAATCTTTCACCAGGATTTTAAGCTGAACAAGCACAATTTTATCAAATGTAAAAATCTATAAACAGTCTTCCAATTCATGTGCAAAAAATGTTTAAAAAGTATCAAATCACAACACATCAAACCTGATTATGTACATATATAATATCTGTAAATGTTAACTAGCTAGTATTGTTCTGCTATAAATAACTTACCTATGTCCTGCAAAATGACTGCATTTTAAAGATTTCAGTGCAAGTGCTTGCTTCATTGTTTAGTGCATTATCACTTGTTATTTTTTATTTTACAGTGAGCAGAACAGTATATAAATTAACACATACAACTCACACATAAGAGATCTTTCTTCTACTGAATTCTTAGTTTGTTGTTTTCCGTTTCTGTGTGTTTTTTTCATTTATTCCATTGTAATTTCAAACAGAGTCTAAAACAAAAGTGCTGTGATCTTCAGATGATCCCTAGAATTTGAAATTCCGTAACAACACTGCAGAAGCATTCAGTAGAGCACAAGATTAGAAAATGACCTGCACACAGAGAAGACACTTGGAAGTCTGGTATTAGGCAACTTCACCTTTTGGTCTTTGAAAATATCAGCTGTCTATAAACAATGGCAACCTGATATGTATGTCACTGGACTCAATCTTTATTTATTTATTTTTAGGTATTGTAGACATGTTCCCTCTTATTCATGACTAGCTTGGAAATAAGAACATTCTGTTTAAAAATCAAGTGAAAATACACTTCCTGTTGGAGGGAAAACGTCTACAGTTTCCTTTTGACACATTTCCTAACAAAATAGCTCTGAAATGAGAAAACCAGGACTAGATGGTAGTGCAAATACAGCCCACTTTTATAGTTAGGAATTGTACTGAAGTAAAAATTCAGAATAAATGGATTATTATTTTTCGAAGTCCTCCCTGCAGAAAAAAAATAGCAGTTACAGTGGTTATAATTATTTAACAGAAAAAGAACTTCAGCATATTATGAACTTTTATGGCTGATTTTCAGTCAGCAACATTTCAGAACTTAACTTCTTACAGGAAGAGGTGCTTTTAACATTTCTTCATCATGGAACATTTTTCCTTTCTAAGCATCTGAAATGCAGCTCTGGATCCTATCCATCCACTGTTGAGCACTCTGTGCATCTTGGGCACAAAAATTATATACACGTTTATTTGTCTTCAACTGCAAAGGAAAAATAAAAACAGAAAGATAGACAAGTTAATACACAAAACAGAAAGAGAAACTTGCAAACTTTAAACTGTAATAAATGTACTACTTGGCTCTGAATGCAGATAGCATGGGCCAGATGTGTAAAACCTTTTTGCCATGACTTGGCATGACAGCTCCTTCCTAGCTCATACCTTCTAGCAGGACTACAAGTAGTAGGTTACACACACTAAGAAAGTTTCACATAAAGATCAATTAAAGTTCAGATATACTTACGTCAAAAAACGCTTTTTCACTCGCATGTTTTGGGGCTCCAATTGTTGGAGAAGCAGGAATCACAGTTTCTACTTCTGCAAGGTCTATATGTCCCTTACAGCTTGTATCCTCACCAGAATCATAGTATCGCAGCTAGACCATGAGGAAAAAAAGAAAAATCCAAATATGCTATTTAGACAAAGCTTTCAACACTTCTTCCCTTTCCTGGATACATTCTGGAGGCGAGGAGGGGTAACAGTGCCAAGCACAAATATTTCGACGGAAAATTTCTAAGACAACAGACAGAAACCATAGGTTTGTTAAATAGAAGATGGTGGGACTGGTGATAGCTCTTAACTGACCAGTCCTCTATTTGACATCTTTGGTTAATAGCAAAGTCTCCACCATCTGCTCCCTTGCAGACATGAAGTTGGAGGAGGAGAAGCATTTTGTCACCAGAGTTTCAGAGCAGAGAAGCTTTGAATCGTCATGCACTGCTTCCAGGCAGAGGATGTGTGAATGAAAGTAGAACGTGGTCTTTAGGATTCACCATTCTTTATTAGTTTTTCTAACAGAAACCACCTTTTCACTGTTAATTATGTTAAAACTAACATAAAAGCGTTTATACACCAAGGAGTTAACAGAATGTGTATTTGCTGTATCTCAAGAATTTTGATGATAAGCAAAATTTTAAGTATAATTTTAGGTAATTATAAACTACAGAGAAAACTCATATTTTTCTATACTGCACTTAAGTGTTGAATGAAGCTTGCTTTTTTGGGGTTTTTTTCCTTGCAAAGATTCTTTGATATGAATGTTAATCACTCTGTAAACTGAGTTTCAGAATGAATGCAAGTTCCAGAAGAGAAAACCTGATACTTGCTTTTCAATAAATAGAGAATAGGTAATTCCTATACAATGCAAAACAGTAAAGCAAACTTTTATAGCAAAGGTCGAAGAAAGGAATTCCAGCTAAGATTGACCTGTATTTCTCCTAGATCTATGATACTCAGGAGGATATTGGGTTATCCAAAAAATGTTAAAGTATTTTTTCTTCTGCAAAATGAACATTTTCTCCTGTATATCAGAAAAAATAATCAGCACTTCTGTTGGTATTTCACCACACTGATCTAGAAATCCTTAATTAGCATTTTAAAAGATGACTGTCATTATATTACATATTTTTAAAGTGTATTGATTACATTAAATTAATATTTTCAACAAAAGCACATAAGTCTCAGGTTACAACCTGCACTGTGTGGAATATTTGGCTCAATGAAGGTTACGCCTGTCAACCCAATGATAATCACAACGATTTGTGAGACCACAAATTTTCACTGACGAATTCAGCATACATTGTAAACTGGGTAAAATGTTCAGAACAAAAGATCCTCTCTGGTTTTAGTTCTTCTTGCTGTACAATGATTTGTCACCATATTTCTGAATAATTTTGCTACTAATTTATCATCATTATGACTACTCTAAACTACTCATATATGGAGTACAGCTACTAGTTACCATATTAGCTCTCAGGATCCAAATTACACTTGAGAAATTACCTCCTAAGGTTTTCTCACTCTAGTTCAGAAATAATCTTTAGTTCTTTTGTAAACTAAAGAGGTCATATTAAAGGGCAAATTATACTCACCATTTAATTGCTTAATGACAAGCACAGCAGTGCTTTAAAAATTTGTTTTTATTGCTTTTATAGCACAATGTCCAGAAAATATCCTCAGACACTATCTGGCTATTTTCTCCTGAAGTATAAAGCATCTAAAAATGTTTTGGTCCAAACAATGATGAATGATTTCCAGTCCAAAATATATCTATAACTATATGCTATGCAGTTATCACTGTTGAAAAAAAAACACAACCAAACCAAAAAACAAACAAAACAACCAAAAAGACCCCCTCTGTCTGTTCAGAATGTTGTATCAACTACAATATAAAAATACATATGCGGACAGTAATAACGTTACACACACATTGTATCTGAAAAGAATTGTTATTAGTATTACTTGTAAAACAAAAAAGCAGAAAGCAAGACATATGAATATCCATTACCTGAGAAGTTCTTACCTGGTGTTTTGTCACATCCAGCACAAACCAACGAGGTTTCCAACCTTTTAGTAAAGCTCCTCTTTTGTATAACGTACCTTCAAAAGATCTGGAAGGTACAGAAAACACAAATGGCATGTGATTCCATAATATGAGTACTGGTGATATATAAAACCTTCAAAATGACTACATATTCAAACACTTCTTTAAACAAAAGTTTAGTTATTGGTAACTGTTGTACACTGATAACCACTGCTTCAGCACTCTGGAAGGTTGTGCATATGAAGGGGAAGACTGAAAGATACTGCTAGACGATAGATGTCCATTCATCAAGGCAACTAAATGTAATCAAAACCACGAAAAAGGAATAAAAAGAAGTCACAAAGTATTTTGTGCATACGCATTTCTTTTTTTCCTAAGGTAGAGCCTTGTGCTAATCCAATGCAAGGTTCATACTCTATTCTTTTTCAGTTTACCTGTTTTCATCGTTCTTTGATGATGTGAAATGATTGTATAGTGTAGTTGTTCTTCTATCTACTCCATTAGAGGGAGTAATGCTTGCCCTCTGTTCCTCGTTGAGCCCACTGTCAGGTATTTCCAACACAGTCCTTTCTTGATAGGAATGTAGATTAGCTGACATCATCCCTGAGGAGCCAGAAGGATGTCTCCGGAGCTAAAAAAAGATGAAGATGAAAAAAAACAAAACAGTAACGCAGTGTGTCTTGTACTGAGAGGCTGTCAAAACATGACACTGTATGGTACAACATGTAAGTTATGAATTATTATGGGGCCAAAAAAATTCTTCATAGTACAAGTCAGTGCTGTCTCAGAGAAGAAATCAGAAGAATGGCAACTTAATGACTTTAAGGGTTCACATAGTGTGAGAAATTAGTATTTCAGAAAAGTCTTATATATTCCAGTGAACAATGCTCCCCTTGCTTTCTCTGAAGCATCTAGGACTACTCAGACATTTGGATACCATAAACTTCCCTAATATAACAGGGAAGGAAGGGAAAGAACAATAGAGAAGGGAGGGAAAAGAGTGCCATTTCCAGGAGCTATTATCTAGCTCCAAATCATTTCAGTAGCATCTCAATAAGCTGGGAACAAGAGGGACCTGAATTTGGTCTAAACTAAAATGACAGCTTCCTAGAGAGAGAGTTCTTTGGTGTTGACCTTTAGCTATGAATTTATCTTAAGAATTCTTAAAAAACAGCTAACAAGAGGCTGATATCAGGTATGTTTACACTTGCATTTTTCTTTTCTGCTTCCAGTGGAAAAAAAAAAAAGAAATCTTCTGCTTTGCTAGGATAAAACTTTTTTCAACTTGAATATGTCTAGGGTATAAAGGAAACTTGAATGACTCTGACAGACTTAAAGTCCACTGCTTTCCTGAGAGCAAAGGACAAATAACAAAGTAGTGCTGTGGACTACCAACTGCATGGAGGTTGGCAAATTTGAACAAACTAAACAGTTACAGTACAGTGACTCACTGTGCCAAGTTTATAGGGAAAGCTCACAAAAAACAGTATATGGCATTCCTCCTAGTATGTGAGATAGCAAAGATACAGCCTTTGACTCTGAAAATACCTATATTGTCAGCTATTTTATTTACTGTAGTTAGGAGTTGGAAACACAAGCATGAACACTTTCTACCTTTACAAGAAGCTGCATTTTCAAAATTTCATTTAGACATGGAAATATCTTTACTCAGCTCTGAAACTCCATGATGCCCTTTTGGCTACTTTCAGGAACTGAGCTTTTTTTTACTTCAAGAATCTTTTAAATATACAAATTCATATATTTTTGAATTAGTAAAATGCTCAGTCTCATTCTGTCTGCATGCCTTAATCTATTCTAGAAAAGCAATTCGATAAATAGCATAAGTATAAATATATGTTTCTAAATGCAGAAATACAGGACTAGTCTGAGTTAGAACAACATAGTTAAGTTGTTAGTTTGCAAAACTACCATTTTACTCCAAGGACTTCAGTGTTTTTTTTCAGTGCTCTGCACAGTCGATTCAGCAGGAATGAAATTATTCTATTGGATGAGCTCTGTTACTACTTACATTGTCTTGTCTGGTGTCATCCTTTAGATTCATTTTGACCCTTTCCCACAAAAGCTGCCACCTTTCTGGGCTCTGATTTAATTTGCTTTCCAACCTTTCAATTTCCTGAAACAAAAGGGGTTTTCTTAAGGATAAACACTTCCAACAGATCGCTTCTTGGCAATCATTTTTATACAATTATTTTCTAGTAAATATTTTCACACAAGAAACCTTTAGGCCATATCTCCCAGTAAAGTTAAAAAAATTCAGTTAAACCAGCTATAAACAGAAATCAACCAGATTCAGGAGTCAAAGGTGACCCAGTACAGCATCAGCCAGGTCGTTCTCCTTGCATGTCACAGATTGGAGGAACCATTGTGCTTTCAAATTTCCGCCAGTTTTCTTGAACACACAAAACCCAACACCAACTGCCATAATAGAAACATGACAACGGTAAGGTTAGGCTATATTTTATATAAATATTTACAGAGAAGAAATTCTGCATTCTGACAGCAACATTGTGCATTGCCAATATTAACATTTACCCTGGTTTATAAAATATGATACAAAGCTGTAATAAAAGAAGGAAATGAAAAAGAAAGATTTATTCAATTTGGATGCCAAACTGTAACAACATGTTCTTGTTGTGGAACTTGGGAATATGACCTAAGCTGATAACCTCCAGTTAGGGTTATTTCCTGTTAATTTATGCTTACTTGTGAGCACTCATTGATACTTCTGTCATTACTTTGATGTGTGGTCTATATTCTTGGTCACACTTCCTTTCTATACATTTGTATTCAACAACTATATTGTTATGAAATTCTGATTCTTAATTAAAAAAATAAAAAACTTGAGTTGCTAAGTCAAATTAAAAAATGATGATGTATTGCCACAGGACAGAGAATTCCCATGCTATATAAAAGCCAACTAAAATCCAAGGCATTTATTTTCAAAGCAGAGACAGTAAGTCTTTGATTCTGTTTTCTTCTACTACATCAAATGATTGAAGTAGATTTCACAATATTCTCCAACTCCAACTAGTCTTTTAGAATAACAATTTCTCCAGGAAATTGTTACTGATTGAAAGACTTACAGAAAATTGCTATATTTTTGAAGTATGAAAACATTTTGGCAAGAAAAGTTATACCTGAACTAAATTTTGAACTTTTAAGTGAAAATAAAAAAGGCAGCATTTGACAGTGTAACAGCAACAAAATATTTCCACAAACTCTTCCTTGCTGAAGGTACATTAGAAATTCAAAAGTAAAACTAAATATAAAAATTCTGGCTCAACAGTACGAATCAAACCAGAAGTTTTAAATACAGAAGGTATTTGAAAGCCACATATACATTAAATATTACAGGACACTCTTCTTGCCAGGAAATGAAACCAGAATAGTTTTGACTGGTGTATCTTCATAGGTAGATATAAAACTAAGGAATGGTAAACACAGGTCAGACTAAAAGGCTTCTCTATGTCTCTTTCAAAATGGTTCCCAATGGGACACACAACTGAATTGATTTACACAGACTTTATGTAAAAGGCTTTCAAAATTGCTGCAAAAATATACAAGCTCTTTGGAGCTAAAACTTAAGTCAAGTTTTAATCTGATGATTCTCTTTCTGCCCTAGTCTTGATTTGTGCGTATGAGTCTTCCTCCACAGAATCTGGAAGCAACTGAAACTTGTTACTTAGCAATTGAGTCACATTCCCTCTTTTTTGGCTCCACAGCGAGTAGTGCTTCCAGAACTTAACATGAAAAACTTGCCACAATCTCCTACATATAACTTGAAAAGTTAGGAATAAATTCTCCTTTCTATAAATCCCAGGTAAAATACTTACATGGCAATAAAGCACTAAGATTTATCCTTGTCTCCTCAATTTTCAATTTTACTGAAATCATCAGGGTTTTTTTTTTCCCTTCCATGTGTGGAATGAACTATGAAGAGCTGCATTTCCTTGAAAGAAAAATTCCTTAAATTTATCTTCCTGGTTCATTCTGTTGCCCAGATTTATGGAAGCAGAAGTCAATACATAGAAAACTAGCTCATTTGAATTGTCTATATGGGATATGTTTAACCCAGAACTTCATACTGTCCATAAGACATGACTCTTGGATGTGCTACATCGTGGTATAATCTTAATGATTTTACAAGCAAGGAAATTAACTGCTTACAAAAAAAAAAAAAACCAAACCAACCCAACAAAGCAAAATAAACAAACAAACAAAAAAAAAACCAACACAACAAAACTCTCAAATGCCCTATCAAATGAGTTGGTTTTGAGTTTTGTGGGGAAATCTAACTTTTTAAAATGAAGAAATTATTCTAAAACTATTTCCAACTAATCTCTGATGAAGAAAATAGAAAAACAGGTGTTGTGTTTCACAATTACCTTTCATTTTCTTTAAAAATAGATGTATAGTTACTCTCAACTATTGGTACCTTGTTTCTGATTATCATTCAGAAAGCCCATGAGAAGAAAGTCTTAAAGAAAGGCACTTCTGTTTGGAGTTATATTTGATCATTTATGGTTCCAAAGTACACTTTTGGGAATTTCAGATTTAAACAGACTAACTCATATTTGTTTTCTGCATCTAATGGGGTAGAAGCTTTATACAGTAATCTGTATGTTAAAATGTATTTTATTATCTGCCATCTTTAAAAACTTCAGTTAGAAATAAAAGTATGAAATGTGCAGATTAGCTAAACTTTCCAAAACTCATAAACATATAAGGATTTATAGGAACCACAGGGCCATCACACACATCTGGTTAGAGGTGGATTTTTACATACTCATAACACAATAGAACATTTACTGCAAAAAATTACATCTTTGATCTTAGAGGAGAGCACCACATTCTACTACGGAAAATTCTGAATTAAGACATTTGCTAACTTCTCTATTTCAGCTTTACATTCTGAAGAGCACTATCTAGTTTTCAACTGAAATATATCTTTAGGACAAACTTGGGCTTATCATAAAAACAAAGGGAGAATCAATCTTCCTTAATAACTTACCATTGCTAAATAAGGTCTCAGTTCAGACATTTTTTGGATACCAATACATTCTCAATAGCTTTATGATCTGCATCTGCAATAGCTCTAAATCAAACACGTTTTTAAAAAGAGAGTTCACTGCTTTTTAAACTTAAGAGTATTTTTGTAACTTTTACACAACCTCTTAAAAGTTTTCCAAATGTTCCTCTCCAGTGCTATCTTTTATTACTATAATCTAATTCACAAATAACATTTAAACTCCATAAACCTGACCCACAAATCTCTGGAATAGAATACTGCTAATTTCCCTGTTATATGGCAGATTCCCATTGATGTGGATATGGGTAGTTTGGCTTCTATCCCAGGAAGAAATGCAGAACATTGTTGATGTATTCTTGATGTGTTTCTGGCCTCTAGTTACCTGATATTAAAGCGCTCTCATTTTTTTGCTGAAGATCCCTGACACGTCTCCAGCTAAGAGATTGCTCTTTCTTTTCATTTGTGAAATTATGAGTTCTGAGAAATTCTGGCTATCTTGAGTCAAGGAGACTTTTACATGTGATTATTGTATTATTTCTTAAAATTGGGCCTTGATCACTTATGGTTGGAAGGGATGGACTGAAAGAAATGTGAGGATTGTGCCAGAAAAAAACCTAACCCTTCTCGGTAAAAGTAATTCTATTCTCAAGGACTCAAACCCATTCAGAAACTTTGTGCTTTAAGACTTTGCTAAAAATCATCCCTCATTCAGAGGAGTTTCGGTACCCAGAGTTAAATATCTCAATTTAATATAAAAAAAAAAAAATAATCTCAATTTTCCAAGCACTGTAATGTTAGGGTCTGCAACCTGAGTTTTAACATAAAGTCTGCAAATAGTTTTCAAAACAAAAACCTGTGCATAGGGTTGTGCATCTAGATGTGCACATGGCTCGAAGCAATAGCTCCAGGAATTTACAAAAACGCAAATTGAGATCACAATCTAAAGAGCAGTACTGTCAATTACAAACAACAAAATTTTAAGAAAATAGAGATAATGAGAAATAAAAAGAGAGAATTCTTTTTCTTTTCTTCTAAGAAAGGACAAAATCTAAGTAGCCTACATGAGCCCAAACAAGAGAAAGCAAACATCAAACATTATGTCAAGCACCAAAATATTCTGAAGAATCCAAATTTACGAGTTTGGTCCTAGTAAACGTGAATAAACTAAGAGCAATAATGGAAAGCTTTTTTGAGAAATTTGTGCCAAGATGTTCTGTTTATGTTTGTGTTGAGAATAGAAAGCTGTCAGATTTTGTTTACTAATCTGTCTGGAAATCTTTGTCATTTTACCACACACCTACTTTAAACTGAGCAGAAAGAGGAAAAGAAATCCAGATTCAACTTTTGCTCAAATTAAAAGAACAGTTTCTGCATTTCTTATAAAAGGCAACCTAAACATTTATTTTGCTCCTTACCTTATTAATTGAAAAAGATAGTGGAAAAAAAAATGGATCCATGACTGGCTTTCTCATAGTTATTAATTACTATTAAAGTGTACATCCTGAAAAGTATTCATTCAGAACAACGAAAAGTCTGCAGGAAGGATCAATTCTCTGACCAACCTTAACTTCTCAAGATCAACCAGTCAGTTTTACTAATTACTTGTTTTGACATCTATTACGATCCTTTTAATAACAGCCTATCTCTAAGGCAATAACCCAAATAAAAAGTAAATATTAATTTCACGAGCATAAGAGAACTTACTGTTCTGTGTAACAGATGTACTTACATTCAAAAGGCTGCTGATGGCATCAGGTTGTATTTTTTTAACATCATCATAACATGGCCATACTATTTTCCTCTTACTCTGTGAGAGTGAACCCTCTGTTTGGTCAGCTTCCTCTGAAACACTGCATTTTGCAGTTACCATGGTCCAGTCATAGGAAGGACCTGTAGCCAAGATCTCTTCGACATAATAATCCCACTTTTTGAGGCTGGACATATTTACATTTGGTTTCAGTACCTATTTGAAACAAAGTTTTACTATCATGGCAGAAAAGAAGTCTTTGAGCTTCAGACTTAAAATACAAAACTTGTATTTTCTAGATTGTCTAAGCTGAACAGTGTATTGTACGTGGCGAGCAGTGCTGGTTTGGTAACTGCCACAGCAAGTTACTGATTCAGTCAAATCAAAACCCAAGACTAATACTAGCTTTGGAAATATACTGCTCACTTTGATCCTTCAGTTAAACCAGGTGCCTACCTGGTTACCAGGTCTTTGTGTCTCCTGTTAAAGATGCAAAAGGCACTCAATAGCAATCACCCTTCAGTTATTCCCAGCAGAAAATTCAAGACTCTCTACCATGAGAAAAAGGACACAGGTTGTATAATGTAGGTGGACACTCCACTTGGAAAAACCACGACAATGTTAGGTAGGCAACCAGGGACTGTGGATTTTTGAGTGCAGTTTAAACCAGATCGTTTTGTAATTTTTTTTTTCTTTTAGAAAATAAGGTGACACTTTCAGTAAGCGTGCACCTTACATAAAGGCAATTACTGCCTCAGATAAACAGGAAATTTTAAAGTCTGAAGGGTGATGCTCAATCATAATGACTAATTCTGCTACTATGACAACATTTCATATGAAGACAAATAGTTTATTCCAAAAAAAAGATAGAAAATGCTATCACGGTATTGAAAGCTATTTTTGAGTGCTTACTAATCAGGCTACTGCTTACGGTGAAATGGATAAACCGGAAGCTTCTCTAAAACAACGACAGCTGAAGTGCGTGCTGTTCATTGAAAATCACCTTCTTGTTTTCTCCCTCCTCTCTTTCACCACCACTTTACTACGTGAGTGTAGATGTGTGTGTATGTGGTGCATATGTGTGGGCTGAAGGGGGCTGCACTGTTCACTGCTATAGTTAACCAGTGCAGACTCCAGATACCTTAATATATATATATTTTTAAAAAAATGAAATCACATCAGTTTATAAAGCAGATTTAAATAACAGATACTATGTATGCTAACACACGTTGTGGGGAAGCAACTTGAAGAAAACCAAGTGTCACCAAAAAAAATATCAGTGGCGCCATGGCCTCCAAGGCAGCAGAGATGGTCCCATCACGATGTTTCTTGGTCACCAGCAGTGGACAATCATGCATACAAATGATTTATCGCGGTGAAGGTCACTGCCAAAGCAGGGAAGCACCGCACATGAATGAGCATCTATCTGTGGGGCAGTGGATGGAAGGACAATCTTAAACCAGCCTTGTCTCCAGAACTACAGTAAGAACAGTTCCTGCAGTGCCTGAGGTATCCTGACTGCTTCTTCCCCAGCTATTTTGGAATTCTATAATGATGTATTGTGAATTTTATATAGGTCAAGACACAGTCTAATGTAGTAGACACCCATTATCATGTGAGACAGTGATACAGATGTGATACAATCAGACCATTATGAAATATATCCCATTACAACTCTAAACTTATTTCCCCTGTGGTTTGCAGTAGTAATTATTTAAAATACTCTGTACAAACATCCAGATAATTTTTATAAGCATTTATATAATTAAATGAAATCAAACAAAGATCCTCATTTACCTCATAAGGCGGTATAATACATATTCCAGAATTTGTCCCTTTAAAGGACTTTTCTGTAACTAAGAAAACGGAATAAGCACTACTCCAGTCAATCAAGGTGAGTCAACTTTGTCTGGCAAATGCTTAATTCATTTGGGAACAAACGAGATATCAAAACGTATGTAAGAAATCACTCAGAATAACAAACCACTTATGTTATTGGTTTTTTTATTGTTTTTTTTTTTTAATCATACCTCTGTTTCAGTAGGGGCATAGAGGTAATTGAAGAATATAGGGCTCCTTTTGTGCATCTTTTCAATACAATCCCAAATGCAGATTCCCTTTTTGGCATGTTTATCTCCTTTATCTTCAAACAATGTCCCTAGGGGAAACAGCAGCAACAAAAAACCAGCTTTAGGATAATACATAACAAACATTAAAGTGTAGCTAAAGGGAATTTCACAACCTAAAATCTACTATGAAATGACATTGCAACAAGAGACTATATTTGATGAAACAACTGCTATCCTTTGCAACTGCCACTCTGCCACAATTTGGTAGATTTTCAATTTAGTATGAAAAGATATACAGTAGCCTTGTATTTTTCTAAAGCTGTTCTGAAATTTACTGAAATACTTGAACATATTTATGAAAATCCATTTCTGACTGTAGCTATGCTGACTCAGCAGATCACCAAGCCCTGCCAACTGATTCTGCCTCGCACCACCACCGAGGTCATCAGCACGCTGGTGAACTAGCTGCACCCTGAAATTACTTGCTAACTCATTTTGAGGAAGGAAAAAAAAAAAAAAAAAAGAAAGGCTGGTATAAACAAGTTAGACATCGATTTGTGCTATATGAAATGACTTTAGAAGTCCAAAGACTACTGGAAACAGGATTTTATATTGCATTAAGTACTATCTGAAAGTAAACCACAATACCCTCCACTCCCAACTGTAGAACATATACCAATTCAGTACGGAAGGAATCAGAATCACAGAACCACAGCAGGTCATTTACTCCAACTCCCCGCTTTTTTTCGAGTGAAAGTAAACAACATAAATGAACTTTTTTGTTGAAATAAAATGGCTGCTTGAGCTTAGTCTGTTCCAGAGTTACAACTGTTTTGAAGAAAAGCATTAAAATTGACCATATGCCATGAGAAACACCCCATGAAACTATGAAATTAAGAGCACTTAAAGTGTTTTGCTTAGTACACGAGTTCCAAGAACAGCCTCAACTATGGTTATGAAGTCTTATTAAGAGGGCTCTGAATGCAGATAAGGCCTTGAATCACAGAACCATAGAATGTTAGGAGTTGGAAGGGACCTTGAAAGATCATGTAGTCCAACCTCCCTACCTGAGCAGGATCACCTAGATTAAATCACACAGGAATGTGTCCAGATTGGTCTTGAATGTCTCCAGAGAAGGAGACTCCACAGCCTCTCTGGGCAGCCTGTCCCAGTGCTCTGTCACCCTCACAGTGAAAAGGTTTTTCCTTACATTCACATGGAACTTCCTATGCTCCAGCTTGGACCCACTGCCCCTTGTCCTATCACTGGCCAGCACTGCGAAGAGCCAGGATCCATCCTCCTGACACTCACACTTAACATATTTTTAAACACTAATGAGGTCACCCCTCAGTCTCCTCTTCTCCAAGCTGAAGAGACCCAGCTCCCTCAGCCTTTCCTCATAAGGAAGGTGTTCCACTCCCTTAATCATCTTGGTGACCCCACACTGGACTCTTTCAAGTAGTTCTATCTCCTTCTTGAACTGAGGGGCACAGAACTGGACACAATATTCCAGGTGCAGTCTCACCATGGCAGAGTAGAGGGGAGAAGGACTTCTCTTGACCTACTAGCCACCTGCCTTCTAATACACTCCAGGATGCCATTTGCCCTCTTGGCCACTAGGGCACATTGCAGGTTCATGGTCATCTTGCTGTCCACCAGGACCCTCTGGTCCCTCTCACCTACACTGCTCTCCATCAGGCCAATCCCCCACCTATACTGCTACCTGGAGTTGTTCCTCTCCAGATGCAAGACCCTACACTTGCCCTTGTTCAATTTTGCCATTCCTGTCTAAATCTTGTTGAATGGCAGCACAACCTTCTGGTGTGTGAATGGCAGCACAACCTTCTTGGAACCAGCAAGGTTGCACATGACAGAGTAAAAAGGAAATATATAACAGAAACACTTCAGAGAACGCAAAAGAAAGATGACGTGAAAGATAACAGATGGAAAGTCTTTCCTTTCCTCAAATGTCATTCATTCTCTGAAGGATACCCAAGGACTTATTTTAAAATAGGTGTTTAATAGGGCAAACTGAACCATGTGGATAAATTGCTAAAAACCCTAAGGCATGGCACTAATTACTAATTTCTCCCACTTTCTCTGAGTCTTATCAGTGGCATGACCCAGGAATTACTAAAAAATTCTACCTGTTCTTCACCTTCATCTTCCTTTATATTCCTCTAATAGTTATTACATTACCACCATACAATTACTGGACCATACCAAGCTAGAGAATGTTTTGCAGACCAAGTATTGACAAGAAAAATGCCAGCAACTACAAAACTAATATGCAATATACAAACATCACACATACCATGTTCCAGTCTTTCATAGTCTGAATCCAGAAGAAACGTTTTAAATCTATTTGATATGTGATGAAAAGCCAGAAACTTCAGATAATATTGATTGAACTCAAACTCCGTTGGGTATTGGTTATGAATCTAAAAAATAGGGAATAAAGAGGATAATCCGGGATAATACAAATAGATATGTAACAAATAATAATATGAAATTAATTCTCATGTAAATGCCGATGAAAAATACGTCCAGAGATAGCTGTTTTCTTGGTACACATGAATCCCTCTACAATTCGACTAAAAATATTTTAATGCTCATTAAATTAATGTATTGCCTATGCTGCAAATATGTGTCAGAACAGATCAGTTGTACCTATATTATACCTGTACAAACCCCAGGGTTCTTCAAAGGAATCAAACTGAATATAAATCTTTTATGGCAACTTGTGACATATGATGTAACTTCATAGACAATGATGCTACTCTTGGATGTAGCTGGAAATCAAACTTTAGTTGGAAAGATTTGCAATGGACTTCTTGCTATTGCTCAGATCCCAGAGTAACAGACATATAAAGAGGTAGTGCTGCAAATGATATGGCAAGTACCATTACTGAAACATCAGATAATTTTTTAAGTACTCACTGGTCTATATGTATTTATTTCTTTTCAAAATATGCACCAAAGTATTACAGTATGCAAAAGTAATATAGTATGAAGAAGGTGCCTTGCCTTTTTTTTTTTTAAACAGTAAAATGAATGTAATTTTTCAAATTATTATCCTCAGTTAGGCTTGAGATCCATTTAATTCAGTGAATGTCTCCAACATGACTCAGGAGCAGATATTTAAGATTACAGTACAAGATTATCATACTACAACAATGTGGGATAGTCAGCATTTCATTACTGCTTCCTCGTGAACATTATCAGAAAGAGCCCAGTGTAAGATTTTAAGCATTAATTTAATATTCCGGGTAAAATGTTTTATTTATTATTGATTATATTTATACTTAATATCCATATAAAATTAAAGCTTCTGCAGTTTAGCTTCATGTGATATTGCTCACAGAACTTTCATGAGTTAATTTCAAATTTTTGAATAATGTCAAAATATATGAACTGTGATCTTTATTTTCAGATTAAGCATGGTAATTAACTGTAAATTCCCAAGTACAGTTTGCAATCAAAAAAAAGAAACTGATTAAATTTCACATTTCAAAAATGTCCCACTGTGCTTCAGCACTCTCGTGCTCCCATTTCTTCTTTTCTCTCTAATGTCTATTTATTAGTTCCTCAAGAGAGAAACATCTTTTCTAAGTACTCATGGAAACTAGTATTAGACTACTTGAATCTCCTTGATGTTTAGATTTTCATTTGTGCCGGTTGAGAAAAAAAGATCCAACCAGCTAAATTAAGAAAACAAGTATGTGTTTAGTTATCTACTGAATGTACAACAGTGACAGGAAAAACCTTTGAAAGGACCTACAGACATACACAGCATTTCAGACAGAGAATCTCTCGATATTTGCTTAAGACTAGGCATTTCAAACACTAAGATACTTTAAGATATCTCAGTTCAATATGTACACACTTTATCACCACCTTTCCCCTGGTAAAAACAACTGTTTTCTAAGAATTAAGCTACGCAAAAGTTTTTCTATAATAATAAATTCAAGATTTCAATTTCATAGATAAAGTAACTGTTCAGTTCTCCTTATAAAAACAAAACCTTTTTTTCTGTCCTATATCAGGTTAAAATACGGGTACACTAATTCTGTTCAATAAATACGTAATTTTTGAGCTGAAATTCAAAAAGCTCTGTATGTATGTGTGTGTTTAGACGCATAAATATACAAATACAGGTAGTTCAGTATACAACTTCCACCTTGTGTAAGGAAAAGTTTCCTTTAATATGAATTCTAAGAAGGAAAGACTACATTCTGCTATTTGATATGAATTATACAGGGTCCTCATTTCTACTTGTGGTCCAGTAATTACTTTAACACATTTAAAGAGCTGTAAGGATAAGCTGCAACTAAAATCCTGTCACAGATCAAGGTGTTGTGAGTGATCCCACTTCTGAGATTTCTGAAACTTCCATTAACTAGAACTTACAATAATATAATTTACTTTTTAACTGAAAACAACTATTATCCAAAACATTTATTTGAGAAACTTGAGTATTGTAGTTACTGCCTGTGTTTTAATGGGTATGGATGATTTCAACACACTTGGAGATGGGACAGATGCGGTAGCTAGGTGAAGTGACTACTATTACTGATGATTTGTTTAGCTACAGTGCAGTCTGAAAAAATTAAAATATGACTGAGCTATCAGGGAAAAAAAAGGTCTTGACAAATGCAGCTCTAAAATCAGAAGTGATAAATTAGAAATTTATCATAAAACAATATTCGTATTGATTTGTATTGATTTAAGCAATTAAAAATAACCAAAACATTTTTATTATTGTAGGCAATGTAACCACTTAGGCTGAGGTTATATATAGCCAGTTTCTCTCTGATAACTCTTCAGTGCCATTTCAGTTAATAAATTGACTTTAAGGATATTCTAAAAATTTAAATATAAATTAAAAGCAAAGTTTTATTCTTTACAATTTTAACACATACCACCTAGAAAGATAAAATGCTTAATCTTTGTAACATATGAACATTTAAAACTTGAGTAATCCAATAGGCGTTTCTAAAACACTTTTCTCTAATCACAATATTAGAATTCTTGTTCAAATCACCATGTTCCTAATTAAATTAACTCCTAAATGCATCTAATCACTTTGCACTTCTATCAGCTTTCCCTCATTTTCCAATACATTTTGATCTTGTAATCACATTACATACCAATATTTACTTAGTTTTAGTAAAAAGCATAGTACTCCAAAATGTCCAGTGCTACTAATCACTAAAAGGCTACTCCTGCAAACACTGGAATAAACGAATACATCTACTCTGGGAGTAGCATACACCTCCTCTTACACACAGTGCTGTAACAGAGATACTTACTGAGCTTGAAATAAGTTCTAGAAAAGTATTAAATTTTAATTATATTTAATAAATTACTAAATAGGTAGAGAAGAAACAGTTCCCATACTGACATCAGTTTCATAAACTTAGAAGCAGAGAGAATATTGGCCAGATGCTGCTATTGTGAAAGAATGATTTTGCATTAATAATTCAGCTGACACCTGGAGATATTGGCATAAACAATGACTTTTTACAAGATGATGCAGTTCTAATTTAGGAATCACTGCTTCACTTGTTTTCCCTGTATCTTTAGTTTAACCCATGATATTTAATGCACATACTGGCTCTATGGTGACTTTCTTATCACACCAAGTATGTTGAGACTATAATAGTTAAAAATATTGTAAAAGGACCAAATGTTTATTTCCAGTGAATGAGGAATTTTTAAAAAAATTATCATAATATATTATACTTCCGGATTAAGTTGCAGTCTAATTGGATTCTATAGCTATCTAACAAGTTACACAGAAACCAATGACACTTAACAAAAATGTTCAAGTACAAATGCTAAGTAAATTTATTTTTCATAGAAAATGTCCATGAAACTTCAGCTTCAGAAGTAATTTCCCTGGACTTTATAACCATATTGTTAAAATTTGGCAAGTCATTTCTATACCATCACAAGTTAGAAGACTAATTTTCCTAAGTCTGTTTCAAGAAAACTTATTGTGTTGCAGTCAAAACAGTATTCTAAGTCAGCTTAAAGATTTTTTTTTCTAATAACAGACAAAATTATATTACCTATATTACACTGATTATGCAGTAAAACTGTGTTCCCACATCCTTGGTTGGCTGAAGATAACATTGTCTAAAAAAAAATTATAACCCCTGGACAGTCCTATCTTTCCTCGTGATAAGTTACTGCCTCCTTCAGAATATCTACTGAATTGTTTCTAATTCCACACCCATCAAAATAAGATGGTCTTTTCTATCAAAATTCTATCCCATTTGGGGGAGTGGGGGGGAACCAACCAAAAAATCAAAACTCAAAACAAACCAACCAACCAACCAAAAAAAAAAAGCAATACACAAGTTCACATGAATGCCTTAGCTAACAGACTGGAAGGGTAGCATCTCCACCAGAGAAGTAATGAATACCTTCAGATAGCTGGTAGGAGGTAAAGTTTCTGCTGAGACAGCTGCAGCCAGGGCATATGGACACAGGGTAAGACCAAAAACCAGAAAAAACAGTTTTCTCTAAAATGTATCTATTAATAATTTGTATTCCTCACATTGCCACTTAAGATTGAGAAGAGTCAGATACCCATGACATGCATCAATGCTGCTGAGCTGAATTACAAAGGCAACATTCCTCTATTTCCTTGACATGTTCATATGTGTAGCAGGAATATTTGGGCACATTGCTGCTTGAGGCAAAATTATACATGACTTGTTAAAAGTAAGGATTTATCACAATATACATTTCATCCAAACTTTTAAAGCCAGGATGATTCTAATCCATTATTCCACGCTCACAGAGGTGCAGATTGTATTAAACATAACAAAACTTCAAGGATTGTTTTGAAAACAAAATAGTACATTCTATTTTAGATAACAACCCAAAATCCTTGAATTTAATTTTTATCTTTGTTCTGGATAACCCATTTGTGTGATCTCTGGTCTAAGAGGAAAAAAAAAATCCTGTACAGGTATGCATGGAATCTTGCTTTTCTTTATACCAACTTTCTAAGATTTATTACAGTAAAACCAGAGCAAATTGTTTCCAGGGTCAGAAACAGGATGTAGACTGTGTCTACACCAACAAGTAATTCAGAACAAACAGAGCAAACAGTCTGAAGCAGATGGTGCTGATATCTCCTCTGTAGCTACGCCACTCATTTGTTGTTTTACTTTGGATTAGATGTAGTCTATTTATGACCCCACTGTACATTGATGACCCTCATGGTTACAAGGTAAGTGATGAATCATTGCTCCAGATGCTTTTAAAGGCCAGTGGCTGTTTGGAACATATCTGAAGCAGAAATTTGTGTTAACTTCTTCCAAGAACCTTCTAGTATACATGTACCAAGATACCATCAACAAATAAATGGTAAGGGAGATGCTGAAGGGATTCACTGTAAAATTATACCACTACCTAAAATGGAGTAGGTTTAACTCCATTCTACTGATTGACAGTGCTATCCAGGCCAGCTCACTAAAGCCTGGGGAAGACGGCAATGACAGTACAGCACCAGATGATTTACATACAAAACTGAATGACCCACTAAGTATCTGGGTTTCAGCACCAGAAGACACAGCTATTCTGACCTGTTACAGACACTGCAATCAAGAATTCACTTTATTCTACTTCAGAAAAGGAATAATAACTTTAAGCTATTGTAAGGAACAGTTAGTGTGACAAGTGGGCAAACCAACTTATTTGAATGAAAAAAGCAGTACTGATTCCCTTTAGAGAAATCTCCCCATTTCAAATAAAAGTCAACCTGAGGGGCACAGCCATTGGGAAACAGATTGATCAAACACGAGATTTGACAAATACTTATAAGTATTTCTAATGGGGAATTCTGTAGGAACTGAACAAAACTCCACTTATATGTTTTATGAACTTGCAAGACAGCAAGAATGATGGCTGTTGATGTTTAATATCAAAACATACAAAAAATACTTTCTTTAGTATGTTCTTCAGTAAGTCTTTGCTCATCTTCTTTAAAAGCTTGTTCATTATCAGTGTCCCATAGATATCTAAAGATTGCTTTAGTAAATTAGTTAAACTGTAGACTTTGCTTCATGTGTAGAGTAAGTCTGCTTGCTGACTTCTCTTTCAGGGTCTACTTAATGCAAGTATTCACTATGAATGTTCACAGTAAGAAGGATAGTTCTTTAACAGTCATCAATCTGTGAGACAGAGTCATCCATAAAAAGTAATACAGGCTAATAATGTCCAGGAGTCATTTTAGCTTTTTCAGCAAGCAAAATCAGAGAATTGGGAAAAGACAGATATGTATACAAGGGGAACTATGCAAGTTCCTATTCTGTGTTTGCATGCACAGAGATTCTGTAGAGCATCTATACTTACTCACTGGAGATGAAGAAAAGGACTGAGTTCAGAACTAATGTGAAATGAGTAATATTCTTAATCTAACTTCTTCCTATATGACATAACTATTGGCACTGATCTTCTTCTGGACATGCAGCACGTATAAAAATAACATCATCTCTGGTCTCCCTGGTTTATAAGCTTGTTGTTTCCAGTACTGGCAGAGTACAAAGCTCATCATCAACCACAAGAAATTAAAAACTGTCTAGTCACTGTTCTAAACATCAGTCAATTTCTTCTTCTGAATAAAGAGAGTCCAGACTGCCAAGTCTCTGCATAAATGACCTTAAAAGATCCATACTGCCAACCATCCCCCTTAGTGCGTTTCACATGTATGGGTCAGTCTCCTCTTGGCAACCATTTTCAGCCCTTCTTGATGAGAAATCCATTCACTTTAGCAAAACCCAGAGAAGGAGTTTACTAGTCTTCTATCTATCTATAACATCTGAAATAATGGCATCTACACACTTATTTATGAATTCTTCTTGTAAACTAAAATTAGATAGATATGGGCTTACCTGATGCACACAGTCTAAGAACTGTAAGAAAACTGGAGCAAATCCACTACCCTGACAATTGAGAGTCAGATTACTACGTTGACTGAATTTATGGCCAAAAGAGAGCCATTCTTTTTCCACCAGCATTCGGAAGCCTTCTAGTGTCCTATAGAAAGGATCACTGAGTAACTGCACCAGAGATACTACCTAGAATACGAGACAGAGTGATAGAACAAAGGAGAACACTTTAGTCCACTAATATAAAGTTTCTATAAGAAGTTTATAGCCCAAGGAAACAAAAGCCTTCATATAAATTAAATTACAAGTACTTTACCACACCCATTAAGTATTTTTATAAAACAAACCAAATAGCACCTCACAGAAAGCTTCAATTAAATTGAGACTTTATGATATCTGTAAAAGTCAAACCTGAGCAACTACAGACTTTGGAAGTCATTATAATGCTTACCACATTTAAATTAAATTTGAAACAAACAGACTTTCATTACTAAAATAAGGATAATAAACATTTTTAAAATAATATCAGCTTCCTTAGCAAATAAAGTGTTAAATAATTGGTCCTGAGAGTAACTTTAAGAGTTTCTGCACTGTTGACATACTATGGACTGTTTTTACAGACAGCATCTCAGGAGACCTTAAACTACAGCACAGGGCATAGGTTTCTTTCACTTCCAGCTGTGTAGGTCTCCTTCTCCATTCTTCATTTTTTGGACAATGACTCCAATAATTATACTGACATTCTTTTGTGGGTTTGTTTGCCTGGTACCATGATGCTGGTGCAGATTAAGTTTTCATTTACTAGAATTAATGATATCTGTGTTTATCTTTTGAATGTAGCAACTACATGGACACAATGCATTCATTAAATGAGGCAGCAGGTCTTCATGTGATTTAATCTAGTGATCCTGCTCAGGCAGGGGGACTGGGTTAGATGATCTTTCAAGGTCCTTTCCAACTCCTGACATTCTGTGACTCTGTGATTCATTGACTAATTTATAGTTTGTTTCACAAAGTTATCAGTTCTGGTGATCTGTCCTTGCAGCAGGTGTTACACAGTCCCTTTGACACACATTGTTTTCTCACTGTGTGTAATCTCCTAAATTTATGGAAAGAGAATGGCAAAAGAATGAATTCTTTCCCCTGCCTTCAGTGTTTACAGTGTATTATGTTTATACAAAGACGAATAATGTGTTGTGGCAACTTTCAGCCTTCATTCTTACATAGGTGTCTGATGCAGGAGTGGAGATTTTACTTCTAAGCATTAGTACACAAGGACTTTCAGAACAAATTAATTTTAATTTTATGGTGTAAATGAAAAATGCAAGGATTCATTCACAAATTAATTAATGCTACACTAAATTATCAATCACTTATGTAAAAAAATATTACCTAGTGTTTTTTCTTAATGCTTAGTTATTTCAAGGTTTTAATAGAAACTTACTTGTGCAGTAATATCCCAGCCATCTTCCAAACAAACCATAACAGAAGAACCATTTTCCAGGAGTTCAGAGATGATCACACCTAGCTGCATTATCCTGTGAAGCTATAAAGTATTACCCATAAGCTACTCAAGTATAAAATAAATTTCTACATCTTATCAATCTAGAATCTTTTTATATTTAATATTAAAATATGTATCCTGAAACCTACACAGAGCACAGAGAAATGCATTGATGTAACAGATTAGAAAGCTATAAAATGTAATTGTCTAAGGATTTTCATCTGAACTACAACAAAACTACAGGAAGATTTGAAGATAGGAACTTAAGCTATTAAAAACAATGTGTACTGTAATAAAATAGCTGTCATAAAAAGGAGAATGGCAACAACATGGCTGACATTTATTGTAGAGAAATTCCATCCTGGGCTTAGCACTAAAATAATTTCGTATGAAATGTTAAGGTTCCATAAAGTCATTTAGTACTTTGATAGGAGAACCCATGGGAGTTATTTGCAAGATAGTGTTTCTAATGCTCAATCTCATGGAATTCAGAAATTAATGAATTGAATATTAATAAATAATAATAATACTAACCACTATAACAACAGCAATAATAATAACACCAACCAGCCCAAAAAACTAAAAGCCAAACAATGACAAATTTCAATTTCTATAATCTGGTAATAGCTTATATAGATTACACAGTACTTCTTATAATTAGCATATGGAAAAGGGACACGTTAATTATTTGTATTTTAATATTCAGTATGCAGTGATACTAAAAGCCATCAAGCAGTCAGATTACTTTTTTTTTCCAAGAAGGTTCTTGACTTGAATGAGATTGATTCAAACAGGATAGGTACAAGCAGGTTAAAAGATTTAAGTGAATTTCAGCAATTTTATCTTATTATGAGATTGTTATCACTAAATGGAAAATATACATGATGTTTCTACTATTTCTGCCATTCTTGGTAAACAACTGAACAGACAATATAAAAGTAATTCATCTTTTTACAGCAGAATAAAACTGCTCTTTAGAGAGCAAATAAATAAAGTCCAACCAACAGCAGTGGTAGGAAAGATGAAAGCCTAAAAGGAAGGAGAAAGCAGTATAGGAAAACAAATAAACAGAAGATGGCAACAGACATCTAAGATTATGTATGAAAGAAAAAAGTAAATTTAGAAAGCATAGGAAGCATAGGATAATTACTCGAGGAGAACAAAATTAAACTGGAGAAAATAAGAGAAGCTCTACCAAAGAGCAGTTAAACCCTAGAAAATTCATCCTTGTTTAGACTGGCCTAATTTCTTCCTCTCAAAGAACTCTCCAGTCCTACGACTGTTATCATGGAAATTGTGATGGAAAACACTTAACTCCTCTGAACATTCACATAATCATTACTTAGAAAATAAAAGAAACTAAATATCCTGCAATTTTTAATAGGAAAAGGTTGTAAAGGACATTACTTTTAAACCCAGTTTGCTTATTTTTCTATACTTTCTTACGCAGTACAACAGAAGAAAGGCTGGTTTTTGCCATCCCTTACGAAGAAACTGTCTGGTTATATAGTTCCAATATAAAAAACACGCAAGATACTACTTTTATCTTTTGTATTCAGAAGATAGGGTAGCACTTAACATTTCTTCTTATGCCTTCACAACCTTATAAAGAAATATTTAGCCTATACAGTGCTAAAATAAACACTCTAACTGCTATTTCCCAGGAGATGAAAGTTTAATATAATAAAATCACATTTCCAAGATGACAGATCTACGTCCTTTCACTGGAATAGTAGAAAATGTATCATATCAGTCATAAATTAACTTTATCGCATTAGTCACATATATGATTGAAACCACAGAAATGTGGTTTTTATGTCACACAGTGCATGACACTGATCTAGTCCTGAGCTACATCCTTCTTAATACGAATCTTGTGAAGTTACTTCAAGTCTTACTTTTGTTTGGTTAATCTTTATGTAAGAGAACGTGGGATAGCAAAGGAAAGGTACAGATTCAGAAAGAACAGATTAATGCACAGGCAGTCCCCTCTGCCCCACAAACAGGTCCCATATTTGGTTTTGTGCTGAAAACAGTGCTGATAACAGAGGGACGTTTCCCTTTCTGCTGAGCAGTGCTAAAACAGAGCCAAGGGCTTTTCTGTCTCTCACCCCACCAGTGAGTAGGCTGGGGGGCAGGAGTTGAGAGGGGACACAGCTGGGACAACTGGCCCCAACTGACCAAAGGGATATCCCATACCATATGATGTCATGTTCTGCAAATAAAGCTGGAGGAAGAAGGAGGAAGGGGGAGACATTCAGAGTGATGGTATTTAGTGTCCCAACTCATCTTTAGATGTGATGGTGCCCCGTTTTCCCAAGGACAGCTGATGAGCTGCCAATGGTGAAGGAATTCCTTTTGTTTAGCTTTGCTTCTGTGCTTGGCTTTTGCTTTACCTGTTAAATTGTCTTTGTCTCAGCCCATGAGTTTTATCACTTCTACTCATCCTACTCTCTACCCGATCCCACCAGGGGAGAGGTGGAGTGAGCAAGTGACTGTGTGGTGCTTAGTTGCTGACTGGGGTTAAACCACAACATTCTATTACAATAACACTGCTTAGGTAATGACAGAATTGATAGTATGCAAAATAACAACAATGAACAAAGATCAGCTGCTTAGAACACATTTCTTTGTCAAAAAAGCCTCAAATTTATTTTGTGTAGGTGGTACTGCATATAGATTATTAGAAGTACCTGTCATATAAATTACCTGTGGGAACCACTCTGACTCCCCAAGTGCTTTAAGGAATGTTGCCTCAGAATCCGTAGGAATAGTGCTGGGAACACAAGCTCTCATCAGCTTTTTAAAGCTTGCCTTTGTCTGTCGGATGTCACTGAATTCAACAGGAACAAATTCACAATTCAAAGCAAAATCAAGTTTGAATCCCTGTGTGAAAAGGGCAACAGCAGATGTAATTTAAAAGGCGAGCAAAGGGGTGACTCATCTTCTGCAAATTTTATTATTAAAAAAACAAAACAAAGGCAAAAAACCCTGTAAACTCTAGACCAGAAAGGAAATAATCCAGAATAAAGTAAGCATCCTGGAAGTATTGATTTGTAAACAATTTCCAAATCATATATATTCTACTGGATTTCAGACTCTCGATTTTGTCCAACACTCGTTCTTTGTATATCCAATAATCAGGTCTTTTCATATTCCGCACAATAACGCACACCTGTATGGTAGTATAATATTAAAACAATTTAATCTATACCAAACACTAACATATTGTTCCCACCTAGTTTGTGACTGCTGATACATTACACAATTTCCATTTTTTGCCCAAGTGATGTAAAGGGTCACCTCAAAGTAGCAGACTAAAGATGCTCCTACTACATATCTTTAGATGCATGATTGAACTCTTATTATTCATTAAGAGATCAAACGAATAGAAACTTGAATAAATGTCTCTACAGGATTATGACAATTAAAATCTCTGTAATAGTTTCTCTTGCATTACTCTTGCATTACTCTTCCTGTACCTTTTCATCAAAGTGTCCCCTTTGCCAGAGCCTTCTGGGAGTTATAGTTATAAAAGATGACTTAAGAAGATTATAAATTGATATGAACAGACCTGTTTGCAAACTTAGGGAATAATGATGTTTACATTCAAAATTTCTGTTTAGTCTATTCTGTTATATTCTTATAGTTTGTTATATTAAATCAGAAGACTTTGATTACAGAGTTAACAGGATATTTCTGTAAATATCTGTTATACTAATTGTATTAGAAAGTGATAGAATGTCAAATGAAATCTAAACAAAAATCACTACTCTGTGTAACAACGTGCAATGACGAAACCAAAAGGAAAATGAATTTGCAAACCAAGCATAGAAGACAAAGTAAAAATGTACTAAGACCTATTACCTGATATAAACCAACGTTTAAAAACACAACTGAATAAACAAAAATGATATAAAAAATAAACCATTTGAAATCACAAAGAAAAGTCAAAATAGAAACAAAATTTGTGGAAAACTTCATTTTAACCCTCCCTATTCCCCAATGACTTATAAAAAAGCATTAACTGTTACTCTGCATATAGAAATAATCCTCATAAGAGTTTACACCTTCCACCTTATCTAGAATATTATTTACTGTTTTGTAAGGAAATTTAGTTTATGAGACAGAAACCAAATAAAACTTATGTTAATATTTAAAAAAAAATTGCCATTACCCGTAACTGAGATTTTTCTCCGAATATATAGAGGGCTGCTTGCCGTTTCAAAAGCTGACTTTGCAGAAAAGCACTGCTACTGTATGAAGTGGTGTTGTCCTTCCCTGCAAGTCTTGCACCAACATCAATGAAGGGAGTCTGAGTGTTGATAAATCGGTTGCTTGAACGAAGACTTGCCCATACACCTTCATAAAGATTAAAAATATTTATAAATCTCTTCTCACGAGGCACTGGAGATCACTATTACTAAGGCATATGCTAAAACACCATTTGAAAATTAGAGAGCTTATACACATCATTTGTGTCCCTCATAGGGCATAATTCACATGACATAACGAAAGAAATATTTTTGTAACAAAATTTGTCAAAAGCATCATGCTGCAATTCTTATTTAACCTAAGATACTAACGAAACACAGTGCTTTCTGTTGTAGAGAAAATGTTTCCACTGATAGGTTTATATCACATTAGATCATTTATATCATATTCGATGATGAAATGACTTGCAACTTGCAAGTAATTAATGCCCATTTCAATGTGGAAATGAAATTGCTAGTGTTCTCTTTTAGAAACAGAGATTTAAAAATTGATGTATTTTATTGTCAAAGTCATATTATTTTTTTAATTCTAACTCTAAAAGAATATTGTATAATTATTTTATTTAAAAATGGGAATAGTATCACTTAAAATTCCCCGTTACCTAATATTATTGTGTTCCTTTTGCAAGGACTACACTACATATAATATTATCAAACATATCATATTATAATTAAAATGTATAGAAGGATGATCAATATAAATACCACATTTTGGGATAAAATATTTCATATTTGCTCTTGAAATGCCATGATTAAAATGAAGAATGCCATCAATTTTAGTTTGTAATTGTCCAAATTTAATGGACAGTTGGAAATGAAAGAGATTTTAAGGCAGCTCTTTTTTTATTCATGTGTTTCAAGACTATAGCTAACAGATGTGTGAGCAGAGAGAAGGATACCTGGAAGATCCCAGTCTCACAGTTTTAATCTGGCAGTATATTCGCCATTACTTTGGCAGCAGGAGATGGTACTGAAATCTCAAAGCTAGCAACGTGAGCTTCATACAGTGCAGTGTAATTACAGTGGAATTATGGACTTGCATCTGCAAACAGCACAACAATATCTGAACGGCACTGTACCAACCTGACAGCTCTGCCTCTCAGGAGCATTTTTAGATTGCATATTGTGCCTTGCTGATGCAGCTATACTGTCATTTCTGGAGGAGGAAATCCCTAGAGCACATAGACATGCTCCAATTGAGCATGTTTAAGTAAGTTTCATGATTTCAACATAAGATAGAGTTAAACCAGATTGCCAAGGCCTGTTTAGCACCAGCAGAATAAAAGATAAGTGCTAAATATTTTTCTTTTCTTGCTCCTTAGCTAATAACAATGATTCTGCAAGACTTTTTTTGCGTGTCCAATGTGAGGTATGTGAAATGTATTTGATTTTCCGAACATATACAGCACTACTTGAAAATCAAATCCCTTAAAGTATACTAAATTTGGTATTTAAATGGCAGCGTGATATTCTTAAATCAAATATGTGGTAAATCAGATTATCAGAAGAGACTCTTGTCCATAAATCTGTGAAGCAAGATAACCATAAGAGGCATCTGAAATACCTCATAGTAGCAGAAATTTAGATATACGATATGAAGAAAAACCCTCCGACTCCTAAAGTAAAATTCAATGACACGCATAGTTAACATTTCTACCATAGAGGGAAAAAAGCTGCAGGTAACAGTAAAATTCCACTGAGATAGCTCAACTATCAAAATAATTTTATACTATTTTTAGGAGCAGAATTATGTTTCTATTAAAGAAAAATTCTATACAGTCATCCTCAACAGGGACTTGCCTGTACAGTTTAGCTTGTCTGCCTGTCTGTCTGCTAGTCTTAGACATGAGCAAACAAATAGGAGTAGCTGAGAATGGTTGGCTAGGAACTTACAAACTGCTTACAGTTCTAAAGAGTTTCCACTACAAAGAGAGTATAAAACATCTCATGTAGCAAAGTAGTATGTTTAACCCACATTTCTGTTCCAAATCCGAGCTAGCACTGGAGAAATAATAAAGACTTTAGCAAGCAGGAATCTCAGCAAGCATTTAATAAGAGAAATAATTTTTTGTTCATTTGGTATGAAAAAATGCTGGCTTGAACACAGACAACTGTCCCCAAAGATGATATATTAAAAAATGCACAGTCACACTTTTTATGATTTTACAAATATATGCTATCATTAACACCTGCAGAACATCAAAAGCCACAAAACTGCTTACAAATATATGCAGATGAACATGTAACCAGTGATGGATAACAGTGATTATTAAGACACAATTATATTTCTATTCTAATTTTGCCTAGTCTTTTTTTGCCTTCCTTTTTGTTAGCAGTATCTAGCTTTTGTTATTTGGCATGCATCATATGATCAACCTGATCCAGTGAAGATGTCCCTGCTTAGGGGGGTTAGACTAGATGGCCTTTAAAGGTCCCTTCCAACCTAACACATTCTATGATATTGCTATAACTTTCTAATTTGTCAGAAAAAAAAATTCCTCTTTTTACTAACATGAATAATAATTCTGAAAGCAAAATCACTGACTAGTTAACAGTGTTCCTTAGCTATTTTACTGAAGCAGTAGGAAAACTAAATGTTCTTTGCATATCTAATTTTCTGCTGTTTAGAACTTTCCTACAGAACACTTTTTACATACCACTCTGCATTAGATCATAACATTATTAAAGAATAACATGGTGAAGTGCGTGGCTTATCACTGTCATTGGATCATACGCTCAATGGCTACAAAACTCCAAAATAAAACAAAACCACAACAGTGAACTATAAACCCAAAATTTTGTTAATGTAGAATCAAGGCTTTCTGTCAGTATCACTTCAGCATATATTAAGATACTATAGCTGTTATGGAGATGGTAGAAATGAACGTGCTTTCAGGACACAGAATACAGTACCTTGATGGACTCTTCCCTTAGTTGCTGATTTGGAATTTGAATGAGTGAAACATTTATCTCTGTACCCAAGCACTGGTAGATAACAGTTAAGACAGAAGGAGGAGGAATGGAATGCACATTGCAGCAAGACACATCACAAGAGAAAAGAAAAGGGTTACTTATTAATTTCAAAAGATCTAGTATATATTGGATTTCTTTATAGTACATGATTTATCAGAGAGCAGAAATCTTAGTCATCACAAGACAAAACATCGATCAAGCCAGAAAACCAATATAAAATGGGAAGGAAGTACCCATTTATCAAAAAAGAGTAATTTTCACTGTCATTGCAATAGTTTCAAACATGTAGCATAGCCATCATGTTTTTCCCTAATTATAATACCAAAAAGAGAAGTAATATTTCTGAATTATTCTGCTGAATATTTCACTGAAAGCTTTAAGCAAGCTGAAAGTTAAAAATCCCAAACCTTAGCGCTATAAAAAAAGAAGTGGTTTAGGTGCGTAACTTGATAGACCTCAAAATCAAATCTGTGCTCAAAGTGTTAAATCTATACACCTACAAACCTTCTGAAAGGACCGTGTAAAAGTATATAATGTGGAAAACACATAATATCCATCACACAGATAGATTTGCACTCCTTAAAAAAATTCTCATTTTCAGTGGGACTTTTTTATGCTCAGAGAGTGTTTTGGCTCTAAAGTCACATGAACAAAAGCAACTTCTGTCAACACAAATATTCTTTTAAAACATACTCAAATTATTAACATATCCTGCTTTTAAAATAAATGTCTCAGCAAAGCCTGTATTTAAAAATGATAAATATGCTACTATTTTTCTAAGAGTAGCAAATCACACTGAGAAAATGTTTAATTCTACTAAATTATACAACCTAGGTAAGAAGTGTTGCTTTGTAGAACCATACTGTAGTTGTAATCTAAGAAGGAAAGGTATGTATTTTGAGTGAATTAATTATGGAAGATACCAACCAAGGTATTGCCAAAAAAAAAAAAAATTAAGTCCAAGAATGAAATATAAGTTTCTGGCCAAATATTTCAGATCAGAAACAACTTCACTGGATGTTAGGCAACTACTTTGTTGCAATGTTCCAGATAAAGTAAAAACTCCACCTGACAGACACAAATAATCAGGGCAATTGATGAATATGTAGAAAAATTATAATTACTAAAAATGAAAAATACTAGTAAAGCAGTGGCACGTATCTTTAAACTTAAACTTTAAAAGGATGTGCATTAAAAATAAGTTTCTGGCACAAAAAAAACCCCAGAAAATACCATTCTCAATTGGTATATCATAGCTGAACCTGGCTTTTGAGCTCTGGAATGTGTGAGAATATAAACAACGAAAGAAAGACTGATCCAGAATCAAAACCACAAAACCACAGCTATTATGTTTGTACAGTGTAGTGCACAGTCCGTAGCTGTTTGCTACGATCAAGTAACTAGTTGACCCCACTGTATTTTTTTTCTGTAGTTATTCTTAACAATATGAATGAGAAAGAAATCACCATTTTTTAGACTGCCTGCATAAAATAAGTCTGTTCTTTCAGATGAAAAAATTCTGTATTTTTAGTTCTACAGCTGTGTGATACTACTTCACATGTACACCACGAGAGAAATATAACCAGTTGTGAAAAAATAGTAAAACCCTTACAGTAATAAATGGTGTGAATCAATTTGAGAACACAATTTTATAGATTTTGTATCATTTTTGTATTTTAGATTTTCTGCTAAAACAGAAATTGTTGGCTAATGTAACAAACCTGTTTACTTCTCTAGAGGGAGATATACCCTTTCCCTGTTCTCTCTTATCCTGTCAACTTCTCACCTCCACTAGGACTCCCATTGTGCTTGTCAAACATTCTTATATTTCAGCAAAGTCCTTGGGTATCCTGCTGAACTGTGAATAGACTGCAGATACTGGGCTGTAATTACACCTTTCAGATACACAGAGCAGATGTGACATCAATCCAGCAAAACACAAGATAACTTCTCTGCCCTCTTCCTGATTACTGCTGAAATTTAGCCAAGAAACTTCAACATCCAAGAAAACAACACATATGTGACATAACACTGCCTTATTCACTGAGTAGCAACAAATCCATCCTATCACACTTAACACAATCTCTAACCCCAGAAACCAGCAACAGTTATTTAAGTAATCCTTTAATCTTCAAAGGACAACTTCCATACTGTTAACCACCAAACTTCCCTGACTTGTCTGGAGCAACTTCACTGCCCCACAGCACCACTTCACTGTTGGCACTTCTGTCCCAACACAAGAGGATGGAACACAACCAAGTGTCTGCAGTCAGCTACCCAGCATTTTCACAATTTCAGTGCAAACTCAAGCTGAGCACAGCCACACATTTAGCTGACAACTCCAGACACTATAAACTCCTATTCTCTTAGGTCCCCAGCCTTTTTACCTATCCAATTAAAACTACTGTTTTTTTCATCTCCATGTATTACAATAACAAGACAGACATTTTAGATATGAAATATGCATATATTACGATTAATGAAAATGCACAGAATTTTCTATTCTTTATGCTACAATTCACACATACAGCTCTCTCCCTTACTGCTGTATGGGAAATCTCCCACACAGCTCTGAGTATTTTCCTTCCTTTCTCCCTTCTGTCTTCTTCCTTCCTTCCTTCCTTCATTTATCTAACCCCATCCATCTCTTCTAAAAGGTTTTCTCTTTAAATTTTTTTTATTCTTCCCCATATGAAGCTAGTTTTTCTACCACATGATGATTTAACTTGGAATGGACCTCAGTAGGTTGAAGTAGGCCTAATATTCAATAATGTATCTTACGGCCTTCCTCACTCCAACCTCTGAAAATCGGAACTGCATTTGCTCTAAGATGATTAATGAACTACTCAAAAAGGTGGAAAGAGTGAAAAGGGAAAAAACCCCAACTTTTAGGTGCTTCGAGGTAATTGTAAGAGCCACCTTCAGGGCTAAAAGCTAAGAAGCAAAATATAAAATGCTCCCGTTTGGAAAATAGATTCACCTCTATCCTAACAAACCTATATTTAAGGAATTTCATGGACAAATTATTATTGCACATTAAAAAAATAAAAAAAATCCATCAGACTAGAAGAGTAAAGTAGTTGGAATTCAGTTTCAGAATGAGAGCGTCTTGTAGAAATTACACTGATGAGCCCCTGGTACTCAAGAATAATGCACTGTTATCTCCTACTTGTTACAACTCAGCCTCTTAACTCCCTCCTTTACCTAGAGCAAAATTACTCAGACAGAGTATTTGTGACTTTATAAAGTATGAGTCAATCTTCAGCCACACGTTGGAATGATCTGGAATTGTAGATTCTAAAGTGCATTCAATCCTAACATAAAATATGTATTTTTCAGGCCACACATTTTAGGAAATTAAAATTACGGGTGAATCATAAAGTATTTAAAAGAATAATTCCTAACTGTGTGATTAATTTTCCATTAATTTCCAACATGAATCAAACTTTATTTCAACTGTAAGTAAAGGAATTAGATACTTAATCTTATGGACTGAAGTTAATCTGTAACTTCTATTTTGTATTTTCACAGATTAATGGTTCAGTAATAGTGTAATTATTTTTATTTCACTAACATTCATTCTATCATTTATTACTTCAAATAACAGACTTTGAGCTAGTCTTACTAACCTCCTCGAGCAAAGCTATTGGACAGATTTACATCCAAATGTCCTGGCACTACCTGCTTAAACACAGTAGACATTCTTGAAGCCCTCCTTTCAGTGCCTAAAGTCAGCCAAAAAAAGAATAGAAGATTAAAAAGCTACAGTGTTACTGAGATTAACATTTTAAATAACTGATTAAATGTCCTTTTTCACACAATATAGCTGATTCTTGCTAATTTTGTACTTCAGATTTATTTTTTAAGACAGATGCATACATTATCAACAGATACAGCTAAGCAATCAACATATTTTACAATAAATGAAGCAAAGCATGCACACTTCAGGAATGGTGTTATTTTACAAGAAAAGCCACCGTTCAGCTAGATTAGGCCAATTGCCACCAACTGAGTAAGACAAGACACAATTTCAAGTCACATACACCTCTAAGACACTGGTGTTACCTTCACATAAACCTTATCAGGTTTCATCTCATAATAACTGAAATAAAGCATGGCCTCATTTCTTCATGGTTCCATGCAGGCATAACCCTAACAGTACATTTTGAGTTTTCAGGCCAAGTAAAGCTCTACTTAGAAATGACATTAGAAGTCCACTATGAGTATGTAACAGATGAAAACACCTATATGCATTCCATTGCTGCTGCAGTTAAATGGTATATCTATTCATGTAGAATCCAATTCTTATTTTCTCATTACATGTAAGAGTATTCTGTATTCTCTTAAATTTTGCACTTAATCAATATAGAGTTACCAATACACTTACTTTGCTACAAAAGACTTTAAAGTGCATCTTTGCCTTTAATTCTATTAGATAATATAATATTTGCATTTGATATTAAAAAAAAAAAAAAGAAAAAATTTGAAAGTTTTGGCACCTTGAAATTCTGAAGAACTTTACTTGTCCCAGAATTTTAATGAATTTCTAGTACCTCAAGATGGGCCATTATACTTAGGTGAATTTCATCAAAAACTATGACTCACTGGTGGATAATCATTGATTGTCAAATTAAAAACACTGAAAAATATTTTGGGAAAGTTATCAACATTCTTTACATGCAGAAAACACATTAACTAAAACTAAGGGCAAATCTGGAAACTAAAAAAATAAAGAAACAACAGAACTAATATGAGATATCAAACACCAATTCAGAATAAACTTACTTTTCCACTTAACTATAGAAAAGCACTGTATATATAAACCAGTTTTACCTGGAGACAGAGCAATTGTTGGTCTAACAGTGAGAGTACTACTGCCATTCATTTTACAGTGGACGGATATCACATTCAGTAAGGCTTGCAGGTATTTTTCCTGTTCAATACTGCTTGAAGATTCTAAAGAAGCGGGAGCTAGAGTCAGAAGAAGAATGGAATATATTACAAGTATTTCTATAAATAAATAAGATAGTGAAATAAAATCTTATTATGTAAAGCAGAATATTGAAAATGTGGTTTGTCTATTAAATGTTCAAAAAGATATTCCTTGGATGACAAAGAACACTGAAATGTTCATCACCTGGCCGTAAAGCAGCACCCAGCCATCCTCCCTTGCATTTAACTCCATAAAGCTAAATGTCCAAAAGAGTCTGTTACCTCTTGGTCACTACTTAAAGTATTTCTCATTAGCCAGTGATGAATACAAACAGGATAGAGATGGTGTAGTTTTACCATCAGTTTCAGAAAAAAGAGTAACATTTCTAAGTTACTTGTCAGCAACTTTCAGTCTTCAAAAAACAGGTGCAGAGAACAATCTACAGAACACAAATATTATAGCTGCTTAAACAAGGATTTGGTGTCTTGACCACAAGAGCCAAGATTTCAAATAAAAGAGAGGGAAAGTATTTGATTGAGCACATTTTGGCAAACCAAAATAGTAACTTATAAATAGTTTTCTCCAATTATAATCCAATCAGATTCTATGCTGGAGACTAATAGACAGTAACGTAATTAGCTGGAGGTGGCAAAAGAAATTTCAAGGTAGTCTTGTCAAAATTAGCACCTAAATAGCACTGATAAAATTAGTGTCTCATTTGGAAGTGCAATTGGGAAGGGATTAGAAAATGTAAATGCAGGAAATATCATGCTGTTTCTGCCTAATAAAGTGGAACAAACCTGAAGAAAAACATTGTTTTGTCTTCAACTCTTAAGCAGGGTGTACACATCCTGGTATTTTATACTTCCATATCAAATTACTTATACAGAAAGTCTAGTTGCATCAGCTCACCTGTACTGTGTGTGTTTTGAGATTTGAAGAGGCCAACAACACCTTTTCCATGAAATCCCCCAGATCTAAGAAGAAGAGCACTGTTTTTAGTGTTCTTCCAACAGACAACTGGTAGGCGATTGTGACGATAACAGCGAGCGACTCTCTGCAAACTGCTGTCTTGAACAGATTGAGGTACTACCAGAAGCCCAGGATAACTGTATTGACAAAAAAGGAAACAAGCAAATAAACAAAAAAAACCCTCAGCAATTAAGTGCAAATTAATTTATAAAATAAGCAATTGCTTTCAAAATTTTAAACAATGGGGAAAAAAATTCCTAAAATTATAAAATTACTGTTAAAATTATTTTTTATTTAGTAACTCTCATTTTTAGGCCACTCTAGTAAATACTTTATTCTATAGAGAAAACTGCCTCTTACAGCCAAGTTTAATTAATAAAAGTTTTTAAGGCTATTGTTAATAGTGCATTTCCACTGAAGGTTATATTTCATTTGGTAAAATTTTTCTTCTTGGTATATTTTTTCTCTGTCACTATAATGGATCCATCTTTTTAAGCATGGCATTTTGAGGTGTGCAAATGATGCCACAGCTTTCTTTTATTACTTGTGCATGAAATTGAGAACTGAAAGGAAAGAATTTTAGATTGCCTAAAGTATCACAACCAAAACAATAGGTCTTGGTTTATGTCAAAATATATTTAAATTTTGCAGTTCGATTCTTTGAAATAGTGCATTTGAAATGGCATTTTAAAACACTGCAATACACTGAAAGATTAGGAAATTCACCAATACAATAGCTTTAAAAACAGAAAGCCCAGCAAGATGGTGGTTGTGTTCATGTTAACGAAAGGACACGAGCAATATGAAAGAGTATTTTCTGTCTCCTCCAAAAAATGCTCAAGTGCCAATTTTGTACATTAAGAAGAAACTAGGATGAGGAGCATGGAAAAGTTAGTGCTTACTGAAATATAGTCTCTTCCAATAAATTCAGTTTTTTGATATTTATTGAATGTGCATAACATATTCAAAAATCAAAGTACATAATATTTATGGTCTACTACTTAAAAAACAGTAACCTAATATGGTGCCTGATAAGTTTTATATCCTTAGATTTGTAATCCATTCAGAAATTAACTTTAAAAAAATCCTATAGACTATTAAAAACTGGTGGATTTAGGGGAAGAAAGAGTTTTCTGCATAATGTTCAAAGCACAATGAATATGTACAGATTTGGTGTCTTTGTCTATACTGTTCTCAATGGCAATTGAATGAAATGAGTTATAAATCTGTTACTATAGATAATTCAGAAAATAAAAGTTCTAATATTTCCTTGTGTGTCCTTCTCTCATGAAGAACTGGTGATTTCATTATCCAATGACTAGCCTAAACTGACTTTAGAGAATGTAAATTCTCTTCTGATATGAAGATATCAGAATACGAGTATCAGATATGAAGATATTCATGTGGATATGCTTTTGTATTAAAAAGAATTTTTGTGGGTAGTAGTAGTAAACTACATCTGCTTTTGCAACCAAAATAGTTACATTCATGTGTTAAAACGCAGTGTGTGACTTTCTGCCCGTGACAAACTTTTGAAGTACTATAGATATTTTAAAAAATTCTATTTTAAAACATGTTTGTTATTTGAAGAAAACATGTAATTGTTTCTGGGGCTTGCTTTTTTATTTAGGAACCTATATGCAAATATATGACAAATAACTTCCAGTACCACAAACAAGTTACAGAAACCATACTGGGTGGGTGAATTATACCAAGTAACATTATTCTCTGAGTCTGAAAGCTGAAAAATAGCCTAATGATTTATACATCAGTGTAGAAAGCTAAGAGAAAGAAAGCCCTTCAAAAGCAATTCAGAGTATCCAGATTAGTTTTCTCCAAAAGTCCCAGGGGTGATCGCTCTCCATGGGCTTTAGGAAGGAAGACTTCTGTTTGACAGAGCTTCTGGGGTAGTTCAGTCTGCTCACTTCTGCTGGCATTTTATCTGAATCTGACAAATACATATGCATGCCACCAGAAGATAAATTTCTGAGTGGAATACAAATTGCTTTGAGGTTGAACACTCCTACTGCAGACAAAAAACTTCCTAGTAGAAATTGCTTAAAAGGATGAATCATGTGTATGTGTGTTATGTCATCTTTATTTCAGCTGAAAATATATACACATGTAACATGAATATATACTTGACTGAATTGGTAAACTCACCTCCTGCAAAGTGAATACATCCTGTTCAGTGCAGTTATTCTTAAGAATTCTGTTTTTGAACGAGAAGAGTTACTACTGATGGTCCCTAGTCCCAAACGTTGATAGTCTCTGAAACAGGCTCTTTCTACCAATTGCTCCATTGTTGATTTTTCTGATGCTTTTAAGGTACCACTTGTGTGCAGCTCACTGTCATCTGAAACTAAAGTTAAAAATCATGAAGTTTCCTATTGGGGAGGCCAGCAGTTACACAGAAAATTATTCTATTATCTTCTGAACAAAATACTAGTTTGTCTTACTGTAAGTGATGAATGACACAAACTAAAACATACAAAGCACAGTTTGTATAATTATAAGCAATAAAAATTGTTTTAATCAAGAAACCTGAATGTATCACACAGTTACCGACTGTACCTCTAATTGGCATGGCTGACAACTCCCGTTAAAATCCTGTAAAAGGTTCTCTCATATATGCATTTGTACTGAAGGCAGATAATCTTTCTTTCAACAATTTATGAAAACCTGCTATGCAAAGATGTACACAAGACAGAAGTATGAAAAATGTGCACATAAATTTATTAAACATAAAAAAAATGGACCTTGCAATTCTTTTAAACTATCTTTAAACAATCTTTTTATGTCTCGGTTCAAATAAAAAAAGAAGTTTCAGTGTCATAATTTCACAACACATAACTGTTAGTTTCTTCATGCCTGTTTCAATGTCAAACAGCAGCTTTCTTCAGCTATGCAACGTCAGCTGTGCTTTCCAAAGCAGAAAAGTATTTAACCATGAGAGATAAACCCTCCCCTCGTCACAAGTTCAAACCTCACTGAAATTCAAGTCAAGCAAGGTCTTTGCACAAAACCTGCCACCTGCCTGTTATTGGCACTTCCAACTATTTCCAAATACTTCTGAAAGCAAATTTACTCTTCACAGCATGTATCAGTTACTTGCTACAACCTTAAGCACTGAATACGTGTATATGAGGGCAAGTATTTTTTAATGAATGATGCATGGGAAAGTATGTAAGAATTTAAACAGGAATATATAAAACCAAAATTTAAATTATTTTAAAAAATAAAAGTTGTACTGAAAATTTACTGGCAGTAGACAACATTCAGAATTTACAGAGTTGAAATAATTTTTTGGGGCGCATCTTAACATAAAAACTAAATGAACAATTTTATTGCCCCTGCAGCCCAAACAATTCTCTATTTGACCTACGTAAGTTTAGCACTGTGGATATCTCCTCTGTTTTCATATCTGTCATGGTAAGAAAAAAGCTAGAAAACATTTACAAATATAAAGCACACTAGTGAGAAACAAATTAAATTAATTTTAGAGTTAATTCTACTTTTTGGGCACACAAACTTAGCATTTAACAATTTTGAAGGGAAAGCTATTCATGACTCATAAGGTGAGTGTGTATTTTTTGAAATTTGTTTTTTTCTAAATGCACTTTTCCTCTCATGAAAAGAAGTTATATGGGTGATTAGAATTTGCAAAACATTTTCTTGTGATTAAAAAGCTAGAGATAGCCCTTAATCTGACAAAGGAGATGAAGTTTTGCTGTCTCGAGTTTAAAATGGGCCTTTGAATTTTACTTTTTTTAAGAGGAATAAACCCTCTATTTTGCTGTTCCTGAGACATGACCCTTTGTAGAAGTGGGATCTACTACAGCCTCCTGTTTTATGGAACATACTAGTATGATCACCTGTTAAAAAAAAAAAGAATTTAGCAGTGATGTGATTTTAAACTCTGAAAATAAGATGGGGAAGAACTGGAGTGGAATTAGCTGTTCATTAGCAACAACTATTACCTAGAGTACTGTGATCAGTTTTGGAAATCACATTGCAATCTATGGACTAGCTCAAGTGGACTCAAGGACTTTTCTGAAGGACTGAGTAAAAAGCAATGAAGACAGTCAAAGTCTATTGAGACTATAAAGAACTGAAAGAACTACAGATATTTAATATCTAGAGAAGAACAAAGAGAAATCTTAGAAATCCATAAATACATTGTATTTATGGATAAATACATTGTATTTATGGATTCAGTATGAATTTATTTATGGATTTCTCATCAAAATGAAGGGAATAATTATTTCTAGGTGTATATTCTGTCAGAATAAGAAGTGAAGGCTTTAAATTGTGGCAAGAAAATGTTTAGGCCTGCGTTTTACGAAGTTGTTTGCCCAGCATTAAGGATAGTTAAAGCATTAGTACAAATTTCCTAGTTGTGGAACCTTCATTTTTGAAAGCTGAGAAAAAGTTAGGTAAACATTTGTGACGAATAGGTTAAGTATGTTGATCTTGCCTTTGGGCAGAGAGATGATCTCCTGGAGTTCCTTCTGAGCCCATCTTTAATTTTTTTTTAATTTTATATTTTTTAATTTTTTTAAATTTTTATTTTAATTTTTTAATTTTTATTTTATTTTAAACAATCTACCACCTGCTGCAGACTGTTCCCATTCACTTAACTGTTGCTACAGCTGGAAAGTTTCCTTTATCTTAGGTTTTGAGACTTGTAAACTAAAGTCATTCGCAGTAGTCAATATAAAAGAAAATGATTAAATAGCAAATTTCCTTTGGCTATTTGTACTCTGCAAGCAAGGAGCTATGGCTGTTGTCAGCTTACTATACCTGAGGTGTCAGTGCAGCATGGAGAGAAAAGCAAACTGTCAGACTTTGATCACCTTACACATTCCCAGTTACAACATTTGGAAAGCAACAGGTAGGGAGCCTCACAACTTATATTTTTATATTTTTCTTAGGGGAATAAAGTGACTACCACTAATGCTTATACAATACTGTGTTCATTGAAGAACGTAGTTATTATGTACATTAGCAAAGCAAAACCTCTTAAAATTTCTTCGTCATCACAAGTAGCACAGACGTACAGGTATGATTGTGCATAGTGTCTCTGGGTGAAGGACACAACATCACTCAAAAGTCCCAAAGGTACAGTCTGCATAACCACTTCTAACCAAAAGAATCTGCATACTAATTCGGCACTTCAAGAAGATGCTGGAAATTAAATTAAGAATGTAATTTTTCAGCACTGTCAAGACATTTTGTGATCCTTTCTTTCTGCCTTTTTTTTCCACCAATTTATCTGGAGTGACAGAATAAAATCAGTATTATTTTAGCTTTCTTGGAACGGCTTTCTTCCATTTCAGAGAGAACAGACAGTCCAGTAACACAGTTCTCCTTTCAGACAACTTTTATGTATCTACTCAGAAGTCACAAAAGTTGCCTTGATCACTGACCAAATACTCAAAAGGAAAATTTGGCTTCTTTGATGTTTTGAAGAAATTATTAGTGTCTGATAAACATTTCATTATTTGAAATGCTTACTTTTTTTAGAAAAAAGAAAGAATGGTATGACAAAACAATACCTGCTTATGTACAGGAGAATCTGGTTCCCTCTAGTGGTTTATTATAAATTAGCACTGGTCCAGATAAGGATATACTGACAGCAGCACATGGTAGAAAAAGAAGTATTTGGAAGAAAGTGAAACTCCACACCATCATACAAACTATACAAAGTGCCCAAATCACTTTCTACTTTCTGTCCCCAAATCCTTTCAACCAAATTTGGGAAAATGCTCTTTTCATTAGTAATGATTTCTGTTGCTTTCAGAAATCATTTGTCACCTCCACATCTGCATAAGACTCCTAAAGTATTTGTTTTTTGTTAAATCTCACCAATTACTGCTTTCTCTTCATAGAGTAATTGCAGAAGTCATTATGTCTAAAGATAAAAGGAACCTAAAGCATGCTGTTTCATCTACAATATTATGATGTAAAAAATGATAAGAAGACACTATATGTAGTAGTTGGCTAATTAATAAACAAAACAGTATTTTGCTTTGCCACTGAATGATGTCAACATCTTCTTTTGCCTTCTCCTCATAGAAGAAAATACTCATTAATGTACATATTTCAAAGTTTTCTCTTTCTGGTCTAGGAAAACTGCAACTTGTTCTGGAAGTTATTCAAAATACTGGAATTGAGCATAATAGACTTGTCAATGAACACAGAAAAAAAATGCTTTACTATTACCAGAGATATCATCATCTTCATTCCAGCCTGGGCGATTCCCTCTTTCTTCAACTATTGTGGCTGTCTTCTTCTTTAATAAATACTGGCGCCCAATTGTCATCTTCCCAGCACGTTTTGCTCCTTTCACAATGCTTTTTGAGAAGGTACTATAAATTCATAGCAAAAAAAAAAATTAGAAAGATGCACATGATTTTCCCTAACAATATGTATAATTTTTATGATTAATCCACTTATGCAAATAAAATATATTTCATATTTTTATTTAATATAATAATACAATTATAACTTCCAGAAAACTAGCTTCCTATACTAATTTTTAAACATCAAATGTATTCTTTTGAGACAAATTTGCATATATTATTTCTAATGGTAATGAATAAGCAGCCATCATCATTCTTTAGGTGTTTATACTTCACTAGCAATGTGATAAACCTACAAAATTGACAAGTGCAGGAAAGCCAGAAATTACCTTAAAATTTTTAAGATTCCATTACTAGCTTGAAATTCTACTTTCTTGTGTCAACAATGCAATAATCAAAAGAAATTCACAGTACCTACCATTCTGGAACAGATTAATGATCCATTCGGTCTAGTAAAAATTAATGTGTAACATAATCTTTAAAAGAAGACCCAAAGCTCAAACCCCAGATTAAAAGACATTAGGACAAATCTACAGGCTGTATTAAGGGTAAAATAAATTCTAATCCACTTTAGTTTATTAACCTATAAAGTAACATAGAAGAAACTGGGGGTTTATCCTGGCATAGTTTGCAAAGCTGAGGATGCTACTTGCACTGTGTGTGTTTGCAAAGCTGAGGATGCTACTTGCACTGTGTGTGTTTCAAAATGTAATGAGATGCTTGTTCAATTTTAGTGCAGACAGAAATTTGGACAAATAATATATTCCTCTACCAAGCTGACAACATATACCATATTAATCTATTTTTTATTCAATAAATATAAAATTATGCAGAACAACATTTATTAATTTTTACTTTCCTGAAAACTACTTGAAAACTGCAAATCTGTCAGATCATTCAATTTTTTTGACTAACACTAAACATAAGCAATAAAAGAAAAACGACTATACCGGAATGAAGTGTTCTTTTCTTTTTGTTTTGGTAAAATTATCTGTGGTGCTGTCTGCCCAGCTGCAAATGCAAAAGTGCTGAAGATAGATTGAGGATAACGGAACTTCATTAGTTGTTTCTTAAATATTTCCACCACTTCAGGACTGACTTCTTCATCAAATGCTACTTTAATTAACTGCATATTAAAGATGTGATACGTTAGAAACTAAGAAAACCCAAACTAAAACAGAATTAGAGCAGCTGAAAGATCCTAAAATATATTAGCAAAACCCCCATACTTACGAAGTACTATGTCCATTAAAAATAGAAATATATGTACATTTTGAGGGATATTACACAGCAATTAATTTTCCATTTAATTTTTACCTTTATGTCCTAATACTAATGTATTTTCACTAAGAAGCATCTGGAATTCTCATAGTATCAAACACAAAATATTTTGGTAAATCCAAGTAGAAGTGCTGGCAATAAGATGTCTAGAACAGTTCAAATACTAGTCTTGTGACACAGCTTAGCTTGGAAATATTCTGCCAGCTCTGCCCATATATTGGGAACTAAGGTTGATAATACATTTCAAAGACACCCATCAAGCCAACAACTTCAGTGTTCATACATCACAACTACTATACTTCTGTTACTTCGTTATTCTAATCTTTGCCTCACCTTGCAAAGGATAGAAAGCTGCTAAAAAAAAAGTAGTGAAATCTGATCTTTAAAAAGGAACTAACTTTGTGCTATTCAACATTGATTCATCTAACCCACTAACCCAAACCAACAAAAACATTCCATCATCTTCAGCCAAAAGGATGACAAAAGGATTCCCAGTTTGAGGAGGGGGAGAAAGGCAGAAAAAACCCAACAAACATCAGTAAATGGGCTCAAAAGAACTTTAAGAATGTGGCAAAAGAAAACAAAGAAATATACTAGAGCTTTATTTCTGTGTGCATACTTATATACCTTTTTAATGTCTTTTAGCTGCCATCTAGAAGGTGGATTCCATCATTATTTTTTTTTAATTTATTTTTATTTTATTTCCCTTGTTTTCTAAATACTTTCCAAGTGACTAATAGCCCTGTTGTTCTAGGACCTTCTTGAAAGGAGCTCTTGAATCTCAGAGGTTACACTGATTTGAAGTTTTAAAGACACTGAATAGCATAAGTGCAGCCAAAACCTGAAAGTCATAATTAATAAACAAAGAGGAGGGACTATTTCATACCATATTGAACTCTATCTGTTTACAGAGGAAACAGAAGGTAAACTGTTTGCTGATTGTTTTTGTTCTCGTAGCCTAATACAAAACTATGCTAAACAAAAGCAAAGATGATGTTTGACCAGATTCCAGCACTAAAAGCACTGAGCTGTGTCTGTTTTTAGCACATCATTGAAGCATGCTAACTATTCTGGTAAAAAAAGATTTCTGGAAAAGAGAAGTCCTTCTAAAGTCCTCTCAAAAGTGCACAGGAATAACTTTCTTCTTTTGAATAGGATACTGAAGGATGATTAGCTAAGTAGCATCCTTTATTGCAAGGAAATAGTAAAATGCAGATTATATATTTTACTACGTTTTTAAAACTTATAGTTGCTGTTCTCAATGAAAATATACTTCTGCAGCCAGCCAACCCAACAAAATATTTAGTATCTTAAGTACTGCAGGCTACTTTTGGCCCATGAATAAAATTCCACAGTTTGCATCAGCACCAAGAAACATTTCGGAAAGAGTTCAGAAACTGCATGATTCCTGATTCTTAGATGACCATGCTTGTCAATCACCCTGCCACACATGCTTCTGCTGAACACACTGCAGGGCACCCTACAGGCAGAAAACTGCCAGGATCTATGCAAGTCATACAGAAGCTCTTCGGTTCTGGCCAATGGTCCCTACTCTGAAGATTCCTGGAAGTCCAGCTTCCATGTAAGACATACCATGACTTTCAGCCGTAGGTTATTAGAGAAAGCTCGTTAAGTGAAAAGTCTTGAGCAGAAAGCAAAATTTATAGCTTTTTCATGTTCATTCCATGTAGCTGGAAGAGAGAGGAAAGAATGTTTCCACTGGTCTGACTAGGCCTATACTCACTTCAAGAGATTTTGTGCCCAAAATAGCCCTTTACTGAATCAAAAAGATGAGGAAATGAATGAAAGAAATCAAATATGAAAACAGTATCCCTCTGAAAATATCAGCTGGACCAAGAAATGACCAGGTTTCTATGAGAGGACTGCATTCTTTACAGGCCAGAAAACTCAAGTCTTCAGAAATAGCAGGACAAAGGGCTGCTTGTGAGTATTTTGAGGTGACTGCACTGTCACATAATTTTTTACAAAGCTTCCTTTTACCTGAAAGGTAGCTGAAGTGATCTGCAGTCCTTCCTGCATACTCTGCTGCAGCTGGTTCTGCATAGTGATCTTCTTTTCCTTTGTAACAGATGAAATAGGAAAGCTTCGGATCACTGTCTGCTCTCCAACTGAGAACGGGAAAAATGTATTTTCAGTTACTTCTTAGATCACAGAATCAAATCTGGTTTGGTCACTTTGTACTTTGAATAGACAGGAATGAGAAAGTTTGCAGCAATACAAAAGTACTAATTTCCGTCAAAATACCTGAAAAAATGGTATATTAATGAAGTATTTTTTGTAACTGTAATTTCTGCTTAATTTCAGCTGAGATGATTAGAAAAACATTCTTCCTTTTGAGTCTTTCTACATGATGGAAATTCACCCCAAAAAATCTAAGTTGGTAAGGGGTGAAGAAACAGTTTCAAGTTGACTCGAATTCATATTGCATTATACAAATTATGAACAATGAATGATATACACTGGTATCTTTACATATGACCATAACCTTTCCTCAATAAATTTATACATCTGAAGAACAATCTGCTTAGAAATGACAGATGTCAAAATATGAAAAAATCATTCAGAAGAGCTACCTCCATTACATATTAAAAAGAATACTGAATTTATTAATAATAAATTTTAGGGAGAATACCAACTCATTAATATTTTCCATGTAACACACTTCAATTAACTGAAAAACACCTGCATTGGAAAACGCAGATGTCATACTGTATGTATGTTCTCTTTTGCTGGTGAAAAAGCTTACAAACATTGCTCAGTAAAGCAGCATTGTTAGACCAACTTTACAGTTAGAATTGAGACATAAAGATACTAAGCATTTTGTCAATTAAAAAAAAAATAATCTGTGGAATTTACTGTAGTCAGGAATGTCCTTGTTTTCCGTCTCCCAACTTTAGGTAGAACTTAAAAGCTTGTAATAATATCATGTGATAGTCTAAGTTTTCTCTAAGACAAGTACATGTAATGATTTTATATTACATAAATTACTCAAGAAAGCACTCTAAATATCTAACAATATATAGGAATAAACAAACATTTGGCATCTAATATCTCATCTAAAGAAATAAGTTCTATTTATGTTAACTGCAAAATAAAAATCAATTGTCATAACTAGTGATAAAAACATATACAAAGAGATTATTCTTATCTGATCAACACAAAAAAATATACTGTCAGGTTTATACATTTTATGCTGATGCTGATATATACATTTTAATACAAATTTTCATATAAATTTTGTATATACATTTTATATACATTTTCTATATACATTTTATATACATTTTATATACATTTTTATGCTGATGTTTCAACAGGTGGATAGGCCAGCTCAAAGTCCTGCCTATCTGAAGGACCATAACTATCCCTGTTTAATTCATCTTACCCAGCTGATCATGAGGCGTGCCTTTAAATATAATTCTGTAAGTGGTAAGAAATAAAGCTCCTTCAGCAGGGAGGATGTGAGGACCTCCAAGCAGTCCTCCTGTAGCTTCCTCTCTGCCATCAGGATCCAGTAGCACACGGAGACCTTCACAAACAAATTCTTCTCCTGGCAGTAAAGCTGGTCGTAGTATTTTGGGCTGATGGAAATAAATAAAAGTATAAGTGTAACATTGATACCAGTATTATAACTCAAGTCTACTTATGTTAAAAAGAAGCTTAAAATCGTAATTATTATGAGTCTGAGCCCAAAGAAGGGAGACAGAGTTTGGATGCAACTAAGAGATGGGTCTCAAAAAAAAGCGGGCAAGCAAAAGATTGTTTATGATCACATGTTTGGCTCTACTAGTTTCATAAGTTTGTATTTCATGAAACTAAAGCCAAGCAGTTTTTATTTATCACTGGAAATTTTCTTTGAAAGTTTTGAGGTTTCCTCTTAACAGTATGAGGGGGGGAAAGATGACTAAATGGAGTGATTCTAATACTTGTAAAGAGTACAAATATGTTTCATAATACTTGCCTTCTGTATTGGTGGAAGCCGCCTGCTCTCACGATGGACAGCCTCCAGGGTCTCTATGTGCATTGCTACAATGCCTGGAAAGTGGTGATACCACAAATGTAGTCTCACATAACGTGAAATTTAGTTAAATCTCTGATATTCTGAAATTCTCAAATTTAAACATCAAGGGAATAATTATTTGAAATTCAACAGCAATTACACTCTAGAAAAGAAATCTAACTTTTTAACATTGCTGAAAGATACTGAAACTAAAAAGGGCATTTATCTCACTAACAACAACAACATAAAAAAGAGGCAACTGAACATTTTTTGGTCACAATTCTTACCTGGTATCATGCAATGAAGACCCTTGATGTGATCCTGTGTAACACCACTCTCTGTGCAAACCTTGTCAATAAATCTGGTAATGAAGCGTACGACTGCATTTGCAACATCATTGTTTTCAGAGTCCTCAAATCCACTTTCAGTGTCATAACTCTCTGCAACACTGCCTGCAATACTATGGACATAAATAAAATGAAATTTCAAGTATGAAAAATGCAGCTTAGTGATGCACACTTGATATCTGTCTAGAGTCAGACAAGCTGTGGTGGGGTTTTTCCAGTTACAATACATAATCTTTGCTAAAAGCAGTAGTACCACAATTACACTATATTTTGACTGTCATTAACACTACCAGAACTGCACAGAGAACCTTCCCTCCATGAGTACAGTGCTGAGAGGTCCACAAGAGAAAAACAACCTGCTTGAAAGTGAGCTCTGTGTCTTTTCTTTACAGTGTCAAGTATATCATTTGCACACATGCTAAACCAATAACCAGCTACATGAAGAAAGAGACAGTAAATTAATATTTAGGTTGTAGAGAAAAGCACTCAAAAGCTAAAAAAAACATAAAAAAGTTTTTTTTGCATCAGATAGAAAAGGCAAGTCAGTGAAGATGTACTTTGGAAGTCTGAAAACACCTCCCATAATAATATTAAGGGCTAGATTCATAGTTTGCAACACTTACTGCAGTCTCTCTGCTGAGCATATCCTAATGCACAAGTTCAGAGGTGTTTAGTCAGCAAAAATGAGTAGTTATGGAAAGTTTGAATCTGGTAGCCTGCCTATCTTTACTTTATGTCAGTGTTCCCACGTAGTGTTCTACTGTTTTACAGGTGGGATGGATCTGACAGATCACAGGTGATAATTAAAACAATAAATAGAGAGGGAGGAAAGCTGGTTATGAAACATCCTGGATTTGCATGCTAGCTAGGGAATGTAACTGAAGTTATGCTCCTCCTGCCTCCTTAGTAATTTAACCTTTGCCACAGTGGTTTAGCTCTTTTGCTTTTTGTGACCTCAGTGCCTTTCCTCCTCACAGCTGTTGCACAGAACTTGGGATTTTATGGATGCTATACAAATACTTTCTTGATTTTTAGATTCCTAGACTGCTTTAAAAAAGTAACAGAGTGATTCCTGGGCTGCTGTTTTCTCTCTCATCACACCCTATGTTTATTTAAGAGAAAACATGGTAGGTTTCTGCTCTTCTTAATTAATGAGCCTGAAAAGAAGATATTGAAATAATCTGGTACTTAAGAGTAAATCCTGGAAGCAGAAAAACTTTTGAAAACTGTGACTCCTGACCGATTGCCACTGAACTTGTGTACCCACCTGTTTGTGACAATGCTATTGCTTCCACTCTCCCAGTCACCAGTAGCAGATGTTCTCAACAACTTGTTCTTACTTGTATCCAGTGGTACTAGCAGGTAGACCATCAGGTTAGCAAAATGAATTGCCTGACTGAAAACTGTACTTTCCTCATTCTGGACTAGCTCCTGCTGCGTTTGTTTATTAAGAGTTGGCCATAATCGCAACTGCTCAGCAGCCAGGTCCATTGCCGTCTTATCCTGGTCTGAACCTACTGAGTTTTTCTCCTAGAAGACATAAAAAAAGAAATATAAAGACTTAGAAGAAATAATAAAGCTATAACCTAGAAACTGTATGGTCAAAAATTTAAGTATTTGTTTATTAAACCTATTCAACTATTTAATTTATGTAATAATTTTAAAGGAGAAAAGGTTTAAGGAGAGTTATGTTATAGCTCACTTATATAAGTGACCTTTGAAGGCAATTTACTGAAATATGCAAGTAGTACAATGTGGACAAATCTAAATAACATCGTTTCTTTCTAGACCTTTTTTATACTGTAAGACCTCCCATGTTTCTTCAGAGTGGTTTATTAACCTTAGTACAGCTACTCTCCTTAGCTTATCCACTTAGTTCACATAAAAACAAGCATACATCAGATAAAGAACATGCAGCTCATTGCTTGATGCAGGTTATACTCTCCAAATTCCTAGGCCACTCAGATGAGGCAAGATTTATATAAGTAGGTCTCAGAGCAGCTGAAATGTTCATGATTTAACATCCTGGAGTCCAATTCTAGCACATGCTTGAAGCAAACTAGGTACGTGGTACACAGTCAAACTACATAACAGTTAGATACTCACTAGTCCATGGGGCCAGATGGGATCTACCCAAGGGTATTGAGAGAGCTGGTGGACATGTTTGCCAAACCCCTTTCCACCACCTACCAGCAGTCCTGGCTGACTGGGGAAGTTCCACTTGACTGGAGGCTGGCAGATATTACACCCATTTACAAGAAGGGTCTGAGGGAGATTGTAATCAACTAAAGAACTACAGGACACTGAGGTCCTGGAACACATTCAGAGAAGTGCAGTCAGGCTGGTGAAGGATCTGGAGGACAAATCTTATGAAGAGCAGCTAAATAGAGGTGGCTGAGGGGAGACCTTATTCCTGCCGATAATTTTCTGAAAGGAGGTTGTAGAGAGGTGGGCAGTGGTCTCTTCAGACAAGTGATAGGACAAGGGGAAATGGCCTTGAGCTGTGCCAGGGCAGGTTCACATTGGACGTCTGGAAGAAACTCTTCACCAAAAGAGTTGTTGGGATGTGGCACAGGCTTCCCAGGGAGGTGGTTGAGTCACTGTCCCTGGATGTATTTAAAAGGCGGGTAGATGAGGTGCTTAGGGATATGGTTTAGGAGAGGACAGGTACGGTTCGACTTGATGATCTTAAAGGTAATTTCCAACCTATTCATTCTGTGTTTCTGTGACAGCCTGAGCAAATCAGAATACAGGAATCTGGAAGCTGATATTAGAGACCTAATACCTGATGTTCTGATGTTCTGTTACTTGCAAGATTCCTAGTCCTTTAATGTTTTTTTCCATACCAAGTTAAAGTTGAGCCAATATTCCACATAAACACATGTGGGGGTTAAAGTAGATACTTCCTTCTAACTTCCTTCCTTCTACTATTCTTTGCATTTTTTCTTACATAGTGTCAGATTGGAAAAGGTTCACCACACACAGTCACACAGTCCTTTTCATACCTGACATGTCTGACATACCATTTCAGTTTCTCTTTCCAACTACATTTCTGAGGATATCTCTGTTCATTTTACTACTTCTCTCTGCAATGCTCTATCACTTTGGGTAGCATATGCTTCTCAGTCACACAGCTGATAATGATATTTTCACGGAAGAAGAGAAATTGTAAATGGCTTTTTATTTTGGGCTCAAAATGGGCTCATTCTTAAAAAAAAAACCCAAAAAACACGAAGAAAAAAACTTATTTTAGCATGCTGCAAGGCTTCCTATTATCCTTTCACTTCTGCATTACAGATTCACTTTCCTCCTACTAAGACAATTTGTGTCCCGGAAGATCTGTCCAATTTTAATAAAGCAGACTGAGTGTCATTCACCAGAAACCACCATAGGGTTTAGTAATAATCTAACACTGGACACCAGAGCTGCTGCTACCTTATGTTGCTCTTATAGTAGACTGTTGCTAGTTTATAATATTGCTATATGTTAAGGCACTACTTTCAGAAAAAGTATGTGCCTCAAAGAGTGGAAAATATAAAACAAATGTTTTTTTTTTTAAAATCATACATGTATTATATATATATGTATAACTGTATTTTTTGTTGGTTTTGTTTTTCATTTTTATTGTATGCTATTTAATATGGGGAAAGTGAAAGAAACATATTCTCCTACCTTTTGTCTCAACTGAAATGCATGGTTGTAATCTTTGGCTGTAAGGTAGAGGCAGCGAACTTGGTTTTGCACATTGCTGTAAAAGGTTGTTTCCCAAAACTGTTGGTTAGTCCAGATAGGATGGTCTTGTACACAGGTATAAGCAAACTGACTAACTCCAGGTGCTAGTTTCTGGAAGTGAAAAACATGCAAAATTGACAAATTAGTCCTAGTATTTCAATTCGTTTAAAGGTTAAGGGTTGACTATTGAGGAAATCTGTATAAAAATCAGTTGTACAGACTGAAATGTGCAATATATACCATCATTTGTACTGCAAGATAGGAAAGAGACATAATCTCCAGTTTTGTGCCATTAACATACAGAAAAATTGTGCAAGGCATGCCTTTCTTGATTCATATTAAAAACTGAGACTCAAGAGGAAGAATTCTGTGATGATACTACAGAACATTTCTAATATAAAACATTTTCCTTGGAAACAAAATACAGTATTTTAATACCTGGTCCTACAACACAGAAATGAATATTAAAACAGATGAAGATTATTTCTTATTTTACTTAAGTCAGACCTGCAGTGATTAAATTTAAAATTATTGTGGCAACTGAATTGTTCCAATATTTGTTGCAACAGGAGAAGATTAGAGAAATTGTTCTCTTTGTTGTTATATACTGCACTGTATGACACAAATACAGGCACTGAAAAAGTACTATATGGGGTATGTTCTTTGAAGTCGCGGGGGTCTGGAACTCAAAACCAGAATTGTTAACATCATTTGATGATCCTTACGTGTACCTTCCAACTTATTATATTCTATGATTGTATGACTACCCATTATGAATGCACACTCTTTTTCAAGTAGGTCTCTTAGGTGGCATTGGTCTCCCAGTGAGTTATTTAATATTCTTGATAAACACATACATTGAAAGGACATTTATTTCAATGGCCCAAATAAAGAATAATGAAATCTTGTGTCATACATCCTTACTTTTCAGGGAAAAAAAAAAGCCACAGAAAATGTTGTGTATATAAAAATGTATACTGCATAGAGCAAAGAAGCAATTAGTCTAAATACCTGCTTACGATTATTTCTACAGTAGAATCGAAGAATAATGTACATTACAGGGTGCCTCATTCAATGACTTTCACTCAGAATGCTACCTACAGCTGAAATATGCACCGTATATAGAAGTTACATTTTACTTTAATGATTATGTTATAAGCCACTTTTCTCTAAATCATAAATACTACTTGATTTAATATTTATAATTGTACAGTTGTACACAACAGCCAGTAAATATACTTCCACAGTAGGCATCAAGTTAAGTTGAGGGCTAGAAAATTACAACTGAAAATTTGAGTCTGGTTTACAGATTTCTGGTTTTGCAATTCTTCAAACTGTGTTTTCCACACTATGATCTTCCAAGTACATCATGAACTAAAAGTTCTGATAACATGCCATGTATTCATTCCCTATTGAAGACAAGGTCCTTTGAAATGGTGTTTGAGGAAAAGCTATGTGCCATGCTACTAAAATGTACATGACTGAAATACCTTCTTGTGATTAACCATCAAACAGTGAGAAATGTAATTTTTGTTTAATTATGCAGAATTTCATCAAAATTTCCTGGTCACCTGTTAAGAAGTCTGTGTGGAAGAATCAAATTACACTAAATGTGACCTTGTTTATTCAATGCAGATTGAAGCAGAAATAGCCAGTGTTTGTAACAGATTTCCAAGTTTCAGCTGTCATGCAGTTAACAGTACCTTGCAGCAAATGCTAACTGCAATGGCTCCCAAGCCTGATCTAGTTGTTAAGTCACAGAATAAGAAGCTCAGATATCGTCCTACTGATCTTTGTGCTGACTGCTGGATATCCCTTGAAAAAATAAGACACTAACTCATGAGTATGTCAAGCCTGTTAATTAGTAGGACAACTAACTATACTTTGAGTCTTTTAATTGTAAAAAAAAAAATAAAAAAAAAATATTAAACCAAATATATACAGGAGGATTAAGTCTGTCCTCTTGTAAATGTACCTTCTTTACACTAGTATTTATTTTTAGGAGCTGTACACATTACATACATTTCTACAGAGGGAGGTGTGTATACAGGTGGTTTAGTTTGTTTAGCTGTGGTAATTAACACATGGCCCAAGTAAAGGATATGGGCCAATCCCTCACTTAACTCAAAATCCAGATGCGTAAAACCAGAGGGAGAGACACACACACACACACACACACACACACACACACACAGCACCTCAGTATACTTAACTCATGCCAATTTGTGTACTGAATGCCACACAAAGGAGTGATTTGACTACTAGCCTGTCCAGTTGCCTCTGATTCCTCAGCCCATATTAGCTAATTGTGTAAACAAGGGAAAGAGAGGTAATCTTTGGCGTAAGCCCAAAAGCAAGTTTAAACAACTAATAACCCTGGGCCCATAGCAATAGTGTTACAGAAATAAAACCGAGATAAATTATTTTCAAATGGGCACAAACATGACAGGAAAGCTATGGGGCTTTTCAATGCTCTTCCTGTGCTCATAATTTAAAACTACTAACAAAACACAATTTTTAAATTATGGAGATTTATGTTCCAATGCAATGACATAAATCAACACTGACAGTAAGTCCTAGACAAAATAAAAATAGTTTGTTTACAAGAGAAGGAAAGACAATCCATCAAAAAGCTCAGTGATCATAAACATCCTTCTCATCACCTGCATGTGTCAAAACAAATGGCAAAACACGATAGTGGGAACAGCACAGAATCAAAGTCAGGATTTGTAGTTCCAGGCTCAGCTCTGTCAGTTATTTTGGACAAACTCACTTTGGATTCTCAGCTTGGTTTTGTTCGTTTGTTTATTAAAAAGACATATGAATACCAACCTTAAGAAGCATGCTACTGCCCCTATCCTTGTCAAAATCTATGGATTAAAAAGTACCCTTGGCAAAAATATAAGTATTCCACAAAGCTTTCAGTGTCTATATTCTCTACTTTGGACGTGCTTAGTTAGCCCATCTGACTAGAATGGAAACCAAACTAATATAACAAAAGGGCCCCAAAGTTTCCTGGTGTATTCAAAATAATTTGCTCAAGATTTCTTCATCAGTAAAACAGTAGTTCGGTGTTTCTCATCAAATGCTACTAAATATATAAAGCAAATCTTCACCTATCTTTCCATAGGACAGCTAAACCATACTAATGTCTATGCTCTTTTTCCCTGTCCTGATAATCCATCTCTGCCAGACAGAATGAATGTAGGAGACAGCAAAAGAATTTTCTACTTATAATGGAGGATTTAAGGGTTAACAGCTTTAAAAAGACCCCAGAAGAAAATAATAAAAATAGTTCTGAACTGATAAAGTCCTTATTCTAAAGCTGTCTGTATGATCTTAAATGACCATTAAAGTATAAATTATAATAACCAACAGAAAATGAATTAACTTCTGCAAAGACACTGAGGTTTTTTAATAGACGTAACAGTACTTGAAACAACTCAAGCACTCCCCTCCCAAATTACACATGAAACAGAAATTACCTATAAATAATTAATTCAAAGTAATGAATTACATTCCACCATTTGTGAAACCACAATGTAGATTTGGAACTTGTTATGTGTTGCTACATGCAATCTTCTGAATCCAGGAATTCTCTTTCCATTATTTCCACCTAACTGGGTAGTACTGGATAATTTACCTGCCTAAACTTTTTGCTCTGTTTCCTGATACTGAATGCTTCTTATTCTAAACATTATACTTGTAATTTATTTTAAAAAAAATATTCACTAACCACAAGCCACCCTTACGGTGAAGTGCTGGACCCCAGTGAGCTTCTCTACAACCTGAAGAGAGCCAGCTTATTTTGGCAAATAGGATACAGTTATTGATTGTGATGTTGGAAAAAGAATTACAAAACAAAAAGTGTAAAACCCAAAATGTAAATATACCTCAGACTGCTTTTTCCTGATAGGGTTTTGCTATGCCTCTTTTGGCTACGGAAATAAAGGGGCAAAATCAAGAGTAGTATTTTTTTTTTATAGAAAGGCAGTTTACTTCAGAAATAAACTGGATTTCTACCTCCAATTTAAATCCTGGGTTATTGGTTTGGGTATTTTTGGTGAGAAAAGGAAGGAAGAGAGCTAAGAAGGAGTTTACTGCTGAATGCAAAAAATAGCTTCCTCCTCAGCAGCTTGAGGAATCACGATGCTATGGGTTATCTGCTTGACCTCTCCAAGAAAGCTATTGCAACATCTGTGAAATTACACACTGATCTTCTTGCATACCAAAGGAGATGACAGCACTTCCTCTCCTACACTAGGTAAGGTTCCCCCCGGAAGTCTGCAAGTGTAAGCTTATAGATGGATATAGTGACATCGCTACTTTAGAGGGTTACTCCACATATTGAAGCTGTTGATACACACATTCAATCACCACCTGTTGAATATCATGACTAGCTACCATTTACTTTAAGCACAGTGCTGCCCCCTCCCCAGGGCAATGTAAACCACATTCTGCATTTGAAATATTCTATGACCCAGTCCTGCATTCTGATCTATGTTGTGCCCACAAAGATTCTTGATAAGTTCAAAAAGATTTCAAAGTACTGCCATAGGATCAACCTACATTGATTAACCTGCCGGAGTAAGGCCTATCTGTATATATTACTTCTTATAACACTGCATCTATATCAATATTCATCACAGGAGGCACGTGTCCAACTGAGGACTGCAGGGATAACATCAGTCAATAATTTAAATTGGATACATGGCTTTCCCGTGGTCTAAAAAAATAAAACTATTCCCACATGTACTGTACCCACAAATATGGGGAAAGGACATATAGGTGTAATGTAAGAAACATGAAGTGTCCATTACTATTAATTAATTTTTATTATTTGTTTTTATTTTTACTATTTCAGAAAAAAAGAGGACAGAATACTAACACAAACTTCTCCAACTTGAAAACCTCAGCAACAGAAAAGAAAACCTCCGCTACTTTCAGAAAGCTACCCAACAGACTGGACTCAAGATTCATGTGTATTTTAATATTGAAATGTGAGTAGCAAAGCAGCTCATTAACGTTATCTGTTATTATTTTACCATTAAAATTTATAAAAATAAAGCCAATTCACAGTTCAGTGCTACCAAATCACAGATAGGTACACTGAACCAGCAGAGGGCAACAGAATTCTAGAATTTTAGAAAACTGGAATGTAACGTTGGATGAAGCTTTAATTATTTATACATTTATTAGCTTTATACATTTTCTGAAAACAGACTTAAACATCTAACTACTTATGACCTTCAATCCCAGATTCCTGAAAGTCATGTATAAGTTACTATGTGTTATTTAAAATCATATAGTCTCAGAGATTTCTATATAAATGTATCAAGACAGACAGATAAATGCTAATGCAAAGATACATGTAACATTAAAAAGTGCACAACAGCATACTTCTCCTTTCTCCAAAAAGATAACAGACATACAAATTTGTGTTAATACAGAACACACTAAGGAAATTAAATTATTTTAATAATTATTTAAAATAATTTAGAATGATGGATGTTTAGAACCTGCAGAATAGAGAAATTAATACCAGAACTTCACAGTTCAAAATTAAGTTCCAAAGTGTGGATAAGAAATATGATGATTTCCCTCCCCGCCCCACTGCCCATCTAGAGTACATTAAAGTATTTTTTTAAAGTCCAATTTCATTATAGAGATTACCGTGACTCTATTCATCAAGATTTAATTCCATTAGTTAAGTTACAGAAATCAGAGGTTCTCAGTTGTAGTGCTGAATCCATCTGAAGAGCTTTTGAAGTTGTGGCACAGCTATTTTGAACATCTAAAATGTCTCATCAATCCTTTGGCATTAGGTGGCTCAGTAGTGAGCCTCTGCAACTACACTCAAATGGTGGAATCAGCTCTACCCACAATAATGACCTCCCGTTATGTAGGTCTATGCTCAGAAAGAAAGAAAACCTGTATATCACACAAGTTTACATTCTAATTTGTATTCAGTTAGTTGTTATTAGAATTATTAATAACCTGATATGAAACTTCAAGCTCAGCATTTAAATATTCCTCAAAATGGTAATAAAGTAATTCTTTTTAAGCTCTTTCATTTCATTCAAATATTTCTTCAATTACTGTTTCCCTTCTCCTATGTCAGCTTTCTCTGTCTTCACTGGTAAAATGCTTTCTGAAGTTTTCTCAATATATGACATTCCCTTATCTGAAGAAAATATTAAAATACCATCTTTAAGTAGTTCTCAAAAACAGGATGAGCAAAGCAGAAAGGTATAAGGGTACAATACAGAACATAAATTGCAAATTGATACTAAATAAAAGATTGTAACAGTAGCATATCTCATGTACGTGGTACAAATTATATACACCACATGGCTCAGAAGATCAAAGAGAGAGAGAGAGAGCATGGGCAAACATGGGAAGAGCAGAATCGTGAAGAACTCTGCAAGTAAGGACAAGAAATCTGAACTTATTGCACTCTAAGTAATTTTGCAGATGAAGATCCAGTCTCATCGACAGGCAAAGAAAGTGATTGGGGATGTAGTAGATGCAAGTTCATTACAGGGAAGATACTGTCAGAAACTCTTCTGGCAAATGAGAAGTTCAAGCTATGACATGAGCAGTGCACGAGGAAGATGAGGGCTACTAGATCTGTCTAGTAAATTCGTAGTGGAATGAGTTTTGAATGAATGACAAATAGCTGATGTGATATTCACAAATCCAGAAGGGAGGTGATGAATCAGAGGAAGTAAAGAAGAGGATCCTAGTAAGAATTTCAACTGTTGGAACTATTACAAAGGATAAAGAAGCATAAAGTGGATAAAACAGATTCACCATCCAGGGATGTGGATGAAAACAAGAGTAGCGGGTATGAACTTGAGTTATGGACCAATTCTCTGGCCACATCCAGATTAAATTGTTGATAAGATGGACATCTTTTCATTTGGAATGGCAACATAGAAATTCACACAAAAGCAGGCAACTGACACAAATATATTAGCAACTTGTCTCCCTCGCCAACTGTAAGCATTTGCTGTCCTCTAGAAACATTAAATAATCGTGTTCCAATCATGACAGATAGCAATGTTTATGGGGAAAGGCTGAAGGACCTGGGTCTGTTCAAAGTTTATGAGGAAAGGCTGAGAATTCATCTGATTGATGTGTATAAATACCTGAAAGGTGGTTGCCAAGAGGATGGGACCAGTCTCTATTCACTTGTGACACGTAATAGGATAAGAGGCAATGGACATAAACTGAGACATAGGAAGTTCCATCACAACATGAGGAGAAATTTGTTCACTGTGAGGGTGAACAGGCTGCCCAGAGAGGTTGTGGAGTCTCCTTCTCTGGAGGCTTTCAAAATCTGCTTAGACTTCCTCCTGTGTGATGTGCCCTAGGTGAACCTGCTTGGCAGTGGGTTGGACTAGATGATCTCTAGAGATCCCTGCCAATCCCAACAATTCTGTGATTCTGTGAATGCCCACGTACAACTGAATTCAATAAAGCGAGTTGTATTTTCATGCAGAAAATCAAGCTCCATTTTACTGGAATAAGGAGTTACTGATCAGGAGGTGAAGATGAATTTACAGAGAAGGAAGAAGATGCATGTGACTGTCTTACTTCAGATCTACATTCCTTCACTCTACGTTCAAAAGTTTTACCAGAAATGTTAAAGAATTCCCCAGACGTTTTTTCATGGTGAAAATTCTCAACACTATGATCCCTCCTAGAAATATGAACAATGCAGAGAGATGGACTATAACTAATTTTAAATTGTTACAGTCAAACCAGAGTTCTGTACCACTGCTAGAAAATTAGTTCAAGTAGAAACAGGAATAGCTACAAATTATGTAATCTTGTGCTTGTGGGAATACAATGGAAAGGTTTCTGTTTATTCTGGGAGACAGTAGATCAGTTCCTCGGTTACAGAACTAAACATTTACTACAACGTTTATCTTTACTTTTTATTATAATTTAGGGGGGAGAAGAGGGGGAGGAGGGTTTGTTTCCTTCCTTCCTTCCTTCCTTCCCCCCCATCCCCAACCAACTACTTCCTTCACAAACCACTGAGGAAAAGAATTGCAGATTACAAAGTTCTTTTCGATGTTTCTTATGATGTTATCATTCCAGGAAGGCAAGCTTCTTCAACAGAGCAAAGCAAAATTACTACAGTAATTAACTTCCAAAATCCCTTGTAAAGACACGTTAAAAAAATTTCTCATTACTCTCTCCCACTAATGCACTAAAACCATCATATTATACTTTCCTGTTTTTTTTTTTTAATTTTTTTTTTCCCCACGTAAGAATAGTTTTGGAAGTAAGATATGATTTACCTGTAAAGACATACAATCTGTTATAAAGACATTTATTCATGTATTCATTCAAAACCAAACTAAACTAATTAAAATCTTATGGATCAAAGATGACATTTTGGCATCTGTGTTTGCAAGTGATACTTGCAAAAGCACTCAATCATAGCTAACAAGAATCTTTGGATTCCTGTTTTAACTTAAAAAGTATGTTTGCTTTTACAAAAATAATTTACTGAGCTACAATCTTTATATGAAAGGAACTTATATTAGATGTAGTAAAAACCCTTGACTGGGAGAATTTTTGGAAATACTAACAGAAATTTAACTATCACCTTAATGTTCTCTTCCATGACCGTAACTCATACTCATAAACACTTGCCAAGTAACCACACATTATCCTCTCTCAAAAAATACTGCTTTTATGTCATGTCTATAAAAACTTCAGCCATAGTTAGCCTACTGGTGGACACAACCCCCAATAATAATGATGGCTAATACTGCTCCACACCTTTATTGCAGTGCCTCAAACTGCCTGGATATGAGTATTACTACTAATTTCAAATTCATATTGCAAGCTCCCAAGAATAAGGGTCTTCATTTTACTGTACTTCTGCATGAAAGAAAGACCAGCAGTTCTGGCCTATAATTAGGGCTCCTGGATTTTTTTCAGTAATGCAAATGATGCTAATATATACACTTGATAATACTGTAAAATACCCTTAATCAATGTTTTGGCTGACTTGAATGTGTACAAATGAGTAAGATCTCTGATTATGGAATTGTTAAACAAAATGATATATGGAAAAGTGATTTACACATTAAATTTTTGAAATCCAGCTTATATGGTAAACATATCGCATGGTACTTAAAATTTCAGTAGTGTCCTGAAGTCTAGAATCTGGCATCAATCTAAAGGACAAAAAGGTATTTTTTCCTTACAAAATATTAATTGCCTGGAAGGATTAACATCCAACCAGAACAGAGATAACACTAGTACCAAATTTTCCACTGGTTTCACAACACAGTTGGACCAATATTGCACTTAGTTCAACTGCTGTTAACTGTAAAATTTGCTTGATAAACACATAAGAATGGAATCAGCTCTTCAACAATCATCATGGATTTCCACATCAGCCTTTCATTAGCCTGTCTGTGACTTCATAGCTGATGCTACACAAGAGAGGACATTTCAAATTATGATGTTCTGTTACATAATTAACCTAGGATTAGCATTTGATGGTAATACTTAAAATATTAAAAACTACAAATTTCTCTAGTACTGCCTCTTTAACTGTCAAACATAGCCATTATTCTTATAACTGGGATTCCTTTCCACTCCTAGCAGGCTCTGGAGTAGTGAGGTATTTAGGCTTTTCAGTAACATTTATGAGAGGCATTCACTGAATGCCTCTCATAAATGTTACTGAAACTTGGTTATTCATTTCACCTAGGATTAATCCATTTCTCTTTATTATTATGTTATGCAAAAGAGCAAATATATTTTACTGTGGGAAACACTAGAATTATTTATATTGGTGTCTTAACATGGAATATTCCCGTTCCATATTTTATGATTAACTTTTAATGATTTAAGTTAAACAAAGCCCAATTACAATAAACAGAGTAACATATTTTTTCACCTCAAAACTGCTACCAGGATAATTCCTAAGATAATTTATAAATTACTTAAGATTCCTTATGTAATTCCTAAGATACTATATTAAAAAGAAGATGTTTTACCAAATTTTTATAATCTTTCAAAAACACTAAATAAAGCAACTCTCTTATTTTAGGTAGTTCTATTTCCTTCTCCACAGAGAAAGACGCAGGTGTATGGATTAAAGGATAAATGGCCAAACATGCAATCAAAAAGCATAGCATATCAAAAGGATTTCAGTTAACATTAGTCTGCAAAATATTTATCTGATGTTTGATTACAAGCTGTAGAATAAAATTAGCTTCAGTATCCAGTTAAAATGTTATTCAAAATTTGATGTCTTACAAACATTAAAAAATAACAATGACTTTTTCTTCCCATTCCTCCCAAGTATTACATCACTTAGTCACACAGAAAACATAGGAAACTATGTGGCAGTCTGCAGTGCATCCCACTGTGTTACACTACATGACCAGTGTCAATTTTAATTTAATACATTCACTCTGTGAGACAGTTTACCGCATCTGGGTTATTTCTGCTGAAATGAGATCAGCAATATCCAAGTGTACATCTGTGGTGGGTTTGCAATGTGGCTTCTTTAAGAAGCAGCTGAGGGTCCAACAAAGCAAATCCCAGCTGTGCTCCCAAGGCTAAACTCTCAAACCCTGTTACTGACAAGGCCAGCCGGGCCAATCAGCGCCAGTCACAGGCCTCTGGGAATCACATTTTAGAGAGAGGAAAGTGCAAACAGCCACATCAAATCTTTAAAACCAACAAGTGAATAAAAAAATCTAACTAGTTGTGATTCTGAAAAAGAATACTTCTCTAGCTACTGCAATTTAAAGCAATGCTCATCTACAGAACATGGACGTCCATTCATTATTTCTAGGCAGAACTGACTTTACTTTCAAGGTAGTATTTTTTTAAAAATGCAACTTCCTTTATGCAAATGAAGGTGACCAGAATTGTCACTTCTGAATGCCAAATAACAAAAATTTGCAAGCACATTACTATCTACTATGTAATGCGGCTGAATAATTTCTATGAGGTAAAATATCCTTTGAAAGGTATGATTACACAGATGATTACACACAGTTTAAGCATAAATATTTGGAAAAAATCCCCTGAAAGTGATAGAATTGTTTTATGATCTGCACATTCAGGTTCTGCATCGATTGAGGGATGCAATAAAGAATGCCAGACATCACCTTAGCTGAAAAGGGAGCAATGATGGCAAAGCAGACTCTGACCATGACTTGGCAAGAAACAGCAGGGAGGAAGAGGTTTTGCTCCCTCTGCCTGCTGTCCAGTAATAGGCTGAAACTGGTGCCTGCCATTTCTCATTGCTCTTGCTGCATACTAAATCCTCAAGAAATGCAGTGTAGTCTACACAACATCCTGCCATTTTGGCAAAGAGATGTAATTGAAACAGATTATCCAAACCCGGTGAGAATTTGACATTTCAATTATACAATCATCAAACTGTCTTCTTTGATGAGTTGTTAAAATGAAAATATGATTGAAGTATGACCTATCCATCTTGTCTTTTCATCCAACATGTAGAAAAAGGGCTATTTTATGCAGTACAATGGAATACTACATTTCTGGTTTATACACAGAAAAAAAATGAATGTATACCAAATAAGCATGGGTCATCAGTACCAAAAAAAATGGAAAACGTCTTTAAACTTCAAGTATAAATACATTTTATTTATATTGTTTCCATTTTAAACAAAATTCCAACAGTATTACTAACGGTAAACTAAAACCTTTTTCTAACCCAAAAGCAAAAGATGTGTTTGTTTTTGTGACATTAACAGTACACACCAAAGTCCACTGTCATTGATGAGTCACATTTTGCTAACATTTCACGTCCAATACTTAAAATTTTTAAAAAGCATTGTGAGTATTTTTTCTAGAAAAATTAGATTATTTCTCTTAGGCCACAAGTATGCAACCAGTACTGACTTCCTGTCTATGAATTTAATCCCACTAGCAATGAGTTAGAGTGTGATCAAATCCTAGCAGACCACTCACCAGGCTTCAGGAGACGGAATTCTGAAATTTCACCAGACATTCCAAAAGCTGATAGCATGTTGTATGCAGGCTGATGTTTCTGGTTATTTTAATTAGATTTATGCAGAAATACCCTAGATTAATCTTCACATAAGTAAAGACTTTAGGAGACAGACAAGCCCTGTTGGATCATTCAAGCTTGTAACTTTCTATATAAATTTTACTGTTTCCCCAAAAATATTTTAAAATACCTCAAGGCTAGAGCATGGACTACTTCATGAGAAGGCCATCCCAAAATCTTACCAACATCATTTCTAGCAATATGTTTCTCATCTGCTGGGCTCACATGAAAACACATCTTTCTCACTATTTATTCACCTCGATCATTTGGTGTCTGTACCCTGTGTGGCCCTGTACAGTAAAGCTATTTAGGAAGAACAAGGATTTGTTTCAATAGTGCCCTGCTTTCTATTAGGTAAGTAAAATTAAGCTCAGTATTTCATATATAAAATAGTACTTTCACAAACCGATGTTGTGTAACTTCTTTTTATTATTTCACTTGAAGCAACAAGAATTACATTAACAACAAAATGCTGTGATGCAAAATCCCATAATTTCCCATCAAAATTCTACAGCAAACAGACAGTAAAATTTATATTTGACTGATAATAAATCTACAACAGTTTGAGATTTGTGACAGGCTTTCTCATTGATAACTCAGTTTGGAATACCACTTGGTCAGTAACACCAATACACTCACAAATGAAAACCTGTGTCAGTATTAGATGACACAGTCACACTTCGAGCTCAGTCAGTTCTGCATATTGAAGCAGCAGTATTGGAATACCTGTGCTCTGAGTGTAGGAAAATGAAATGCATCTTGAAGTACGTGTCTGCATAAACTACACTGTATATGGTAATTAAATAAAATTGACAAGCAACTCAGCAGAAAAGGCCATGACATAGATCGAGAGTGCAAACATACCAGTTTTCCTGAAGGTATTTTAATAAAAAATAAATAATCCCCCAAATGACCTTAATTTTAGTCTGCACATTCCTCTGGATTTATCAGAGACAGAACAGTGATATGCTGTGTTAGAACAGCAAAACTTTAGCCATTCTATCTAAGATTTAGGTAAAGGGAAACCCAGTGAAAAAAGAACTTATAAACTGTTAACACATTAGAAAGTGGGAAGCTCAAGGGAGAGAAGTAAAGCAGCAGTTTTGTTATTAACTCTGCCCAAAACAGAGGAAGAGGAACATTAGTTTAGTGTAACTCTAGAACAGGATTCCCTCCAAAGGGTTGTAGAGATGTTAACAGTGTGGAAAAACGACACACATTTTTCTTAATTTAAGAATACCGATACAGGTTCATGCCAGGTAGAACACAGTCCTCCTAGTCCTGGATACAATTATAAAAACCTCGAGAGATGCTGAAAAGGGCTCCAAAAAGTTTCATTTTCACTCAAATTCCAAGCAGATCCTTGAACTGTTAATCTTAAATTTAACTAATCAGTGCAAAGTTTGTCCACCGATCCTATGTTCTGAACAACACATCAGTTTGTGTTTAGCATGAATAGTTTTATACCAAAATAAGTACCGTTGCCAAATAATTGTATCTAATGGGACATACCAAAGGGGGTCATCACTGAACCTGAGGATTAGATCTGGGAAAAACAAAATTCTTTTTCTATTATGCATTAACAGCTGGCTTTTGCAAGTTAACAGTCAGGTTATTTTAATTTTTAATTCAGGTCTGGAACACTTAAAAAAAATAATTTAAAAATCATGTTTCTTACATCCAAGGACACAGTTTCCTGAGTGTATAAATTTACAGTTAAATAATAAATAGGGGACTAGCTTATTACACAAAATATTTTGGGGAACTTTGTGTGAGAGAAATGGTGTGAGAACTCTGTACTTCTAACAAAAATATAAGTGTATGGAAGAAACTAGTTAAAATATTCTATATTTAATCCAGCTTTTTGGTCTCTCTGATTGTGAACTTAAACTTATTTCAATACTCATGATACTCCACACACAACATACAAAAAAGTTTCTACTGAGTTTTTTTCCTTGCTTTCCCCCCCCCACTTGATCAAACTTTAGCAAATGAGGAATCTAACTAAACTGCTACAACTCCCCAAAATACTCTCTGTAGCTCTTAAGGCAATGAGCTATGTGAACCTTCTTGACCTTTATTATTAAAGCACTAAAAATCAAGAAATAAAACAGAACTGAAGTCAGTCTTTCTTCTTGGTACAGAATTAATGCAATAGCAAGAATGAAACTGGCAAAACCTCTATAGTTCATTAGTCCTTTGTCCAAATTAGGTATTAATGGCAGCAACAAAGCACAAACAACTCGTGACTCTGCTATTCAAGAACTCAAAAGAAAGGGAATAGAAAAAGATAAACTTGTAAAGATGGAGGAAAATTTATTTGCTGGGATTGAAAAATTTAATGTCTCACCACAATAGCTTACATAAGAGAACAAAAAAAATTCTATAGATTCTTTCCAGAAAGCAGTCTTAGGATACTGTGTACAGCTATAAAAAAAAAGCCCGTTTGATGAAAACTTTTACAAGTTTCAAATTATCAGAAGAGAAAAAATCTACCACTTTATATTCTCTATAGAGAAACTACTTTGCATATGACTTGGTCAAAAATCACTCTTGCCTAACAGATACTTCTGTGTTCAATTACTAGCAATGTTCCATAGTTTTTTCATTCTAACATTATACCACAGAATTTATTTCTAGTTTAAAGCAACAAGAAAATATTAAATTAGAATGTATGGTTTAAATTTTAAAAAGATGATTGATTTCTCTGCTTATTGTTTCAGAAACTTTAGTTTCTATTCAACTAAAATAGGAATTCACTTTGCATTTTCTTTATGGATAGTCATAACTCATTCACCACATGAAGGATGGAAGGCGTTATTTTTCTTAATTTCTATCGTGTTTTTAATGTCTAGCTAGACTGTCACGGTAAGTACTGTTTTGCAGCATCATGATGTACCAATCAGCAATGATTAAACACTTACTTCCCAAACTGTCCTAACCAGAACTAGCGAAAAACCTAGTGTATTGAGACACTGAAATAACTTAATCCATACTACAGAAGTTCTTCTTTTGAAACAATTGCATACAGAATATGCATTATTTTCATGTTTTCTATATTACATTGTATCACTGTCAAACACTAACCAAAACAGAAACGTGAAAAAATCAACACCACAAGAAAATGAAAAGAAATACACAGTTAAAACAAGCCATTCATACTACCCTCTCAAGATAAGAACTACACAGGCTGAAAACTTAGCACATACTTTTTGGCCAATGCTTAACATGCCAAATTAAAAAAAAAAAAAAGTTCTCCGATAAACAGGTTTTAATGGTAACATGAGAAATTATTATTTTCATTTTAGTGATTAGTTATAATGAAACTATAATTCTGTAATCCATCATATAAGCCTGCATTTAGTGCAAGGTAAACTTATAAGCATCATCATCAACCAGTATCAATAATTGTAAATTTGGAGCAATGTCTGTAATAACCTACAAAAAGACTTCCACTGATAGAAGTTTTAGAATGAACCTTCCTACACACCAATGTATCTCCTGTCTTTGCTTTCTTCATTTTAACAATGTACGTAATGTAAAAAAACAAACACAAAACAATAAAAACTCACCCTATAAAAAGCAGTCATCAGGGGTAGCAATGCTGCAGCAATGCTGTATTCTTCTGAGGATGAACAATCCTTCAAGAAAAAGATATAAAGAAAATTTGTAAAAATTTTGCAAAACCATTTTCAATGTTATGCATTATAATTTAATTTCTGCCTTTTGGAGTCCGTCTGATAGCCTTCCTACACACAACACAATATTATTAATAATTTGATATCATGTATGAGTAACATACATCTGAATGCATGTGTGTGTACATATACATATCTCTCCTTGGTTCTGCTAGGTAGGTATAGCAGCTTTTTCACTCCTATGTCTGAAATACAGTTTCACCAACATAGTTTACATATGAAGAGGAAAGTATTCCTTCTTTAGGAAACATTAAAAAGGTGGTTTGCTTCTATTTGTGTCAACAACAAATCTAACTAAAAATGGAAGGGATACAATGACCAAAGAACATACTTCCAAAAAGTTTACACAAAGGCATTTAATATAAAATAGTCACTTCCACAGTCTCTAAAATGTTTGGCACAATGTTCAATTTAAAAGAAGATGAAAACTCATTCTCTTCACAGTCTCAGAATGCCTCATTCAACAGCTGAGTGTGTCATTTGTGTCTCTCTAGGCTGAAAAGAGTATGCCAAAGTAAATCAACCAGTAATTGCACTGATGAAAATAGTGATTTTATTACAGAAGTCTTTTAAAAGAAACCAGAATTGCAACGTAACTTAATAGTTAAAAAACAAACCAGAAAAATATAGAACAAAAAATACTCAAGAGTTCATAAAATGTTTCTTTTTTTTACTGACTAGATTTTTTCCCCATGGGCTGTTTTTGCCAATGATGTAGAACACAATAATGCACATAGTTCTAACAGACAAATGCATGCTGAATGGCAAAGAACATTTCTATTTCAACAATTAATTTCAATATTTTTAATGTCCATTCTTACAACAAGCACCCTTCAACTCAAACCACACTCCTATTAACTAACTGTTACACCTGTTCAAGTTCCATAATTGAAGTATCTCAAGTGCTCCTCTGCCAGACTTTTCATTTTTGCCTTCATCTCATCCTATCAGAGTTCTCTAAAACACAGCAACTATCAAAAACTCAGCACTAGCTGACTATGAGAGCAGAAATATGAAATCTGCCCCACAGGAACAATTATATTAAGGACTGGGTTTTTTGGATACATCTCACTGTTCTTTCTTAAATGGCTGCTGGCTGATTATGGACTTCAGGTTTAAAACAGCAGACAAAAAGAAACCTCATCACAAGACTATTTTGTTTCTCATTATCTAAAGGCCCATTTAGTTCTTTGTGATTTTCCAATAACAAATACTTCATCTCCCATTATTTTAATCAAGCTCATCTAAATGGAATACCAATACTCATACACAGTTAAATAGAGCAGCTTTAGGAAACTACTTGCATATGTATCTTTAAAAGGGGTGCAAGTTCATAGATGTGAAATTTATTTCTGCATAGAGGTACTGAAGGTTTTAACATGTCTAACTCTTATGAATGCATGTAGGCTAGCCATGCTTGGAAAACAAAAGGTGTGAAAGTGCTTTTACTTTGTAACACATTCCAATCTGGTAGTAGAAAATGGTAAGAACAGAGAAACTCAGTATGTTTTAGTGATGCCTTGCAGTATGTGACGTATATAAAACTCCCAAACTATAAGTCTCAGCTGATTTTCATTTTAAATTTCTGTATTATTTCCTACTGTTTTCCATATTCTTAACCTCAATTAGGCATTTAGCACATGTATTTGTAGCTTAATATAAAGGTTTTGTAATACTTGTTAGTATTTTTTACCTAATCAGAGAACTTCCCACTTAAAATGAGACTTTACAACCTTTAGAAATGCTCAGCAGTTTTCAAAGAAATTCATATCTTATTTCCGTACATGCTTATTTATAACCTGGTATAAAATGATCCATCTTCATTGTTTCAAGGTATCTACTTAATCCCTTAGCTCAAATTATTTGTATGAGTTTTGGCTTTTGTCCAAAATATACATAAAAATATCTTTATAAAAACTGAGCAATGTATCTTCACCTACAGAGCATTCAATATTCCAAGAAATAACATATGTCTCAAAGATATATATCAACACCACATAAACAACACAGCAGATTATTTTTCCATTCCATCTTGCAAGTATGAAATTCTCCACATATTCTCTGTCACCAGTAACCCCTGGACTTGTAGTAAGAGAGTATTATCTCTATATATTTTCTCTTCTTCAGCATATGACAAGAAACGCAAAATCAACTCAGTAAGGAATAAAGTATACTGCTGTCTTCATAACTGTGAAATTAGTAACTGTTTTTCTGCTTTGTAGCTGGAAGACAGAATCATAGAATCACAGAATGGTTTGGGTTGGAAGGGATCTCAAAGATCACCTAGTTTCAAACCCTCGGCCATAGGCAGGGACACCCTCCAGTGGACTAGGTGCCCCAAAGCCCCATCCAAACTGGACATAAACACTTTCAGGGATGGGGCTTATGAAATCTTAGCGTCTCAATTTTACAGGCAAACCATAGATCTGGAAATATCAAATATGTGTTATATGCAATTAGACTCCAGAAACAAAGCAATCCAGCTGCCTTATGTGTAATAATGTCTGTACCCACGGCAAAAAGTAACTCTCAATACTGCTACAGAAGTAGACAAATGTCATAAAATAAAGCTGTTCCCCTAATCTGCACAAAATGAAACTGAAACAAATCTGAGGAAGAAAAATTCTTAGCAAATTAGTTTCCTAGAAACAATGTCTTACAGCAGTCAAATACAGACTTCTAACCATGCCAAGCAGAGTACTGCTTTGAACCCACACCTAAGGGTGAGAAGAATTGGCACATTATGCTGGCCATACTGACCTTGTATTAAGATATCTGCAGAACTCTGCAGTAGACTGGAAGCGTCACAGGAATTCATGTGCATTTAAAACAGCTTTGCTAAACTGAATTGACAAATTAATAGTAAAACAAGAATATTTTTCCTTATGTTTTCTAACATTTGTGGTTTATGATCTGCTCAATTAAAGCAGGCAGCAAATCTGGTGGTTAGATAACTGTAGCACTGACAGCTAGGAAACTAGGTATTTTCACTGCTTGGATGGATGCATGTGGGGAGGCACCCATGGCTTTCCCAATCTGATAAGTGACTCAGGCTTCTGGTAGGGGAGAGGAGAGGCAACTTGCCTCTTCATTCTTTACTTCAGAACAAGTACTGGCCTGAAGTTTTGATTGTGAAAACAAGGTACTGTATGTCATCAGTAAGTTGAGATGCCCTCCATAATCTGATCCTAGAGATGAACAGCTAAGAAAAGCCACTCCAGGTAATGGCTCCTCCTTGATCTGCTACTGAAGGTACTTAAGCACACTTTGATGTCACTACAAAGGCTGTGTAACACAGTGACAGTTAAGCACAATCTTACATGCCGTCCTGAACAGGCTGCAGTAAATAACAATGTTAAGGAATTTCTGCTTTCTTTTTGTCACCTGACATAAAGCTGAGAGACCTGTATTAAATGCCTGATAGGAGTTGGAGAGCTATTTTCTTTTTAAAATCAATTTTGATAGTCTCTCAGTAATTGCTAGCTGATACATTGTGTTTCCTGTATCAAGCCACATTCCATTTTCGGCAGTAAGCTTTTTGAAGACAACACATTTTCAATCTAGAGAAACCAGAGTACAATGGAAAAGTGGGACAAAATTCTGCTTTAAACTCAACAGCACTATAAATAATGGAATTACCTGCAGACCTGGCTATGGCACAAAATTAATATAACATGCAGCAAGTGCATGAAAACTAAAAATCTAACCACAGCTACAGCTCTTGATCCATGCCTTTTTGGCAGCAGAGTATGACCCATGTAAACTCAATTAAAAATACTAATAAAGTAATCCTCAAGGATGCATTAGCCCTCTTGAGAAGTATTGAATGCTGTCAATTTTCATGAAGAACAGGAGCATTCATCACCATGGAGAACTAAGATCATAATGACTCAAGAGCAACAAGCCAGAAAGTTTATATTCATGTGTGCTTTTAAAGTACTGAGACACAAATTTTTAAGTGAGCATGTGCAAGGTAACCATAGTTACTTTACACTGCAGTACACTAGCTGCAAATAACATGGGAAACACTGTTTCACAAATACAAATTCAACAGATCATTTCAGTGGTGGTCAGAGTTTACTGAGTCACAGAATTTTTATTGTTGATGCAGTTTAAGTTTTGGAAATATGAACTGCCAAATATAACACACAAGACTTTTTTGTCTGAAGTAGAAACTGAATTCAGCAGTCCAGTTTAGAAAAAGCTGCAACATAATTCAAATCTATTCCATGTTAATCAATATTACCACCAAAGTCCTTTATATTCAATCTCAGTAGAGGTAGAAATCCATGTAAATAAATAAACAATTTCAAATAATACTGGTTATATCTAGTATAATGATGGAACCAGGCTCTTCTCAGTGATGGCCAGTGATAGGACAAGGGGAAATGGTTCCAAACTGGAACATAGGAAGTTCCATCGTAATATAAGGAGGAACTTTTTCACTGTGAGGGTGACAGCACTGGAACAGGCTCCCCAGAGAGGTTGTGGAGTCTCCTTCTTTGAAGACATTCAAGACCAATCTGGACATGTTCCTAAGTGATTTACTCTAGATGATCCTGCTTGGGCAGGGGGGTTGGACTTTCAAGGTCTCTTCCAGCTCCTATTATTCTGTGATTCTGTCATAATTATATGGTGCCTTGAAAGAAAAGTGAAAAAGCTCAGAGTCTTATTTGGAATTTCCAATGTAACTTGAAAGTATTGAACCTACCAATTTTTAACTCCACAGATAAAGCCATCATCTGCAGCAATAGTCAAAATTACAGTTTGCTGGAATAAATGTCAGTATGACACTAACCGCTTATATTACCTATTAGTAACAACTAACTTCAAAACAAAGTTTGTACTCCTCTTAATTAAACCATAATCAAATCTTTTTCATTGAAAATTAATGTACAGTTCCTTTCTCTCTAACATTCATATACAGTTTTGCCAAGTGAAGGCAGCATCACTGCCAGCTGCTGCTATGTTAACAGAATAAAAAGTTTGTGGTTTTTCTTGTCATCAAAAGTGAAATCTAATCTTATTGAGACACCTGCAATTTTTTTAAGTGCAAGTAAGGAAGTATGTGTCTAGCTGTCTATCTACCTACTTACCCATCAGCAGAACTACAAGAACACGCTCAAAACGTGAAAGATATTGCCTTGCATAATTCTCATTACTTTTAAAACATCTTGTTTGATAAGGATACAGTCTTTGAAAAATTCTAACTCACAAGCCATCTCTTCCTTCAAAAATGACCCTAGCACATTTTACAGGTTACTCATTAACACAAGCTGTTAATTTTTGTTCTACTTAAACACTGTTGTGGTGTTTCTCAGTAAATAAGACCAAAAATGTACACTCTTATTGCCTACTGTTTCCAGGTTTAACATTGACCAGAATCACACTGTTGGCTTTGGAGGAGCAAGTTCTCATATTGCGAACTCATTACTACATGACAGCCGTAGTTCAACACAAAGTCCATATCAGACAAACGTCATCTGTGCTCTGAAATATGACAGTTATAATACTTCATTCTCTATGGCCATTACATTCATGCAAGTGCCAATGCAGAAGACGAAGTAATTGCACCCAACTCAGAAGAATCCTCACCAATTTGTTTTGACTTTATGGTCTTTCTGCCTGACTAGGAGCCTGCATAAGAACCATTTCAGTAAGGAACCTATCATGTCTGCAATAGGCTGCAGGATGCCATAGGCCTGCTATTCCAGTAGCAGGAGATCCAATTCCATTTTACTTCCTGAAAAGCTTCATATTTGTCTTTACCTGACCCTGGATTCTCAGAGATTTGTCTGTCCTTGAAACATAGCAGTATAAGGAAAAGAATTAAATGGATGAAATTTAGATGGCATTACACAAGCACATGTTAATTAATGTTAATTTTTAATCTTCCTTTACTGTGTTTATTCACAAATTAACAAACACAGCGCATTTTCTCTGTCCAGTTCCACTGCACTTCTGATCTCACAGTAAGCCAAAACAAGAAACATTTTACTCAAAGTAGAACTGTCCCCCCCACTCCATTCTTTCTCAATAAATACATTTCTAACAAGAGTCGAGATTAGTCATTTCCTCCTCCTCATAACAAAATATGTTTAGGACATCAGGAACCTCAATTTTTATGTGCATAAATTACAAATTCTGCACTGTACCCCAAAAGCATAAAAACATTTACCTTTTTTAAAGATACTGATAAACAAAAGAATGCCATCCCTTGCGTCTAACATCTGAGTTTCTTTAACAGAAATGCCATGCATGTTTCTGAATACTGTCATGAGGCCCATGGCAATAAAGTTCAACATACTCAGGCTGTAATCTTCTCCCAAGGAAATGGTTGGGATGCCAAGATGCCTTTTGACTTTTATTTCACAGCAGGGCTTCATTCACAGTGACTCTGTCCAAACCTTAAACTACACCAGCTGTGATACAAGGTCCTGCACAGTAATTTGTAAAAAGTATTTGACAAACAACATTCAAATGATAGAATGCATTGCAACTCATGACAAAAGAGTGATCAATATCCATTAACAACTCTGTTGGAAAGGGACAATTAACTCATAATATATCCACAAACTACAGTGTACTCCTAAAATCCTGGTAGACCAAAGCACTTATGCAGTGATTGCAAAACATAAATACAGGATACTTTGTAAACCACTTGACAGACAGCCTCATTAATGAGTTAAGGAAAAACAGGAAAATGTTTGAAATATTAGAACTTCTATTAAAATAGATATCTGGACTATACTGGAATATCGCATCTATTAGCGAATCAGGTCACAGTACACAGCCTACATTCTTATGCATTCTAGCCTTAATTTGATGCACAGCAGTATCTCTTCTCAAAAACTTTCAAACTTGTAAAAACACATTAATCTTGCTTAATTTTACTGTTAATAAAAATGCATCACATCAGCGTACATTCTATAAAACTTTTAGAATCTAACAGAAATTAACACCTCTTAAAAATAGCTGCTTTCTATGGATACATAAAGCATTTAACTGAAAAATCAGATTTTTACTTCACAGAAATATTGTTTAGATAGAAGTGGAAATTTCCATCTATCTTCTGAAATGCAAAGAGTTAATGCTTAGCTCAAATCAATTACTAAAGGATTCTGGGCCCAGTTCACGTCGGAGAAACTGAACAAACAATAGCTGACGAAATGTAATTTGGAAGTAGGGCTCACTGAGAATTTTCCACTGAATAGCATGTGACAGCAAAATAATTTTTTATTTAAGCCCCTCACTGACATCATCTTAGAAAAGAGAACATCTAAAGCCCAAAGTTTTCCCCTTCAGAGACTTAATGTCTTGTAGATAGATACCTTGTCAAATATAACCGATTTTATGGGGAAAGAGAAATAAAACCTTGGGCACCACCTCAAAAGCAAGGAACAGGTTTGGGGCATCTACAGGCTGGACTGTAGGGAGCAAGTTCTTGTAGAAGGCACTTCCAGACATATGGAGAACAAGAAAGTGATTGAGAACAGAAAGAACAGTCTGACCAAGGGAAAATGGATCAACCTCTATGAAGAAGCAAACTATCTGAGGAAAGAGTAGCACATCTTATTTACCTTGGTTTTAAGAAGGCTTTTGACACAGTCTCCTTTGATATCCTTGTAGGCAAGCTGGTGAGATACAGTCTAGATGAAAGACTGAAATACATCTGCAGGGTTCTGGCAGGTGCCCCTAGGCACTGAAGTATGCGTTTGAGTGGATGCAACACTGCCTCTGGGCGTGTTTTCACAGACCGCCAAAACCAGAATTTCTTTCAATACATATTTGACATCTTGTTGTTGGAGAGCTTCATTTTTTCTACATCAACCTTGATAGTATTGTGCAGCTTTGCTACAGTTTTGGCAGAGGCACCAGTTAGTCTGTACAGCTGCACCAACGGACAACAAAAATGACAATGACCAGCTGCTTCTGGAAGAAGTTTTCTTGGATGAGCTCTGTTGGTGTAGCTCCATTACTGGATTCATGAAACAAGTGTCAGCTGCTGGAAGAGGATATTTCTGGGACGACCTGCAATGGCTGCAAAATTTCAAGGATGACAAAGGGGGGGGTTTGTGGGTTTTTTTGAGATAATTCTGCTTACTATAAGGTTGTGAATCATGAATTCAGCCAGCAAGGGCTTTTCCATGCTTAGACAAAAGTGACGCATTGTATTAAGTTGCACTGGTGAATTTGATGGAACCTAAAATCCCTTGTTGTCACCCCTGCTTCCAAACCTCTCAGTTCTTTAATAGACTGGAACATAAATTTTCTGTTATGGTTTGAAGAGTAGCTGCAGTTTTAATAACTTCAATACAAAAGCTGTTATACAAGTTGCTTAATCTAACAATTAACCTTGTAACAACATCAGAATAGTCTCATTTCCCAACATGAAAAAATGATGCTACTAAAGCCATGATCAGGCATATCTGGGGAAATTTGCAGGAGTAAAAATTCCCAGCAAACATAAGACTTTATAACCCTGGCTGATAAAATGTTAAAAGTTAAATGGTTCATAGAAAAGAATACCTAAAGCATATTTGGGAAACCAAAGGACATGTGTTATGCATGATTAGGTACCATGTTGTAGAGCACTGTCCATCTTGATTAATACATCAAATCTGTCCGATCAAGAAAGAATGTTGCTGAAAAGCCTAGAAAGCTCAAGAGATTCAGAGATTTCAAGCGCTGCTTGATTTAGTGAAGTGCTCCCTCCAAGACAACATTCATCAATTAAATATATACATTCTAACACAAATATTTAAGCTATGGAAAAGAAATCTTAGAAAAAATATAGTATTTTTAACTTAATATGAAATATTTTTACAGTTCAGATTGTACTTTCTAGTGCATGGGCAGCAGCTTCTTTCATATGGATGCAGAGTTTATTTGTAATTTTACTCTTTTTTTGTGGTTCGATAAGTATGATAACTGCATGAGAGATGTGAGAACTTTTTCTTATGAATTTCTATTAAAAATTCACTCCTTTGCTGTTAAAGTATTATTTTCCTAAAAAGACAAGTGAAAACAAGTCTGAACCTTTTTTTTTTAAGAAACAGAGACAATGGAAGAAACAGCAAAACAATTTTGAACAGTCAGTTGTAAACTATGCCCTGAATCTTTCAATCTTGCAGCTTTTTGTATTGATACTTTTCTCTGGGGTTTTTAAAAGGCTCCAGGAAATCTGAAGTTTACAATTCTATGAATTAAATCCTCCAACTTTGGTTAAAGAAGTGTACAAGTAAGCTCACAAAACATAGGTTTGTCATGTAGCAGAAGAGGCATGTTTGGATGCCCTTGAAACAAATTCCTGCTCTTTATAAAACCAGTTCTGTAGGGCAAATACTACTAGGAGGAAAGAAAAAAATTTTTGAGCTCGCTGTGTGGACCAAAGAAGCAGAAGTACAATCAGGAACTTTGCTGTAGCACTGTTTCCAGCAAAATTATTTCTTTGATACAAATTATAAGAAATCTTGGAACGATCCTTTTGTTTTCCATAACCTTCTAAATCATTGCTAGCAGCAACATTCAGCTAACTATCCATAAAGAAAGCCTTTGCCAGCTTTTGGATTGCCAGTTAATCTGTTTTAAAACCATGACAGATCTTCTTCTAGGCTATTTGATGGTCCATCCTGAGGGTTTTACTCCAAACACCTTTCTGCTTTGTTCTTACCTCCTTGAAATTAGAGGGGAAAGTAGTGCAGAAAGGGAAGTTCTGCTATGGAAGTACAGTAAATGGCAATGAAAAGATTAATAAAGGCAACTTGAGGTACAGTGAAATATATTAGTGAAGTATTAAGTCTCAACTAGAGTCATGCCATTTGAAATTCCTTCCACACAATTCATACTTGGAGCTTTCAGAAGGATGAGCCATATTGCAGTGGCTGAAAAAAAAAAAAGTGGGTAGTGAAAATAAGTGAGAAGTCAAAGCAGTAGGAATGACTTTGGTATCCTGAAACCATCAGAGTTCCAATTCCTGAGAATGCAGCAGCAAATACCAGAGGAGTGCAGGACAGAATTCTGAAGATCAATATCTGATTTCTGGACTGTGTGGAATTAATTAGCGTGTCCAGTGAATGAAATACACGGTATCAGCACGTATGATAAACACAAATGTGATGACTCAAAAGATAAAAAATTTTAACCTGTATCTCCTCCTTACAAGAAACACGAGCAGATATCCTGATGTATTTCACCATCATCTTAGTCCTTTTATCTGTAGTTCTGAGTAGCAAATAAATCCTCAGGGTTTCAAGAAGACCTTCACTAGCAAGAGTTGACATGAACCCCACAGTCCCCACTGCCTTCTCTTTCAGTATCAATGGCTGCATCTTGTCCAAGCTCCTCATGCTGCTGAAATTTTGGATCTTGTTCTTTGCTATTATGTAAGGAGATTTAAGAGTGCAGCTTTTGATTCGGTACTGTGAGAGGTCCTGATAGGTGAGGTTAGTCAACAATTTAAGAAAAACTTCAAATACTCTTATTTACCATCTGCTTCTTTATTCTTTGAGCCTTATCCACTCCACAGAAAATAATAAAGATCTGGACTTTCTATACTAATACACAGAGGGAGAGATGGATGGACAACTACAGTACAACGCTTCCGTGTAGTATATTGATGCTCCTTTATGGAGCGAGGCACATGAATGTGATGATGCAATGGTGTACAGGAAAAGTAGTGACACACGGTCTGAGCTATTCCTGAGAATATGTATGTAAATAGATTGCAAACACACAGCATGACACTTGCAGCAGTACCACTGGATCCACCTGAACAAGGGCACATGATGCATTTTCAGTGAAGTGCACAGAGTAAGCTATCTTGCCATGTAATGCGTTCTGAGAATGTGATGGTGTGAATCAAAGTAATTCTGATGTACAAGTAGGGGACTAGTAATAGCCCTCTGGGCAGGCAAAGCTCCTCTGTCACTATAGAAAAATATAACATATATTGCACATTATCAAAAAATTATCATTTACATTCACAGCAGTTCAGTGTGCGACTGAACTCAGCTGTTATATTTACACTAATGAATTAATAAACTATATTCGTAAATACTTAAGGTAGCCTGAGACTTCTCTAAAACAACCTCTCTCCTATCCCCACCTCCTCGGCTATCACTGAAGTTTAGACCAGATTACAGTACTTTCATTTAAATCTATAGCTAGGCTTAGCTGCATGGTTATAATCTGCTAATATTATATTTTAAAAACAATAAAGGGAAAATTAAGTATTTTTCTCTTACAGTAGCTGGTTTTAAATATTTATGTTTATTTTTGAAATAAAGTAAAAAGCACCAGAATTTTACATTATCAATGAAAATGTTTGTGAGACTTAATGCATGAAGCAAAGGTATGTATCCGATAGATACAGTTGCTGTCTCAAGAAATACATTAAACTTGATACATTTTTACAAATTTAAAGAATGCAAAGATAAAAAGGATTCACATTTTTTGTGATAAATTTAGAGTATCTGGTATGAAACTACAAAATATTTCCCCAAGTTTTGAAAAGAATTCACCTTTGAAGTATGTAATTTTTTGGTGGCCTTAAATATGACAGCTAAGTGTCAGCCAAATTTCACCATTGCTGTAACAATAACATAGAGGTGCTACACATGTGATTTTGATTAAAATTTCTGGAAAATAGCTTGTCTTAAATGTTGGACCCACATCCTTTATCTTCATCCTGAGTCAATACAGAAATGCGGTGTTGCATTTTTATTTTGTTAGTTTTTAATAATGGCATCACTGCAGCCAGTATACAACAAAATGATTAGCCTATCTCATAACAGCAGTGAATTTAGCAAGATCAGCATGTGAATTTTGTATATATGAAATAATGATTACCTCATGTAGGTGCACATACACTAAGTTAACAAAAAGAAAAATATTAAAATATAGTATTCAGAAGCATATTGGTAATCACTGAAGCAAGATAAAGGAAATCTCTATGGCAGAGCTAATAATCATTACATGATTGGATCAGTCTGTAGTACTGCAAGAATTTCTGGGATACACAGAAGCCTCATAACCTAGTAGTCTCTCAAATCAATATAGAAAGGTATCCTTAAATTAAGGAAATGCTTCTCAGTTGAATTGCAGAAAGTTTCAAACAAGTAAGTTTCCCGACATGTCTTTTACTAACATACTGATTTCCTAAGCATAGTCAATGGATTCAACTGTTTTGCAATAACAATTAGTAAATTTGGTTGTATTTCTGTCATGAGGAAGAAAAGGTGGAGAAATTTCTAGGAGGTGATGATAAAATAAAGGCAAGACATTTAATATTAGCAAAAAAAAAAAAAAAGACTGGCTCTTTTTTGCTCACAAAAGATGAATACAAAACACAGTGAAAAGAATACAGACAAAAATAAAAAGGAGATCAAGGAAGTATTAAGAACAGAGCTCTAGTGGCTTCCATGGGTATCTGAACGGAGCTACATGCTGACTAGCAAAGCTAATATCTTATTTATTAAAATTAAATATTAAGATCCCTATTATTAGCATGGATTTTAAATGCTGCTAAGCACTACAGTTCTTGCATAGATGGCTAACTACAAATTTACTTTTGACAAAGCACTTTGGGGTTTTTTTTCTTGAAAAGTTACATATTTGTACAAGATTGTGACAGGACCAAGCTTTACAGTTGTATGGCACATGCTAAATTTTCACAATCAAACAATGCTTTTAGTTTTCTTCAGAAAAAAAAATACTGCAGAATTTCAAAAGTGTCTATGTTATGACTTAAAATTACTTAAATGGAAATTAATTTGTTCATGATTTCTTTCTTAACAAGCTGTTGCCTGAGTAGTCAAAGGTGTTTCATCACTAACATGGAGATAACAGGCTCCACCAGAATTTCAACTATCCCCAAGGACCCCTACAATCATCTTTTTATTGTCTAGAAAAGCTGAGCTACATGCTTGTTCATTTTACTTTTTCAAGTACATAACTGCATTTGAAAGTTTGAAAATTAGATAGGAATAGACACAGTAGATTTTACTTTTTTGTTAAAATGTAAATCATGGAACAAATCCTAATCACTTCTCCAAAAATAGTATTTATGGATATTGGTAAATCCTGAATGGACAACACATAACCTCAACAACTTCTTGGAATAATTAGAAAATTTCTGGCTGCTGGAACAATCTTTAAGGTGCTCTTGTTGAAAATCATATCCAAGAATCAACAATTCTCCCCACAGTTTTGATTACTCCTAGGTGATCTCTGATGAGATTAATTTCAAGCAGGTTACTGAAGAAAACAAATGTTTGTATAGAAGAGTTAATCAGAATGCTAATTTAGGATACCTATTTTAGTATACTTTATTTCTAAGGACATAATGCCTCCAGACTTGAAGCAAGGCTCCCAACACACCCAATGAGTACTCTGAGTAGTCTTGAAGTAGTCTTCATTCACCTTTCCATGAAGTTGAACTTCAATGAATTCGTAATTATGGTTTGCTGGATTAATTTTAAAGTAACCATTCCTGAGACTTACTGTTGTGATATGTATGTTTTAAATTGAAGTTACAAACTGGACAAGACTAACAGAACTCAAATCTTTGTTACATGGTACTTTTATACCAAATTTTCCTGAAGCAGTTATTTGCAATGAGCATGTGTAAAATGCAAGTTTAGTCAAAACATATGGCAGAAGTGATTCTCATAATCCCTTTCAGCATCCTGGTTTGGCTATTTTCTGTAGTTATGCTTTTTGTTGTTTGATTCCACGCAACACTGCTGGTCTACCAACCATGCCTGAGAAGTTGTGAAAAGTAACCCAACAATCCCAAGCTTACCATCGGTTAAGCTTTCTTCACATAAAATACTTTACACTGTAACCACCTCTGTAGGGGTGGAGGCTAAATGGACATGGGATTGGGAAGATCTGTCATAATGAAGTCAGGATCAAAGTCTAAGATTTTCTTTCAGATGAAATTCAGAGGCTGAGTAACAAATTGTGTTAACTGTAGTTGTGGCCTGTGGCTTTTAAACAGAACCACATATGGTTAGTATTTCAGCTACTCCCCAAGTGACAACAGCAAGTCTCCAAAAGAGTCAATTAAAATAAATATTTTCCTTTAAATTGTTTTTTTCCAAAAGCAATTATACCTTTTAACTTTTAATGCTTTGCTTGCATTAACTTTTTTCCTCTTTTTATGAAGAAAAGATGTCCAAAACAACAATTTGCACTGCCTGTATTCTAATACCAAAAGCAATTATTCAGTGAAGACTTTACTTGGTTTAAAAGTTGTGAACCCCAGCTTCTACTGGCACATAGGTAAGACACTGGACAAGAAACACATTGAGGGTAGCATCATTTTTTGTGCCATCTGTGAATCTTGACAGTACTAAAGATAATGTCCACGTGCAAGTGGAAAATATTAGAGCAAGCACAATATATACAGAAACAAATTTTGCGAGCCTTGAATGTATACCAAAATATAAAAAAAAATAGTAGCAATTGCATTAAGGTACTGAAAAGGAAGGAAATGGGAAACTTGTTGAGAATTAAAATCATGTGTATGTGTAACAGGGAAAATTCAGATGTCCATGGTTCAGAGGTAGATAGAATATTGCAATGCAGATAAGAAAAAATTGCATCAAAATAAGTTGCTTTTGTCCTCCAAAGTAAAATAATCTAGATAAAAAATTAATTCTATTTGTACACTCACAAACATTGTAAGATAGCAGACTGTTAAATAAATAAATCAAATTTAAATTCCTAACTCCCAATTGGAGTTTTGGAGTTTATGTTTGAAGAATTGGGGGGAGACGTAGGGAAGGGGGGTCATGGAGGGAGGTGGGTTGGTGGGGGGCGGTTTGTGTTGTTTTGTGGTTTGGAAGAGTTGTGGGGGGGTTTTGGTTTTTTGTGGGTTTTTTTGGGTGGGGTTTTTTTTGGTAGGTTTGGGTTTTTTTTAACCTATAGACATTGGGTGAAGTTATTTTTATATACCTTTTTGACCACTAGATACCAAAGCCACCCTGGCTGTGCACAGGGCAGGGAAGTGAGGGAATTACTAGAAGTAATCTTCCCCACTACACATTCAAACGGCATTTTCCCATGCATCCAAAAAGCAATTCTTGTAAGCCAAATACAGGCTGTAATACTGGATATGAATGGCAACTGCTGCAAGAATTTTTTATGACATTCAGAAATCGTCAAATGTTCTTCTGTCTCTATCTTATTTTCTGGTTTTGTTCTATTACATTACACACTTTTTGTTAATGTAACAGCAGAGATGGGTCTATTACTGTAATGAAATTGATTCTAATGATTTTCACTTCTTAAATCATTCTAAAATGCCACATATGTTCACTATTTTATGTCTATCATACTAATGCATTTGTCAAAGTCTACACAAAACATTGACAAAACGCAGAACTGGCCTGTATTTTATGGTATTTATCTCAACATCACGCTTCAATTTTTTAATACAAACTGCCAAGATTTCAATCACTTAAACCAAAGATCATAGAAACATTTGAGCAACCAAGTTATTAGAGGACTCTGAATGTATTTCAGTGTTCTGTTTCAGAAATAACTCTATGTGAAAAATAAGTGAAATATGGTCCTACAGCCACCCATTGGCATATTTTATGCAAATTCCTGTTAAAAAAAAATTACAACAGACTACTTCATAAAATTTCTTATAGAAACAACCAACCTCTCTTCCGTATGGCATATTTATTCTGGTTAGTCAAATACCACCGATGATGAAGGCAACACACACCTTGCTCACAGAGCAGCGAAGCATTCCACTTCAGCTCCTATACTACACCTTGCTTCAACTGTTATTTGATGGGTGGAGCACAGGGAGGGGAAGACCAGGGAGACTAAAATGGACAAGAACACTATTCTCCATTTTAGCCATAAAGACTGATATAAAGCTAAATACACATGTGCATATTGTTGTATAAATGCACAACAGAGGTATGTTCACCATGGATAGAATACATCAATGGTGTACAATATTGTTACTTAATGTATACGTAAAGTGTCACACAATGGAGTTTAAACACATATTCACATACCTAAAAATGTAACAGACAAATCTATATGAAAGTATGTACCTGCACTGCATATTATATATGTATATAACATTTAAAATAAACATTCCAAGTGTCCCTTCATACTTCTATTAAATATAAAACTTGTAAAAAAAAGAACACACTGATTTCGCATAACTTATTCGACTGGTAAAATGCCTATTCTTTCCAACATCAAAGACTTTTGGGTTGGTTGCTTTCTTGGGGGTTGTTTGGTTTGGTTTTGGATTGTTGTTTTTGGTTTGGGGTTTTTTACTACCTTTCATCAGTCTACCTCCTTCACAGGCAGGCTAGAGAGCAACTACACAGCAGTATAACACAATTTCTAAACCAGACTTGTTTTATTTACAGCAGTGAGTACTGTACCAGCACATGTCTGCTTTTCATCAAGACGAACAAAAATATTTAGAACACTGAGTTATTAGGAACACTTGGCAACCACAAGGCCGCAATTAACAGTAATGAACACTTAAGAGCAGTCAGAGGCTACCACGTCAACGCTCCAAGAAGCTATATGGTTTCAGTAAGATACTTATTTGAGCAAGCACACGTGGAACATGCCCTGCATTAGCAGCAAATATAGGAGGACTGAATGCAGGCCAGTCACAGGAGATGCCCATTAAGAGTAAGGACTGTGCTAGTAAATGTACCAGAGACCCAACTGGTATGGGTGGGTTTGCACCTCTCTCCCTAGCCCTGCCAGGGTCTACTCTGGTGTGAAACCCTTCCTTGTTCAGTGTCTGATGCTCTAGTGCTTATGTTTGTGTCCAAAAGGCTATCACATTTTTATTTATCTCGCTGTAAAGTGGATAATGACCTGGATGAAATCAATGAAACACAGACCAGCTGCCTGCAGTTAGGATACTCTATCCTGTACTTTTTTCTACACTGCCAGCGTTTCTATGTAAATACCATGTAAAATTTGCTAAAACCTAAAACTGTTAAAGATCATCATCTCTTAACATACCTAGTTTTGTTGCTACTGTTTTGCTTCAGAGGCATGTTTCCCATAGTGCAGTACCCTGTGAGGAGGCGACTGAGGTTGTGGGCAGCATGGGACTGTGGAGCACCCTGGGCTGGTCCCATGGTGAGCCACAAAGCTGCAACCAGCCTGAGGGGTTGGTGGTGTATCTCTGCTAATTCCTGTATCAAAACCAATAGTTTTCTATCATTTGGCATTTGTAGTAAAATATTAATCAGAGACCCAGAGCTGGCCAAATCCTGCTCTAACAGCTGCACAGAAATGTAACTAAGTCATAATCAATATCCCCACACCCTGCAGTCTAGAAAACAAATTGTATCTATGGCAAGTTACACCAACAAAAAAGAAGGATACACCTTTATTCTGGCATGTCACACACGAGCTCATTCCCGAACCTCTCCACTGTCACGGAGCCAAAGTGAAATGCAGCCATGGTTTTCTGCTGCCCAGTCATCACAGAAATTCCTTACTAAAACCAGAGAAGCAATTTAACACAGCTTGAGACAATGACCTAGGTGCCTGGATGCACATGCAGAACCAGCCAGATACCTCTACACGGACACTGCAAAAAAATGTCCCTAAGTGATGCAAAAAGCAACTGGTTGGACACTGCCACTTTTACAGGGACAGCCCTGTTTCAGTGAAGAACGGCTATTGCTATGAGAAGGTGGTTAGTTATCTCCTTTGACACCTGCAGAGCAAGTAGCTGTGGGCCAGTCTTCTAGCAGCGGCAAAAAAGCTGAAAAGTCTGCAAAGTTGAGTGATGTACATACATGAGAAAACACTCAGAGAAACCTACTGTATTTTCTGGATTTTGTAAAAAGATGCCTGCAAATGGATTCTTCCTGGACTGTGTGGACAGCCAATGAGATGGGATGAGTTTAACAGTACATTCCTCAGAGAAAAAAGGAATCCTACCTATTCCAGCGTACTTCCATGTGCAACGGTATTCCAGTATCGCAATTTCTTATGAAAGTGACATCATTAAAAGATTTAAAAATATTTAAAAATAGCAGCTTCTTTTATTAAGTCCAGAACACTATAGGTGAATGCCTGAAAAGTCAGCAGGATGAAAAGTCTGTTATGCCTACTTTTTGGATAGTAAACTGTGGACCAGAGATATTGTGTGTGTCCACTGTAACAAAAACAAATTAAAAAAATCTGCAGTACAATATGGTATTAAATCTGGAAATTTCAAGTCCAAGCCTCAAACACTGGAATCTCCTTCTTTTCACTTAAATTTCACTATTTCTAACAGTATGACTAAATATGACTATTTCTAACAGTATGAAAAAGATCAAATTGCTATTAACTGATTAATTAATAGAAAAAAGTGTGGCCCTGTTTTTTCTTCGTGATATATTTTTCTGGTTTAAACTATTTTTAAAACACTGCTGTTGCTCAAGCATTCCTTCTGAGCATCTCTACTTCCAGGAACGCAAGTCAAACTGAGTAACAAAAGGCAGGCCATGAAATAAAACTCTGAAAGGAGAGAAACCTACTGTAGCCCTCCAAAATAAAGGTATTTGGCAACAGTTTTCAAAATAAATTATGAGACACTAATTCATTTAACCTCTAGAATGCCAAAAATTGAATCATATGACACACACACAGCTGATCTTCTTGCAGGTGTATTAAAATCTTTCTTGTTATTGGACAGTATTTGCAAAACTTTGAATTCTGAGAAGTGACTGACAATGTTTATACTGTATCTCCTGGCAGGTTATGATACAGAAGTTATTTGCGTAAGAAAAAGGATTTCTATTACTTATTGAATAACATTAATTTTGCATATTAAAGCTTCTCTCACAACAGACTGTATAGTTGGTGCTAGAGAGTGGCCCTTAAAACACCAAAGTGACATAAGAGAGTCAACAAGTGAAATTCTAAAGGCAAAACTATACTTTTATCTGCTATTGTTGGGAGAAAGATGCTGGCACAAATGTACCTTTGTTATTAACTAATCCAAGTTAAATTTTAAATTTTGCCCTGGTTGCTTAAGACTTCCAACAGTTGTTTTTCAAACTATATACTATAATCATACTTTTAGAATACTCAATATGCTCTACTAGAAAGATAAACATCTCCTTATTGCCACCATGGAAAGTGTTTTATTAGAAATTATCCAAAGAATTAAAACAATTAATGATTTGTTTACTACTGAAAAGATATTTTCTCAGTCACACTGCTACCTGTTAATCAATACATTAAGCCTTCACAACAGTGAAGATTGTTTTTAACAGCAATTTAGTTCTACAACATACTGAACAGAACATAATGCTTCTGCTTCACTATCACTGATATTAATCACTGCTGCTATACAGGCCAATTTAAATGCTTGCAAGAACATGCGATTTGTCAGGGGGAAAATTCTTACTTGGGGCATGAAATAAAATTTATAGCAAGTGGCCAACAACAGCTCCTAGAAGAAATAAAATTAAGTAACTGAGGATTTGATTGCCCTCATTAGAAGACATCTGCTTTTAAGAATAAGCAAGACAAACTCCATGTAATTTTAATCTTGCTACTACTCAGAATGATCAGAAATACTTCATTTTCATTTTCAGCAGCAGATCATCAATACCTCCGCAGTAATATGGAGGCCACAGACACAGTAAAGTGTTTTTAACACTTTGGTGCTGACTTACTGCATCACACCTTATCTCAACTGTATTGCTAAAGTTACCTAAAGATTACCACAAGGCTTGCCATGCAGCTGTTTATCTGCCAAATAAACAAATTAATAAAATTATATTCTATTCTTCATAGATCATAGGTCTATAAAATTTTTGCATTGTGGTCCTGCCCACTACCTTTGACTATAAACAGTCTGAAGAATAATTCAAAAGAACGCCACTCTTGGACTGAGAGACTCAAGCTGAAAAACACCAGGTATCTGGCAAGCCCAACATCTGCCATCTCTAGAGAAATCAGTGAAATACCACCAGCCCCTTCCACCCAGTTGTAAAATTGCTAGAGATTAGATATTTGGCAAAATACATCCTACTTAACTTTTCACTAAATAAAACACTATTAACATGAAGCAATGGTATTTTATTCCTCTTCCTTATCTATTCTCACGCACTGTGGTAACAGACACATCACATCAGATACAACAGCAGCCACAATACCCATGATGGGATTAGCATTTTGTTGATGCACTGCTCTTCACCTATGAGTACAGAGAAGCTCTTAAAAGCATCTGACCTTTATTTTTATGGGTTCCAGTAAAACAAGACAATGCATTCTATTAAAAGAAATACCTGACATTAAAAAACTAAAAAAATCTTGAATAGTCATGGAGGGATCTGCAATAAGCTTGCATCATGCAATCTTCCTGGTTTTGCAATATGCGGCACTATTCCCAGTAAAACAAAGACATTCAGTACATGCCAAAAATGCAATTTCTTGTTCAAAAGACACTTTCGGAAGCAGTCAACTTGCATCAGTTGCAAATATTACTAACAATTTCTAACTATTTCTATAAGATATGACTAACAATGATTTGCCAACAAGTAAAGCTAAACCAGAAGAATTATTCATATAAAAGTCAGAAGTAGTCATCCATATATTTTGGTCTCATAGGAAGCGGCCACTGTATGTTGATGTTCATTCAACAGAAAACTATTTATCAGTAGAATAACTTAGTAGATGAACTGAAAACACCTTCAAGTGAGTCTCTGACCAACTAAGTTGTCACTGTGACAAGTAGAACTATCCCCACAAACCATGGAAGCAGAAGTATTCTTTCTTCTTGAAGTATGTCTCCACTTGTGATAACAAAGAGGACACACTTCTGTTTTTAACATCTTAGGAAGTCAAGAGTTGAAAATGGCCTAAGATAGCTACCACCCTTTTATTAAAAAAGTACTTTGAGTCGTTAAGTTAAATCACTTGATTACTTCACCAAAACTGAATCATATCTTAATTATTAATAACGGGAACAGTTTTCTTTTGTTGTTCCTATCAGGCAGGTCTGTACAGACCTGAGTGTTTTGTCCTTTATCATTTCAACAACAAAATATTTTAAATACACTGCCAAGTAGTACCTGCTACATCATAGTAGTACATGATTGTATAATTTTTTTGCTTCTCCACATCACTCAATTTTTTTCTTCTTATAATAACAAAACACAACAAAAGAAGTAAACCTTCACATACTGTACCTGTAAAGCACAGTTCATCATTCGCACGATGTAGTCAAACTGCTGATGGTCTAGTATTGCTCGATTTTGTTTAACATGGAGGCCTAGTTCCTGTGTCAGGCAGTGCCGAGCTGCCTTTCCTTTTAGGGCTCTCAGAGCTGCAGGCAGGGTCTGGAGACAAGAAAATCTAACTTAATGAAAGTCAAATTAAATGGCACATATCCACACTTAATATAGTTTTTTTTTTTTTTTATTATAAAACTGTAACACTAAGGTACAACTTTGGAAATCACTCAATAGGTTGAATATCAATCTTTCACATAACAGTTGATCTAGTTGAGCCATTATGTATTACATTTTTCCCTGATTTTTTTTTTCAAAAGCACTAAACAGCATTTCTCAGCTAGATCATTAAATAGAAATGACTAAATATGGACATGCATTTAATGGATACAAAATCAGAAATGGATTGTTGTGCATGAAAGCAAGTGCTCTTTTCTGTACCTGCCAGGCCTCAAGTTAGCACAGGCCGACCAGCATGTTTTTTGATAAGCCGTGAAGGACAAATGGCTTTAGAAGTGGCATAACTTTCACAGTGACAAAAACAAAAGACTGTTATGAAATTTACCCCTAAAACAGTGCCAACAATTTTCATGCCAATGTTTTGAAAATGCAGCAAGTGCTACATCTGTGAATACCAACTGTAGGCCTTTAGACTTAATGTGTGGTATAATAAATAAGAAAGGGCAACTCTGTCTAAGGACAAATTTACCATGCAGGGGGACAAACAGCTAATGAAATTTTCCAAGTGCCTGTAAGATGAAAGAGATGTGCTACACATGCAACAAAACTCTTATAAAAGTTACACATTCTATTAGGACTTTTTTCATGTGCATTTCCATAAAATTACTTGTCAATTAAGAAGTGATTGTTTTCTATCTCGATCTGCACAGCCTCAGAGATATATGGGTGATACCTTTCTGAGGAATCAAAACATCTTAAAATAATTTTACAGTCATTTTCAAATGTAGAATTAGATCTGAGTGTAATCTTGTGTGACAGGTTTAGAATCAATAATTGAAGATTCTCTGGATGGAATCTACAAAATCTGGCAACTTCTTAATCTGAAGAAGTAAGAATGTCACGGAAGACAACTCAGTAGTCCATTTTAGTGGGCAGACATGCCAAATAGTTGATTTTAAAAATAGCAAAATCTACTGTACTAAAAATTTTAGAAGATCATTGATTGACAAACACTAGCACATCTATCTATGCCTTTTGCTTATGTTCCTCCTAATTGATACTGCTAGACCAATATATAACACTTTAAAAAAAATTTTTAAAAATCACATGGACAATACTATTTATAATGGTAATACAAATTAGCAAAAAAAAGGGCATTAACTCACCCATGCAGTACTATAAAGAGGTTTTCAAATCCATTACCTTCATGTTATACAGAGTATTACAATTAGAGGATTGGTTTCATTGCTTACTTCACTCATTTAAATGGTTACAATAATCATTAGTATTTGTAACAAGACTACAAAATGTACTTTGTGACAAGGTCAGTCTCCATTTGCTGTTTAACAGAATGGAGGCTTATTTGAGTAAGTTAAAATTTTACTTTATTACCTTTTCAGTCTCCAAAAACTTGTTCTCAAAAATGAATGAGATGCAGTTTCTAACAACTTCCAGCCTTTGTGCACTGTTGAAAACTGTGCTTCCTTTTTCCATTATGGAAACTAACAAAGAAAGAAGAAGAATATACATCTGTGACGTGTCTCCTGCAAGAGCCAAAATGAATACTAAGAAGTCCCTTGAAAAAGAAAAATTAAAAATTTATGTGCCCTGCATTTTGTGGAGAAAAAAATAACATAATATCCGAATTTCTTTGTTTTTCCTACACTATCTGAAGAAAGAGCGTTCTGAATTCTAATTAAAGCAGTTGATTCTCTTCACTACCTGTTCCATTTCTCTCATACAGGCACAAAGAGATTCTAGCGTCTATCACACTAATGAATTATATAAATAAATACAAATTAATAAAAACATGTGTGTTCTGCAGTAACCTATGTAGCATTGAATATTTATTTTGTAGCAGTAGCTAACTTTTTTTTTTCATAAAGAATTCATTTGCCATGCCAAGAATTCTGTGACATGGAATAAAGCTTGACAAATATCTTTTTTTATCACTTTTTTTTTATTTGCTAGGATCTAATGTTTATTTCCTTAATGTAATCTTTAGCTCTGAATTTTCAAGAAAATTCAGAATGGAAGAACTAATGTTCTCTATTTCTTTTTCAAGAACAGAGAGTATAAAAGCAAAATAGGCTCCTCCTGTAGACAATAAGCAGCTCAAAATATCCAAAGATTTTGACACGTGGGACAGCAAGAAGCATGTGTGAAAGCTTTTCTTTGGAAAAAAAAAAAAAAAAAAACCCAAACCCAAAACACCAGAAACCCAAACATTTACTTGAAAACTAACTTATTAAGAATGAAAGCATTCTCTTACATTTAGTCTTTTCAAGAAATGCAGCAGAACACAAGCACATACCCTTTAAATTTTCTATAAATAACAGATACAATTATATAGTCAACAGCAAAGGCAGGTGGACATTTTATTCTCTTCTTACAGACACTCAAAGACAAACAGCCCTGGAAGGGGCCTTAAGAGACCATCTAGTTCATCCTTCTGTCCTGAGGCAGGATCAACTATATTTATGTTATTTATCATGTTTGTCTAATTTGTTCCCAAAGTTCTTTGATAACAGAGACTCCATGGCTTCACAAGAAATCCAACCAACTGCCTTAAAACCCTCATTTTACCAAGTTTTTTTCCTGACAACTCTACTTTTGTGCTGCAACTAAACTCATTATTTCTTATCAAAACAGATTAGTCCACTTCTTTAACAGCCACTTATGTAATTGAAGGCTAGTATTATTTGTTCCCTCAGCCTTGTATTTTTCAGTCTAAACAACTCTACATCTTTCCTTGTAGGTCACATTCTCCAGAATGCTGGTCATTCTTGTTGCCTTATTCTGGACTCTGGCCAACAGAGAGACAGTCTTGCAGTGTCCAAAAATGGACACAAACTGTCCAACTGGGTCTTACTGAGTACAAGAAAAAGATTTCTCCTTGGGGTTCACTGACTGTACTCCTGTTTATACATGCTTCTAAGATGTTTGTCTTTCATGCAACAGCTTGATATAGTTGGGTCATGTTTGCCCTATGATAATTAAAATCCCCTAATTAATTTCTGAATACCAGTTGCCTAGTCAGCTGATCACGCCTATGCAAGTAGAGTGCCTTATTTGAAGAAGAATCACGGAATCACAGAATGATAGGAGTTGGAAGGGACCTTGAAAGATCATCTAGTCCAAACCCCCTGCCCAAGCAGGATCATCTATATTATATCACACAGGAATTCATCCAGATTGGTCTTTAATGTCTCCAGAGAAGAATGCTGGAGAAGGACAAAAAATACAAGAGATGAGATCTCTAATTTTTCAAGATTCACCTGAATTCTAGTCCCATACTTCAAAAGCTTTGCAAGCTCTTCTAGCTTCACATGTCCTGCAAAGTTAGTAAGCATACTTGTCTATGCCACCATTCACACTGATGACTATGACTATAATTAATAGAATTTTTCTGGCATTAAAATTAAATTGACAGGCCTACAATGTCTAAACCTGTTCTTCATATAATATAGGTGTGTTTATTCTGAGAGAGATGCTATAGTTGTTCCTTGCCTTTTCCAGTAATTTACATGTCTTCCACTATTGTCAAAAAAGAAGCTCTAACAATTCAAAGCTTGGTTCAGTCAGTCCTACAAGTGACTTAGGGTGATATTCATCAGACCTAGATAAATAGACAACATCTAACCTAATAGTTCAGTCTAATTCAGATCAAGTTGTTATTAGTAATTATGCCAATCACACTCTGTACATTTGACTTCTTGGCAAAAGCTGATGCAAAAGGACTTTTAAAAATGCAAAGGCAAACATGGAAGTCTATGTACTCTGATACTGCAGAGGTTACTCTGATCACTAAGGTTACTCTGATCACTAAAAATACTGTATTAACATGAAATTGGGAGCAACATATTGCAACCATGATAATGATATATTCAACTCATGAGACAGGACAACAAATAGGTAAGTTGGGTAACAAGCGGACATACCAACAGGGGGACCTGCTGGAACAACACACTTCTTGTCCCCTCGGGTAGCAGGAGGAGCACCCTGACTCCTTGCAAGGCCTTCCTGGAGTAGCTCCTGCACCCGGCACTCATTGATCCGGGGAAAAGGGAGGATGTGTACCCGCAAGTGGGATCCCTCCGTGGGCCGTGGCACTTTCTGGAATGCTATATGGGGATTGGGATTCTCCTGCAGGTCAAAAGCAAAAGGTTATACAAAAATATTTCATGTAGCGTTACCATCTATCTCATCCAATTTTATTGGTGTTTTGCATATCTGTCATACCTGACAGACTAAGAAGTATGTAATGTAGCTGACTAATAAAATGTTTCATATTTGTATCACTCTTGATTCATTTTGTGTAATACTTCTGACTTTGTTAAAGGCTTTTATAAAATTATGTTTATCAACATGCAAAATTCAAAATGGAAGAGAGCAAAAAAAAAAAATCACTGCTTAAATTAGGTTGATTTTATGCAGTTTAATGAATATTTAGGATTTGAATAGAAATTAATTTGACAACCAATCTCTTCATTGGAGACAGGTTTGAAGAATATTAAGATATACAATTCTTTCCATGGAATACAGAGAAACACCCTGATTTGATCAAGACTATGAAGTGAAAGTTCATTTTTGTACCATGCTGTATCAAATCATGGCTGTCTCTCATTAGGGACCAATTTTCTGTCTTCTGCGTGTCCCATAAAAATGTGTCACACAGATCACTGTTTGCGCTAAAAGAAAATATGAAAAAGTTACTACTGGTGATCAAAAAGAGTAAGTGATGGGCCTAAACTACAAGGAAAGTAAAAATAAGTTATCAAATCAGATTTTGGAGTGTTCTCAAAGGACAGAAAAGATTACTATTGTTGCAAAACTACCAGAATTTGCACCATGAAAATAAATGTTTTCCTACCATGATTTTTTTTCCACTCACTCTTTTATGGTCTTCATTTGCTTTTTCATGAAAACAAAATGTAATAAATAAGTAGCTCCAAATAAATCTTCAGAATAAAAAAAATATATAACATTCAGTTTCACAGATTTCACAGAATACTGACTTATTTGTTTTGCCAAAATAATTTCTGCTTCTGCTACTCTGTAATTATTATGTTTGTCTTGATCTTGACTTTATCATGCTATATGGAAGATATTAGCAAAATATGTACTGCACCATACAACAGATCTGTGACTCTATGTGGGATATTTGAAGACTTGCTTCATCTAGGTAATCTCTCTTGGCATTTGTCAATACCAGATGCAGTATCAGTGCAGTAAGTGTTCTTATATATGGATATGCATTTTCTGCCTCTGGCATTCAGACACCGGAAAGACTATACACATGACAAACCACCAAGCTTCATTCATCTGCCTCCATACTGACTTCAGATTGTTCAAAATACACTTTCCAGAAAGACATTTTCCTAAAGAGAGCAATATATGGAAAATGTACCATTTCTTGTAATTTTTTACTAAAATGACTGAAAATCTTTCCAGTTTGTTAAGGTTTTGTTTTTTGGTTTTTTGGGTTTTTTTTTCCTAAACTGTGCCCCATCCCCACTCCCCACCCCAGCTTCAGATTGTATGTTTTCCAAATTAAAGTCAAGATCTACATCTGCAAAGATTCTGCCACTATTCACAGGGTCACATCTTGTATATTGAGGAGTGTAAGGATATTTTTATATCTTCATTCATATACCAGGGCTTGTCATTAATCATGTCTGAATTTACTCTTTTCCAGTTTGACTTTGCTGTTACTTATTACTGGCTATGTACCACTGCCAAAGAGTGCTACTCAATCAATTAGGTTTCTGTTGTAAAAGCACAACTAGTTTTCAGTAAAACTTGTAAACAGAAGCTAGCTCTGTACTTTCATTTAAGAGAGTAAAAGACAACAAGGAGATCAAATGCATCAACTTGATAAATAGCAGTCAAAACAAAGCAGCTACTTAGCCATACAAATTCTCTGCAGAGGAAAGTTTAATGAAACAAGCCAAAAATCAAGCTACAGAGATGAGAGCAGCAGATGCCAGGAGAAGTAAGGCAAAGAAAGGGAACGCAATCTCAGCAGAGGCTAATAGATGACATAGTGCAGAAAAGGCCAGAAAGGGTGAATAACCACTCCGTGTTCCATTTCATGGAGAAGAGAGACTCAGAATAAAGATACAGAAAGGGTTACTTTAACCTTGGCCATGACAAACCTAACCCCAGCTGTATATGCTATTAGGAATGTAGGTCTAATATCTTCAACTACTGAAGCAGTATGTACCAACACCTTTTCTAGGTTTTCCACTTGGACCAGCTAGACTAATACAAACACTACCTCTCCCTAACAAGCGTTATTTCTCATATATATATAGACCATCACAGCTATAGTAAAATGATTATTTAAACAGTGGGACAAGGTGTCAAAATATGTCACACAGTGAGTTTAAAATCAGGCAGGCCTAGGCATAAGTTAGAGAAGCTGTGTAACTCACCGGTGCTTTAAGATACTCCGATAGGTATGCTACACCCCATATGGACAAAAGACATTTCATAAGCATTTTTAAATGTGAATTGGTTTTAGTCTACCAAGTTGTATTTACTCTCTCTTCTAATGTCTTCTATCAAGAAGGTTGATTAAAATGTATATCAATATTCTCTTCTTCAAGAAAAGTTAACAGTAATGTGGCAATTTCAGAGGAAAAGAGAGATGGAATGAGTGAGCAAAAATGTGTGAACAGATGCACACATTCTGCAATTGACAATATTAAAGCCAGACTGACTTAATTTCACACATCTTACTAATCACATATTCCATTTACTTGAAATACATAGATATATTTTCCATCCAAAATCTACTGACACAAAAGTCTCATGAACATACTGGTTGTAAAGTTTTGGATTTCCAATGGAAAAGATAGTAATTTTACCCCAAATAAAGACTGCACTGATACTGACAAAATGCTTAAAGGCAATTCATTTTGGAAATAAAAAGACACACACAACCCAAACTGCCTCTCCCATAAAAAACATACCCCAGAATTTAGCAGTACTTTGTAATTCTGGTGGTTTTACAGAAGTGTAGTGTGAAATCTGGTTTTGAGGATGTGGGATGTAGAAAAGAAAGAACGATGGAAAGTGTTAATTGACTATGTAATAGATATTGCTCTGTGGAGCCTGAATGACAACAAGAAATGTGAGGGGCAGGGAGATTAGCTGATGCCAAAAAAAACCAACCAAACCAAACCAACAGGAAAAACAACAGCAGCACAAAACCCCCACCCAATGGAAAGATTAGGATTTTACAAAAGCACCATGTAACATAAAGGTGTGATAGGAAGGAAAAAATGAAACTGGAAATGGTATTCTTGGGAAACTAGAACGCAACAAACTGACTGTAAAGAATTAAATAGTGCTTGGTGATCATATAAACCATGGGGACTGGGTTGCAAAGCAGGAAAGATCTGCTGAAAGCATTCGTTTTGCCAAATTGGATGCACAGTTTTCATACAGAAAACTGGTGAGAGCAAGAAGAGAGATGTATTTGGGTTAGATAGGCTGCAGCGGAGAAAATAACAGTTTATATACATTAGGTGACTATACATTAAGTAAAGAGAATGCTAAATAGTGGTAGTTAATAAGTAAATTAATATTAGCATTAATTAATCACCGTTGCTATATTGAAATTACTTCACATGTACAAAGTTGAGACACTAAAAGTTCCAAAGCCTTTTGCCTTAACGCAGATGATGACTACCATCATATTTCCATTTTCATATACTGGATCAATCTCAGAAGTAAGAATTTTCAGTGTACAACCTCAACTCAAAGTGCAGATGGTAAACTTACGTTTTTGAAGAGCTGTTCTGCAAGTTCTCTAACATGTTTTATCATTTTTGGTGGATTACCTTCCTCAGCTTTAATTCTTTCCACCTCAAAGGCTACCAACTTTAAAAAAAAAAAAAAAGAAGTTTATAATTCAACTAAAAATTAATTTGTTCCTATTTAAGTGAAGAAATTTTAATCTTAAATTGCAAATAGGCAAAGAAGACAAAACTGAAAAATTCACAATGTCACGTTGTTCTGGAACATGAGACATTTTCTCTTTCTTATAGAGGCTCTGTTAACAAATTTTGTAGTCCTACATAGTAAAACATTCCTTTAACAATTCTAACACCACAATCCATGTTTCTCATACATACTATTATTGTGCAGAATAAAAAACTCTGCTTGTACTCAGCATTCAACTAAATCCACCACTAAAAAAATATGGAATCACTTTTTAAAAGAAAAAAAAAAGAAAAAGTTTGTTGGGCACGTATTTATTATTTTTTCAATGTTTCTAAGAATATAATTAAATTACTCAAAATAAGTCTGTACTTGCACATACTATGCAGTATGAAGTTTCAAACCTGACCACAGGAGCAGCATCACCATGATCTATACAACTGTTTAACTCACACATATGAATAGGGCATAATTTTATGGAAGTAAGCTAGAAATCTGTGCTTAGTAGAAAGTAAAAATCAAACTTAGTAGAAACAGTGAGAATCCAGAAGCATTACAACAGTTTTTCACATGCTGAAATGTCAGGTACATTTTAATTTACTTGGGAATACAGAAATAGTCTTCACCTCATCAAAAAGATCACAGGCTCTGAAAGGAGGACCCCTCTCTGACACAAAACCAGCAAACGCCATTCCATTGAGAACTTTAGTTAGAAAGTCATTCTCAATTAACCCTCGCTGCCCCAAAAAGGCTGCCTGCAATAAGAACAGAAAAAAAAAGGCATGTATTTATCAGCATCAAAACTACAACCAACTATTCTTGTATTAGCAGGTAAATATTTTCACCAGCTTAGACTAGCATGTGGTTCTTTCTACTTAAAGCTTTTATATTACCTTGTGTCTTTTTATACCTAAATTCAGGAGTGATGTAACAGGAAGTTTGATGCACATAATATATAAATCTTACAATAAATTAAAAATTAATAAATAACAAGCTTTCACGTATTGCCTTCTATACATGTTTTTCAAACTTCCTTAATGATTACCCAAATGCCTCTTTGCATTAAATTTTAATGCTAACTTTTGCTTTGTCCAAATTATATGCTTACCACATGTAGATTATTTTATTTTATCTTATCTTTTTAAACCTTACCATTTGTTAAATGGCAAGGTCATGGGAATAACATGACATAAAGGAATACTAACCAAATATACAAAACTAGTTCTCTTTTACCTTATGGAAATGAATTACTGGTTCAGCATGGATTCTGATCAGTTGAAGACATGACCGATATCCTTGGAAAAGCTGTGCAAATAGTCTAAGGAAGATTGCTCGCACTTCTTTATCCTGTAGGCAGTAATTGAATGTACTGTCAAAACATTTTTGTGTTCTAAACTTTTCCACGCTTCATAGAAAGCTATCTGAGAAACGTCTGCAAATTCATCACACAGTGTAGTAGTGTGGGGTGGAAGTGGAAGTACTTGTACACATACAAAGTTACTGTGATTGAGTCTACAGTGTCACTATCTGTCCCCAGATGGCAAAGATAAATTTAGTATGTATTCACATATTTTCTCTTATTTTTATGCCTGCACAAAGGCATCTAGGCAATGTGAGTTCAACTGTTTGGGTAGTCATTTTGTGAACCACATGCAGGCAATACCATTGGAGAAAACCAACGCTAACTAAAGGGAAGGGGGCATTTTAGCCTGGATTTATAACCTAAGTGTTGCTCTGCAGCGCTACAGAAGCAGTTCCATGGGAGTGGGCACGGGTGGCAGGAAAGCACAGGGGCCCAAGCTGGCATTTGGTGCTGCTGGGGGAACCAGGTTCAGACCATCACAGACATCACCGCAGTCGTCTGCTGCGGCCCTGCCAGCTGAGGAAGACTGCTCTCAGCATGCTCAGCTACTTGTCTAGGACTCCGACTCAGGTTTTCACTTGACAATTACTGAAAAAATGAGCCAAGGTTAGTCTAAAAAGTTTTAAACAGTAGATCTTTATAGTCCCATGGGACTGCCCCAGATGCAATTAAAGACTGTGATCAAATCCTGCATCTCCCATGTTCTTTTATCTTAGCTCAGGTACCTACTCAGAACACAGCCATGTCTTAGAGTCTCTGGTTTTATGCTGTCTCAAAGGACTTCTTAAAAAACCTCTAACTTTAAAAGTTACAAGCAGCAGAGAATTTGGACTAACTGATCAAGTAAACAGCTAATCAACAAGTAAATATAACCAAAAGTAGTTAATGCTTGAATTTATTTTTTTTAAGAAATAATTAAAAAGCTTTCCTTTCAGAATATTTTTCTGTTTATTCTTCTTTGGAATACAATTGATGTTATTCTATTTTAAACTTAATTTTGTAAGGACTCACTTTTACTGAAAGATATAATTTTCTTTGTCTACAGACTTGCTCTCTAGGATATTAACAAGTATATCTGTACCCTGACTTTTTGGACTACTTGAAAGCATGGCCATTTCTTTCAAATTTAACACAATTCTTATTTTGATACAAAGTTATACTAATTTATAACTTCACTATTCAAAGCGAGATTTTATCTGAATTCTATCTTTAGTTTAAATAAAATCTGGATGACATTTCCTGTTTACAGCAATGAGAAAAATATCTTAAAGCAAGAAATAAGAAAAACAAATATGTGGTACTACTTCAGAGTTTTACATTTGCAAATACACCTACACAACAAAACCAATGTGTGTTCTTAAATTGAATCGCGTTTGGGCACTTATTTCAGACTACCAACTCACGTTAACTCTGGACACCCCTTCAAGGTAAAACAAGCAGTGCTCCCAAGTTGTTATCATGATTTCACAATTACTTATGATCTAGATCAACCAGATTTTAGCAGAGAACTTTTTCATTTTTTTTTTTTTTTTTTTTTTAGTTTATAGACAGTTACATATCATTTCATCTAGGTTCATTAAATCCCTTTAACCATGTATGGTTAAAAAACATCTAACTCCTTTACTAGTATACAGTGTAGAATTATTAAAATATTATAGTAAAACCGATTACATGTTTTGCTGGCACAGTTACCACTGCTATTTTTACTCACATTCATTTAAAAAAATTTAGATCTTGAATGAAATTTTTCAATGTTTTGGAACCTTTTATTTTGTTTCTGTGTGTGTGTGTGTGTGTGTGTGTGTGTGTGTGTGTGTGTGTGTGTGTGTGTGTAAAAACAAAAAGG
>VXBZ01012526.1:0-33063 GCA_013399135.1 Heliornis fulica | reverse complement strand
ATGTAAAATTCTGCAGCTTAACTGTTTTATGAAATAGAAGAGGCATAGACTTAACTCAATAGACAGCAATATTAAAAGAAAATAAGGTGCTTTAGTATTATTTAGTATTAATACAAACATGTTTATAAAAACTTCTAACCCATAAAAATGCTATTAGAGGGTAGAATGCAAAGTCCAATGCCACATCTTCGCTTTGCTAATAATACTTAAAAGAATATGGATATTGAAAAGAAACCAGAAAGTAAAAATTATTAAAAGTTAGTTCAAAATTCCAACAGTTTTCTACTTAAGAAAGTCAGACATAACATAGAAATCTTACCAGCATTTTTGAGTGTGATAAAGCTGTTCGTGGGGGAGGGAATGCATAATCTGCTGTTTCCAAATCAGGATGCAAAACCTAGAGAATTTTTTAAACAAAATTTTTTCCTCTCATTTTGCTGAGGAAAGGATAAATTACTTTTTTTCTTCTTCCTCAAATTAATATTCACTAAGTACTCAAATGATCGCAAGTGTTAAATCATAAAGACTGTATGGAAATAAACACGGGATTAAATTCTTAGCTTCAGGTTTCTGTAAGTGAACTAGGTATCAAAAATTCCTATTACTGTCAACAAAGCTAGTCATTAGGGATTTTAGAGTTGATTCATCCAAACCAGATTAACCAAGAGAAAATAATTCTCTTTAAGATAAGAAGATTTGTTCAGAAGCCTCCAAATAAGGTGTTTTCTAACTTGGGGACTGATAGTAAAAAGACAAAATGTTTTTTTGGCAATTCCCTACTCATTCTTAAAAACTGATATAGCAGCATCATACAAGTAAACTTTAAGGCTAACTGAATATTCATTTGTTAAACTTCAAGACAATGTACAGTTGAAATTCATTTATAAAATCTGAAAAATTGTTAAACTGAACAGTAACAACGTTGCGAAAATACTGAGGTTGAACTCATTAAAAATCATTATTAGGAGGAAAAATTAGTGAAAAAAATAACTCAGTAAATTACTGATGATAATAAATTTCAGATAATAAATTCTTCTAACAAGAGAAATGTTGACATGAACCATAGCTTTAAATTCCACATTTCCAGTGTGTTTGAAAGCAATTTAATACTGAAATTAGGGTGTAAAATGGAATTTGTATCAGAACATACTAGAGAAAGCGCCATTTGTGTTTGATGTAGCAGTGGCTCTGGCAGCTGAGAAAGATGAATACATTCAGGAATTTTAATTGTGCCTCCATCAAGGTCTGCTATAATTACATCTAACTGTAAGGAACAAACAAACACATTATCAGTAGTGCACACCATGAGCATAGTTTAAAAACAGTTCAAACTTCATGATCTGCACATAAATTACAATAAAAAAATAAAAATGTTCTGACTTTAATGTCTAGAATGCTATACAAATACTTCAAATTGATGAATCTCACTATGAAAAACAAATGGAACCAAAGAAAGCAAAATATGGCAAAACTTCTAAAATAACTTGTGTTTCTGGATGCTCCAGGTCTGTGTTCAGTGATTAGAGACATCTAATAGGCAGTTTGCAAAAGGACTGGTGAGGACAACCGTAAAGAAAATTGTACATATTTAGGCACATCTGTAGCATTGGCTCAGTTTCTCTAAGCACATGCTTAAAAAGTAAGTTATATTAGGTATAAAAATATTTTTTAAGTAAAATAACAGAGGATACATTTGAAAAACCCGAATTAATTATTCAGACACATAAGAACTAGATGACAAAGCAGGAAATGGATCAATAATTTCTATTCTGCACTACAACCAAATAATTTTGCTCCCTCACCTTTATAGTCTCAACGTATTTACAAAATAATTAAAGCTTTTTCTTTTTTCTCCTCCTGCTTGTCTTACCTTGCTTCCTAAAGCAATATTTTAAACATATGGATTGTTCACGTTAATATCTGAAGCACAGAAAATTTCTGCAGCTAAACACAAATGAGAGTGTGACTGTGAATGTGCTGGGTAGACATACTTACAAGTTCATGAATGTCATTGCGAAAGACAGAATGCACACCAATTATGAAAGGTGTTGGTGAGCTGAGAACTTCCAATAACTGTGCAGGAAGAATTGGAATATAGGGATAACTGTGAAAAGAATAAATAAAATGAAAAGCTTCTGACTATCCTTTCACATTGGGCAGCTTTTTACCTTTTAAAAAAATAAAATCTTGTTACATATTTAGTTAACTAAAAATACCTGTATTTGTAAAAATACAAAAGCTCAAAAAATTTATGTTTCTTTACAAAGTGTCATGCTGTTAAAAGAACATCTGTCCCATAAACTCCAGAAATCATTATAATACAGGGTCTACATTTTATTGTAAACAAATATATTTCGTTAATTAAAAAAGCTTTCTTATATTTATAAAATTTGTATTATAGGGACACTATGTTTGTCCACAACTTCTAAGTAACTAGGGACACTAAAGTTATGGACAATGCTTTGATTTTAAAATCATGAATAGTTTTTGGCCAGACACCTGCAATTTAGCATTTCATAAAATACCATTAGTAAGAAATTTTTAAACAAAAACTTTCGGTTTGATGCTGAAATGACAACTAAGCCTTATGCACAGAACTTTAATCCAGATATTGTTTATTTGATTTCATAATTTTAAAAAATACTACTGTTTTCATCAGAGGAACATGGAACTCTGGATCTAAATTGAACAATGCATTTTAACACTTAATTTATAGTTATTAAAAATTAGATTCATGACTATTTTAGCATTAAGAAGCATACTCCAAAACCAACTTCCCCCATCTTATTCTCTATTAAAATGATGCCCACGTCTTAAATACAACCATGCTATTAAAATACAAGCACCTTCTAAAAGATATGTGTACAAAATAGATGTCTTCTTCAAAAAAAAAAAAACAAAACCAAAAAAAAAAAAACCACACCCAAATAGCTTGACATTCAGTTTTCCATTTTACAACACTGCATTCAGATGTGGCTTTTTAGAGAGGATCAATTTGTTGATTTAACAACAAATTAATGTTCAAACAAATCAAACAAATGTTGATTTAACAACATTTTCTCTGTTGGACATGTATCACAGAGTTAAACCTTTGATAAAAGTTAATGCAGATATTATCTTAGAACTATGCATTTTTTTCCAGTTGTAAAGGTCCTCAGGAGACCATTTAGTCCAACCTTCTCCTCAAAGTAAGCTCAAGACCGAATACAGATCAAGTCATTCTGGGCTCTGTCCAGCTGGGTCCTGAAAACCATTGGAGATAGAAGCTCCATAGTCTCCGTGTTCCTCTGCTTCGCTATCTTCATAATATAACACGCTTTGCCTGTAGACAGCCAAAAACCTTCCTCTCCCCTGTTATATTTATCCCATTCATCCATCATGTATTTCTCACTTAATGGCAGGCTGTTACCAGATCTCTCCTATATCTTTTCCACACATTTACTCATGGATTGTCACTTCCCAGTTTTACCATCCAACTGCTGCTGTAAGCAGAATTTCTATAGTATCTGTAGGTAGGCTATTTTTCCATTAATTGTTTCCAATGTCATGATGCAATTAGATTTTTATTAATGATATGTACAGACTAGGAATTATGCATATTATCATGAAAACTTTTGCTTATTTGAAAAAAAAGAACATGAATCCTTTTGTTAAGGACAATGTACTTTAAGTAATAAAAGGAGTTAGAAATTAGTCAGATAGTTAAGAGAATCAATACATAACTCACCTATATTTGAGAGGAAACATCAAAGACTCCAGAGCCCTACAGGCATCACTGAGCCTCTGAAAACTTGCAGAGTGAAAGAGAACCTTATTTTCTGTAAGCACGGCACAGAATAAGCTGAGTACATTTTGAATGCCTTGAAAAATAAAAAAAAATAAACAACTGTAACAATGTGCCAAAACAAGAATCAAAATTACATTAAATGTACCACTTCCTGAAAGGATTCTAAAAAAGAAAATTTTCTGAAAGGATTTTCAAAAAGCATAAAACAGATTCAGAAATTGCCAAGCCGCAAGTTTTTCTACCTTTTATTCATGTATTTATCTAGCGCAGCTTCCATCCTATTTTTCAGGTTGCTAAATTACTGTCTGAATGTACTTCTATGTTTCAAACATATTGTACTATTATCTTCCTTCAATACCACTTTTCAAAATCCCAGCAATGCTTAATAATGACTGCAAACATTATGATGTGTATCTTTCGCATAGCCTTCTGTATATCTGCAATTCAATTCCAGTCACAGATCCAGGCTTAACTTCTAAACCTTTCTATATCCCCATGGCGGGGGCAGGGATAAATAAGTAAAAAAATATTAAAAGACTTCCTAGTAAATACATTCCTACTTTTCCAATGGAGAGCATTCGAGGAGTCACAAAGTTTAAAAAGGGCACTAAGAGCATACATGTCATTAGAAGGATATGTTAAAGAGCTGACTATTCAAACAAGCCCCACCAGAATTAGGTAGGGTAAGGGCTCATGAATCAAACGATGGGGATTTGTTTTTAGACAATGTAGTTTACCTAGGACACAAAGCTATGTGCTTTCAGGGAAAACCAAAAATATATTTCCTTCAAAAAGAAAAAAAAAATCTCATCCTGAGAAGCAGACATGTCTGTGATATGTGAGATATGCTGAAATTTATGAAATTTCCTGAAATATGCTGGAACGTATGATGCTTCCCTGAGGACACAGCTTATGTTATCAGCAAGACAGAGTGTATTACCTTTTCAAAGCTACTCCCTATCTTACAATAATCTTCCCCATAACAAGTGTGACTACTCAGAACAACACTCTTCATATGATAATTAACACTTTGTTTTGCTTATGTAATCTCTATTACATGCTTTGACAAATCTTTTTCTATGGTCTCCTATGAGAATTTGCTTTGCAGGAGCGGAGCTTGGTTCATAAATACAAATGGACAAGGATTCAGGGCTGTTTAGAAAAAGACTTGTGCTTTTCAACTCCATTCTCCAAGAATCCTAAGGACATACTCAAAAAATCAAAGGCAGAGACTTGAGAGGACGCAAGGACAGAAGGCTCTGTTATAGCCCTGCGTTAGTTACTGGTACAAATATTTGCTATTGTTTTCAGAGGCATAATTAATATCGTGCCAGTATAAAACAAGCTGCTTTGTAATGTACAGTTTAAGGACAGTGGTTTTTAAAAAAAAAAAAAAGAAACAAGCAAACTACAACTAGTTTCCTCATGTGAATGAAACAGCATTCATCAGTGCATGGTTAGAAGCTGACTTGAAACTGTGTCCTTTCTTGTGTAAGTATGTACAGGGTATGTATATATTTAAACACAAAGTTAGAAACTACTGCCTGTTAAATAAAATCTGTGTAAGGAATTAAAAATTTAAACTACACCTTTTATGCAAAGCTGCCCTTGTTCCTTTCCAAGAAGACTTTAAAGATTGCTTTGAAGTATACTTTTTGTTTTAAATGAAGTTTTTCTTTTCAAGCTAAGTTTTTTTTATACCACTCAATTCCACACTAAATATCTTATTAAGACACTTAGGAATATGGCTTTTTTTAAACATCTGATACTTTTTTCCTATAATCACGTACCCAAATTCTCAAACAATCCTTTACAAACCTATAATGAACTGGCAAATATTCATAAAATTTGGTACAGCTAGATTCTCTTAAAAAGCCTCTCTTGCAATCAAAATATCTATGACTGGAGTTCTTTTAAACTCTTGGTTTTCCACAAATCTTAAAACCTAGGCTGAGTGGTAACAGTTCTAAAATATTTTCTGCATGTTATTGGCTTTAAACTGTGTTTTACAAAGAACTGGCACATTCTTTTGCTGAAAGTATTCCATTGAAATAAAGCTGTGTAATAATACAACCCTTTTTCTACCTGCATGATATCCTCTCATGATGGATTACAATGATTCAAGACTTTAGAAGAAATATCTTCATTCTAATACCATTGAAATTCTTAAAACTTAACCAGCATTAGAATTTTCAATTTTTTTTTTTGTGAATATAGGCTGTTTCATCAGCTATCAAAACAATACACAATTGTAATAGTACATAATAAGTGATGCTTAAAATACAAAATTTTTACTAACAAAATGCATGAATGAAATTAAGCAAAATCTTGATTTCCATAAATAATAAATCTTTAATTAATAAAGAGGACACCTGCAAGTACTTCACAGTATTTGAATCTTGGCCTTCTAAGAATAAATAAATGTGCATAAACCACTCCAACTTTCTAGTGTTGATACCTGTCTATGAAGCCAACACAAAATATTAATTTTTTTTTTATTCTAGTAAGAAAGTTGAGAACATATTGGCTGTAAAGCACAAGATCACAGTCTCCTAGGGACCACTAAAAATGATACACTATTATGTATCTAATAAAAGTAATCTTCAAGCTCTTATATAGCATTAACTTGTCTGTCAGATTTTTATCTCTACTACTGTAAGAAATGGATTTTGGTAGTATCTTCAATTAACAGAAAATTTTGGAAGAGTAATTTTTTTTTTTTTTATTATTATTTTTCCTCATAGTTCCTCAAGAGCCCAAACTCATGCACACTATGTCAGAAGACTGGGCAAAATTCAGTCCTGAAGTTCAACTTTTCTATCTAATAAAGTATGTTCTTGGTAACCAGAAAAAAAAAGGTCTTGGTCTCTTGGGGGGACGGACGGACGGACAGAAAACAAAACAAAAAAAAACCATGTTTGTCACCTGAACTCAACTACAGTAAGTCTAGTGTTCACAAGTTCTACTTTCCTCCCAAGGTTTTACTGGAGGACAAAGGGACTACACTCAACAGGGAAAACTTACTGGAATAAAAAGCAGGAAAAAATCCAGTGACGTGGAGGTTTTCTGTTTGTTTTGGAGTTTTGTGGTGTGTTTGGTTTTTTAAAATTTAAACTATTAAGCAGTGATAATATATTTGTATGCTTTCATAGTTTCAACAAGGAAATTAATCCACTATTGCTGTGTATCAGAGGCTGCACATAAAACCTCAGTTTGTAACCCACAAGGGCATTTCTCATTGTAGCTTAATCAGCACCAATATAATGTGGTATTCAAGATGACTATTTTTAGCAAGTGTTGCCTATGTATAAACGATGCTCCACTAGCTAGTCCCTCAGACGTTCATTATGTTAGAGCTGGCCATGGAAGGTGAATTCAAAACGTTTGCTGTAATATTAAGGCAGCAGATGCATCCCCAGCTTTGCTGAGTTAAAGAAAAGCAGAATTTATGAAAGTGAACAAAACTGAGAACATTGAAACACATCTTACCCTCAAATCAGCGGGTCTTGTAAAGAATAGGGGCGTTTGGATGGACAAAAGGTTACAGGGGGTGGCGGACACCGAACAATAAGGAAACTGAGAAATATCCAATAGGGGCAGAGGAAAGCTATCACCAAATCAAGGAGACAGGTTGGTATGGGGAAGAAATGATCACTGGCCAGCTGCTCTGACACATTGCCCCTGCAGTTTGACAATCCCAGTCACACGTCCCAGTTAGCAGGTCCTTGGAAAAAGAAGGTAAAAGTAGCTGTACGGTACTGCTGTGCAATCCAGCACTGGCTAAAATCCCTGCACAAGAAAATCCTCAGCAGGACAGCAGAGAACCAAGTGCAGAGCCCCTGCACACACTTCTCTGCACATCTGGGTGACCAACTTAACTTTAGAGATGCTCTTGCTTCAAGTCAAGCCTGGAATTTTCAAATAACTGAATCTCCATCTAAAAGTTATTTCTGAATTCTCTCAGAAGGCAGAAAGATACCTCACCAAAACTGGCCAAATTTCAGCAGAAGCAAACAAAACAGACTATGAATCTTATGTACTTGCATTTTAAAATAAAGTTATTGTCATTTCTGCAATGTACCTAGAACACAAATGACTATACAATGAGAGTATTTGACTTGAACTGTGTAATCAGAGTTTGTATAAAAATACATAAATAACAAGAAATAGCAATACAATTAAAAAAAAAATGCAAACAACAAATTCCCAAAAAACCCAAACCACACACACACGCCAAAATTAACCAAGACCATTTTATAGGTATCTTTCACAAAAGCTAATTTAAAGTGAGAGCTTTCAGTATCTCTTATGCTTTTCTTTCGTCAATGAAAGCTTCAAGATCCAAGAAATATTAGATTTATACCTAAGAAGTTCTAAAGTTTTTTGTTGTTTGTTTTGGGTTTGGTTTTTTTTTTTTGGTTGGTTTTGATTTGGTTTTTATATTCTCGGGATATGTGGGTGGTGGTTTTGGATTATGGGGGTTTTTAGTTTTTTTTTTTCACAATAGAATTGCTCTTTCATTGGGAAGTCTCATTGCCAATGTTGACCAACTTCTTAAAAACAAGCTTCTTAATTAGGAAACACACTTGGACGGTAAAACCCAGGCTAATCGGTTCCACTGATAAACTTCTGCAACCCAGGCATCTTCTCTGGTATCTGTTGATATCCACTACCCTCCCTTGTGGTTTTTTTTTTTTTAATATTATATATACAGTATAGGAGACTAAAATTAAACATACAACACTGATACCTATCTGGAATTTTCTTATTTTCAAGATGATAGCCACTAACTAATTACCAAATTATTGCTCCCCATATTTAATTGATTAAACTACGTGACCAAGCCACCTTGGTGTTGTTTCAAGCCTTGCATGGTGTTTACTGAAAACAAACAGTTCCAAATAATAGTCTGAGCCCAGTTTCCTCATGCTACAAGACACAATCGTATCTGTCTGTAACCTTGAACTGTATACTGGTCTTCAGACTCCACACTACATCCGATGCTAATTTGTCAGGGCATAAATAGACAACATGAAAAACAACAAACAAGTTGATTTTTACAGATTACTCTCTTGCAGCCTACAGACAGACATCCTGTAAAATATTATACATATGCTGGAAAATTTTGAATGGAGGCTTCCTGACCTTCACTGTTTTCAAGTATTTAAAGAATCTGTAATTTGTACTAAATTATCTGACATCCTACATCAACAAATGTATCATTCTGCCTGCTTCCTGTTGTTCTAGAATTTAAGTATTTATTTAAGCATGATTAAAAAAAAAAAAGAACAAACACAAAGCATAACCAACAAATTAACTGTCCTTTATATTGCATGAAACCAAAATATTATCACCAACATTTTCAGACTTTTGTAAAGAGTTATAAACATGAGATTTGGAAACTCAACTTAGTTGAATACATTATTAGGCCAATATGCCATTCTTGAATTACTGGACACAAGAAAAAGCTTAATAGACAAAATAAGCCATAACTTAGCCAGACTAATCCAGGAAATGGGTCAACAAAGACTGAAAAGCCTTTCTGAAAGGCCACTGGAGAGTGCATAGTCCAAGTTCTGTGCCAGGCAGTGTCAAGCTCTAAAGATAACTGGGAAAAAAAGCAGAGAAAACCAAAACTCTTTTCATTTTTATTTTTAGATGTAGCTGCATAGCACTGCTAATGAAGAAAATACAAGCTTAACTAGTAAATAAGAGCCAACAACTGTACTCAATACTCATGTAGGTAATGCTTGCCAAATTGCATTAATTTGTCAATCCAAAAACCACCCCGTGTCTCCGATCAACTACACACAGTTATATCAAACACCCCCCCCACCCCCAAATTACTTTATCCCTCAGTTCAGGATCAATTCACGTTTAGCAAAGTATGCAGTTCTATTAGAGTAAGATTGCACTGCACACTGCAGAACTAAATCACTGCCAAACTTGCTCGCAAGTGGGAAGCAATCTAGCTGTGCCAGCAGAGATTTGTAAGGGTTAATTTATCCTGCTTTCCGGCTAGGTAACAGAGAACATGAGTCAGACAAGTACCCCAAGAGATTAATTCATTTGGTCTTTGTCAGACTAAGAAGGAAGAGAAGCAGTCTCTAAAGCACAGAGCCTTCAGCTAAAACCCCCTGAAAGAATCAAGCATTTAATGAATAGTGTTCATAGTACTTCTGAGAACACAAAAGCAAACATGGATGTGACATGCAGTATTGAGATCATAACATATTTTTAAAGATAAACTTTATATTTTGTAACTGAAGTGAAGGCAATTCAGTTTCTGAACCATGAATGTTGCCTATTCTTTGTAAGAAGCAGGGCAGAACAAAGGCATCTCTACATAACAACCTTTGGGGAGCATGGGTACAGGTAAGGAACAAGGAGGACCATACAGGAAAATTCTCATATCAAAGAGACTGTTAAATGAGTATATATAAAAACCCCAAGATCTCTTCAGCTAATGGAAAAATATTCCTATCACAACTTCTTCCCTGAAGTTCAAATATAACAACCGTGTTCTGTCAACAAAGTCAAGCAGATCGTTGTCATCCACACCCAATATTACACAGGCACAAAGAACAGGGATTAAGCACAGTATGTGCTCTGTTTAGGAAGACGCATGGGGATGACTGTAATTTGCATGTCGATAGTGCTTCACTATTACCGATTTCATTAAATGCCTCTGCAGTACTACAAAAGGAGATTTAAAAGCCCTCTGAATTACTTGAGTCTTCAAACACAACTATGTCAATACAGTGAGTGAATGAGGGGTTATTTTTTTCCCCTCACAGAAAATGATACAGCTGAAGTCAGTTATTAATAAAATATTTAGATAACAAGATCTTTATCCCTGAAAGAGTGAAGTGCAAAACCAGTTCACATTAGTTTTAAAGCTATACATAACTGATGTGAGACTGATAAGCTCAAGATATGTGAGTGTGTTGAGTGATCAATAAAGCAGAAAAGACAATGGCAGATAAAAAAAACAGACAAGCAATGGTTTCATAAATAAAAAAAAGTACTGACATGGCAGAGAGGTAAATACAAAACTTACATGAAAGCAATAACTTGGAAGTATACAAACATAATCTGCATTATCAACTGAAACTTTGCAACTGATTGTATGCCTGGCTCTGGCAGGTTCATCATATGTCCCTAAAAAAATGTATTTAGTTACGTTAAATGTTAGTTTTGTAATTTTATTTTTCTTTACTAAACCAATTTCCAATAGAGAATGCCAAGAGTCCGTCAGTTGAAGTAGGTTTGCATATAAAAATGGATATCAGAGATGTTAAAGGAAAGATAACTCTCCTGTCATAAATCAAAGAGGAGATTAATTTTTGTCACCTACAGGGAGGGTAGCAAGCAATATTTCTCAATATTGAACTATTAACTAGCAGATTAAACCAGAAATTTTTGTTCTTTTCCTGTTTGCTCATATACATGTGCAGAAGTTAACAGCTGCGTAATAACCTATACTGCTGAAATCTAACTTATTTCCAAATCCCTTCTTCTGCTTAGTTATTTTCTTTCTTATAAATTGTCTTTTTAAGAAACATGAATTTACTATTTGTACCAAATATTTTGTGAAATCTTTTCTCACATACATTGAAAAATGGGCTGGAAAAAAAAAGCTATTAACAGCAATCAAATCAGCCTATATTATCTATCTTTATTCTGATAGCAAACCTAAAATCATAACTTTACATGAAGAAGTTATTTGCAACTTATTAAGTAATCAAAATAGATATTGCAATTTACCACCTCTCCAAACTGAATCATATGTGGCTATCTGAAAGTAAAGGAGGCTTTCTATTCAGCCACCAACAGGCATTTTAAACTTCTGAAAGAACATTTTAAAAATTTTAAATACATAATTTTTTAAAAAAATTTCATGCTAGAAACCTGAAATTTATTACAAGATAGAAATAGTAGCTTTTCTGACCAGATTCAAGGAAAATAAAAATGAAATTACTGAATTTATCCTCTCACTGTCAACCCTAACAATTCCAGAACTGTGTGGGAATAAAGCGTAAACAACTTTTAGGCATTAAGGTCAGACTTTTAATGAGACTTAGCCATGTTAGCTAGGTAGCATCAGAAACCTGGTATGGTGATGCCCACGTACAGATAACCAGTGTTAGCATAGATCCTGACCATGAAACTTTAATCTTTATTTACTCATAGGCATAAAGTGCAAACAAGAATCTCTGAAAATTAAAAGTTATATGCTAAAGGTATGAAACTGGTACATTTCACTTCCAGCAATACAAGAAGTAAATGAAAACATTCATGATGGGCATTTTCATCATCTTTGCAGCTACATATAAAAAGAAGTCTCAAGGGTTTGAACTACACTACAATGAATAATTTCAGATTAAATACATTGCTTATTTATTTACATAAAATTTTAAGAACCTAAGAACAAAACTAACAGATAGGCATAACAGACTATTAACTTTACAAAATCCTGAGTAGCTGCAACATGAAAAACAATAGTATAACATATAACAAAGACTGTCATGTGTAATGGATTGTAAAAATACCCTTAGTGGAAATACTCCAAATTAAATCCTGGTGGAGAAAATGGATATTCATAATTTGACTGGATTAATTTAAAGCAGAAAAACGTCCTTCAACAAAACAATGCAGAGCAAGAGGAATACCATTCTGATCCTTAGAAAGGCAATATCCAAGTATGAGAAGTGTTGTCATTCTTGAACTGTACACAGGAAAAATGGTCAAGGATACACAAGAAACTGCAAACATAGCTATTTCCTGTTTGAAGACTACAAAGCCTTTCTCAAGGGACATGACTACTGAAGCAGTACACTAACGGTATCAAACAAATGCAAAGACAAGAACAGAGGTGGCTGATCAGGATATCACAGAATCACAGATTGGTCTGGGTTGGAAGGGACCCCAAGGATCATCAAGTTCCAACCCCCACTGCCACTGGCAGGGCCACCCACCTCCAGGCAATATTCTTAAGAGTTATCTTCTGCCATTGTCGAATGATATTCAGGACACATAAAAATAAGGATATTCCATAAACTGCAAAGTACCACAACCATGAAGAGCAAAACAAGTATTTTCTTTTAAAATCGCATTTTGATTCTCTGCAACACATTTAGTGATCTTTAAAAATTCCTTCTTTGCAAAATCATCTTGAGATTTATCAGTATTATGTGAAGACAGGAAATTCAGACCACATAGCAACAAGATAGCAATAATTTAAATGTGATTTTACAACAACAAAGGGAATGAAATTTCTGTTCAACTGCTATTTCTTTCCTCTTCAGCACAAGTATTAACACTGAAATTTTAATATTTAAAGCTTTCCAAGGTCTTATCACTTAACTGGTATTAAGTTTGCTTTGGAATAATGATAAAGCTATTTCTGCTCTCATACCAGCAAAAGTAGAAGAAAAAAAAATCTGCTCCAAGTAGGATCTGTTTCAGTATTTTCTATAAGCAGAGGTAAGCCTCTTTTGCCTTTTCTAAATTTGCTTATTTATTAGACATTCACTTTTTGGAGTTTACAGTTTACTCATCTCTGGAGAATAATAATTAGGTTTTGCTCTTCTGAGAGATGTTCTCTGAAGTCCTGCTATAAATGGAAGTTTACTCTGTTCTCAAATATCTCAAAAGAAATTTTCAAATAAAATTGACAAAGACTGTTATAGACCATACTAATACATAATTTTATTGTCTTTCAACTTATTTGAAAACCTTCCTTTTATTAGTGATGTCAGATAACTTTTTCTTCTGAGATTTATAATTTTCTGAAAATGAGCTATGGCATGTTTTCTCTCATTAAAAAAGGCATTAGTAATACATGTTTGGACTGGATAAAATCTAAGAGAGCATCTTATTTCATGTGCTTCCTTGTTCTGCAAAACAGTGAACCCTACCAATAACACTGGTCACTGCCTCCAAACACATTTCAGAATCCTTTCTGCTACCAGCTGGCATCACAGCACCAGCATTAAACTGATAATGACAGAGCCTCCAGTGTATATCCACACATGTCAAACAAATATAAAAAATGAGCAGCATGTCCTGAAATAATAATTTGACATTACCTGGCTATAAGATTAGGGTTGTCACTGAATGGGATGGTCTTATCCCACCCACATTCTGCTGCCGCTTTCTTTACACCTGCTCACAGGAGTCCAAGGCGAGCTAGTTCAAGCTTGAAGATAGATGGATCTGCTCTCATGGCAGCATTTAAGATTTACTAGACTGATTTAGACACAGTATCAAACCCCAACCTGAGACTGCTGACAGAAAACAGATTTGACTTTCCCTCCTCACACTCTTCAAATATTTTCTGTTAATTTGCTAAGATAAAACAGGTCAGCATGGGTCAGACAAGTACCACTTCAGCATAGGAGATGGGGCAGGACTGTGCAACTGGAAATGGACATTCAGAGATGGGATCAGCTTCCTGGCAGTTTATGCTGTTGCAGTAATGAAGCCTCAGAGGCTGTCCACAAAAGCATAGTTACTTGGGAGTGCAGAAGAGTCACTGTTCAAAATTCACTATCACAATTTCCCTCTATTTCCAACAGTATCTTAAAGAATACAGTCGTTTTGTTCCACTGCTGCAGCAGTAAGGGCCCATCAGCAGTAAATGCCACATAAAATCCCTTGGTAATCTATTTGTTCTTTGACAGACTACACAAATCTACTTGGAAAGCTTGAACAGCAAATTCTCTTTTGCTGGGTTACAGAGCTAATCGCAGCTCTCTGGCCATGGGGATTTAAACTGAAACTACAACATAAGCCAGTGGCATACACTCATGCAACATGGCACCAGGTCCCATAGGCTGGAGAGTACACATTTTATTAAGATCAAAGAATGATAAGAAGTTTCTGGATTATATATTTCAATAAAAGGGTGTTAATTTCATTTAATCAAACATGCTGCTAAATTCCAACAGAGGGTTTACAGGTTCCCATCACATGATACACAACACTTTACAAAAAGTAAAAAATTGAGTGAGTTTGTAAACAACTTGACAGAGGTAAAAAATGTTCTGGTTCGTACCACTGAAGGCACATAACAAACATGAGATGTGGAAAGGGCACCACATCGACACTTAGTACATCTCCCAGTTAGAGGTATTGTGCACTAAAAATGCTGCATTTGGTTACTTCATTGCTGTGCAGATTAAATCTCTCATTGCTTAGCTGCCCTTACACTATTTCTGAACATAATGAAGTATTAGAATATAAACTACTCTTGCTCTGTTTTGAAGACACTAGGATTTTCTTAGTCAACAAGTTGAAGCCAGCTCACATGCTGACTGTGCAGTGACCCTTTCATAATGTTTCCCAGCCACACAAATACACATATATATTATCAGGAATGTCTTTTCCCATTTACACAGTAATTCAATATAGTCATCTGCTGGCATGAAGTAGAACATGTGACAGGCTGAATAGTGTATCTCCACTAAACCAGAATCAAAATAATGAGAAACTATTACATTAAAGAAAGCATTCCTCAATGTGTCAACAAATGTAGTGAAAAGCAAAACCTGTAGGTATTTTAATATATCCTGGATCTAGAAATATGGGAGCGAAGGGTCTATAGTGAGACTCCAGCCTTTTGCTGTCATGAATGTATCCAACAATCCCAAACTGATCAAGCTTCATCTGAAACAGAGTGATACTGCTTATCATTACTACTCACAACTAGAGTTGTTTCAGATTTTTTCTCCTATAGTTTCAAATAAGCTTTCACCTTCTAGCTTTAATTGAGTCATTACCTTTTCATATTAGCTGGTTCTTGATGCTCACCATTTTGTAGTTTAGCCAGGTGTACCCATGAATTCCACTCTCTTACCAATATTAATGTAAAAAGCAGCAAATGCTAACACATTTGATATGACATGGAACAAAAATGAAAGGATAAAATACATCAGAAATGCCTAACAGTATTCAAAAAACAACCTTTAAAAGCCAGTAAGAGCAACAATAGGACTAACAACTTAAATATACCTTTCAAAATTTGGATTATTCTTTGGAATTATGTTTTGTAAAGTAGGCTACACTTTTTACCCAGTAAAACTACTTTACTTTTATTCAGAACACAAATGAAAAGCATAGCTTGTCCTACAAATATTGTAAGTTTAAAAATTAGCTATCACAAAAGTTAGAAAATTGATGATCATCATAATGCAGCTTTGCCCTTTTTTATTGGATAGGTATTATCTAATAATCATGGTAAAATTATATTTTGTTATAAATGTTACATGAAAATGTTATAAGAATAACAATACTACTGCAAGGAATCATTAGTTTGTTTTGGGTTTTTTTTAAGTATAAAATATCAAATATTACAAAACAAAAAATCCTAATCTCACAAGTAGGATGTTCTGGCTCCACTTGCTGTTTTTCTACTGACAGGGTTCCTTACAAGTTCCATCTGCCCTAGGAATTATTTGAGGTATATCAGATAAGAGTTGAAATCTATAAAATAATAGCTGCCCCTAATAAAGTCAAGGATAATTTTAATAGGTAACCATTGATATCCCTGTTCAGCCAAACATTAGGTTGAAAAAAGAATAAAATTGCTGTACACTCTGCGATCTTTTGAGAACGGTGAACAAGAACAGGCTGAGCTATATTTACTGTGGGAGTTGTGGAGCACTGGAACAGGTTGCCCAGAAAGGTGGTGGATGCCCCATCCCTGGAGACGTTCAAGGCCAGGTTGGATGGGGCCCTGAGCAACCTGATCTAGTTGGGGGTGTCCCTGCTTCTTGCAAGGGATTGGACTAGATGACCTCTGGGAGTCCCTTCTAACTCTATCCATTCTATGATTCTATATATCAGAGGACTGTTAAAAGACTAAACCATGGGCCAAAATAATATATTTACAGACATTAAGCTAACAGCTTCTCATGTATTTTTACCCACAGCCTGTAGAAATACTCACACTTCCAACCACTGATACGCATCAGTTGTTCCACAATCTGTATCTACGTGACCAACCTGACCTAACTCTGGAGTGGGCCAACTTAGAGTACAGGATATGACCTTTTGACCTCCATCATGGTAAGAGCCAAGGAATTCAGACACCTAACCCCTCTGTGAGGGAGCAATTGCCAGATCATTCAAGACAACTTTCCTTAACTGCAAACTAGTGCAGATAACCTGGCTCCAACCAGGACTATTGAGTGTTACAACTCACCATAGATGCCCAACATAGCTATGTAGTAGAGGAGTAACAGAAAATTTCTGGGGTTGCTCATTCTTAAAACAACAACAAAAAAATAAGCAACTTTTTTCAGTTATTAATTATTATACAAATAGAAATAATTATCAGCTAAGTACACATTATGATCTGTGACTTACGCAATGCTTTTTTTCTGAATAATTATCCCAGTGTTTAACTACAGACCAAGTACAACTATTTTACTGGAGAAACAAACTAGAATCAAGTGTCATGTTCTGACATCATGTCGCTAACTAACATGTATCTTCTGACTTGACTGTAAGTCAGCATTGAGTTATTGCATGAAGTCTACTCTCTTCTGAAACTGAGGAATTATTCAAGTAGCTCCATTTACTATGCATCCATGCATTCTACACATCTCTGCATAAGTCAACAGTTTCTGAATTGTGGGTTGTTTAACTTTGTGATGCATAAGCAATCATGGTCCAGTAGCTGACATCATACCTTCTGAGGCAGTGTGTTGGGGAGCAATAAAATATTGGAAAGGCTGTTAACAGACCACATCAGCTTTACTGCAGAATACTGGAAATCTGACCAGTGTGCACATTTTAAGCTCAAGAAAGATCTCTTCCTTGGGATCGAACTACCAGGCAGGTAGGGGTGCACAACTGCACCTCTTGTAGGCCTTGGCTTTTTGTATCAAAGGGATCTAAACCTACTGAGAAGAAGTAAACAGTGAAAATTGAAGAACCAGCAGCTGCCAGGGACCAACAACCATACCTCTCCACAACAGGAGGCAAGGCAGGCACCAAGTATGGAAACAAGGTGGGAAGGGGCAGTATCCTCAACAAAAAGTGGTGGAATCCTACACTACCCAGAGAAAGATGAGTTGGGTAGGTCCACTGACAGCAATAAGGTTCAGCCAAATCTCAAGATAGCCAGACAAACCCATAGGGATAAGGAAGGTCTGAGGTCAAGCCAGGAAGTCAACTCAGCATGGTAGGGTTAGCATCAGGTCCAGCAATGGCAGCCAGGTCAGTCACACTGATCACCAGGCAAGCTCACAGTCAGAGACAACCCGAGATCAAGAGAGGATGTCCAGTCCATGGTTAAGAATATGGGTCAGAGAGCTATGTTGCCAGACACAAGCATCACTGCAGCATGGCCCAGTCAAGGATGAAAGGCACAGCCTAAGCTTAAGTGCAGCATCCAAGCAAAGAGGTCAACAAACCCCTCCTCTTAACAGCTTTCCCAGAGCTCTTTCCTCAACAGTCTGAGACAAGGTTGCACAGCTGGGCTACATCAATGCTGACCTTGACCACAGGCCACTCAACTCCACCGGAGAGGTTGGGAGGCTGTTGGTGTGCTCAGGGCCCTGACATCAGCTGGTAAAGGAGATACTTACAAGAACCAAGGACAGAGCCTGCTTAGCCTAAGCAGAGATTCACGTCAGGCAAGAGTAAAATGCATGCTGAATGGTACTGCCACAACTGCAGAACCATAATTTAAGAATGTGGTTTTTAATGAGCCAAAACTGTAAAGTGCAACTCTGTCAGTTTAAAATCCTTCTTGCATGTACAAGTATCTACCTCCAAACAGAGATGGACTATCACACCCTCGTAAAAAACTAATAAAAACAATCCTATTGGAATTGTTCCCCCAAACAAATTGTTGAACGCACAATTTAGTAAACGCATTATAAAAAAACCCACATTTTCAAAAAAATTATTCCTCAATTTGTAACAAACTAAATGACCGAAGAATGAGAAAATGCAGCATTTCTTTTACTTCTGTACACTTTGATAGTTCATCCAAAAAACTGTAAGTAGTTATGACAGTAAATATAAGATCCCATCATTTCATGAAGAATGGATTTATCACACCGTGTAACAGCAATGGATTTCTCCTTCACGACTGTTTAAACCAATAATCACTGCCAGTGTCCCACCATGAAAACATGTGAAAAATTATTCACTTATATTTGATTGCTTCTGGTTTTGGGTTTGTTTATTTATATATCAGCAGCTTTATGGTATCAGACAAGTTCCTGCTATGGTGCAAAGGAGAGGTAGGAACATTCAAGTATGGCAAAACGACAGATAATACTCCAGTCTTCTCATTCTCAAGTCACGGCGCTGAATTTTATATTTGACTAGCTGTATTAAAAAATCCATGTTACCAGTACTATTAATATTTTAAACTGCTTGTAATGAAGAACTTTCACACTTATCAGCTCTGCCATTATCACACACATCTGTATAAATTATTATGTACATCTGTACATAATAATTTATACAACTGTAATAATCTTTAGAAGATTAATCAGTCGTAGGTATTACAAGAGCTTAAAGACACAGGACTGTGCTGTTAATAAAGTGAGAGAAAAAAGTGGAGCAATATAAGGAAAACCATCCTTGAGCCTGAAAAAGGCTACTGTGTTTTGAAGCTTTTATAGATAACCTCCATCTTACTAAAATACAACAATTAATAGAAGAGTACAGAAAGTTTTCTAGCTACCACAGATCATTTTCAAACATAAGTTTATTATTACTGGTTTTCCAGCTAATCTTTGTTGATGAAATTTTTAGATCTAGTGATCCAGCTACAGGCCTGGCTTTTGTCATATTATTCGCATATATTTATTTTTAAAATAAATAAAAAAATGTGTATGAATTAAAATGCCAAATACTGATGTTGCTTATTATTAAACTTTAAACCATTGGGGATGTTTTTCCCAATTGTAGTTTGATGCCCAAGTAAAAATATGGTTTACTTCCAGATATGCTGCAAAATTTGTAATACAGGGAGGGTCATCTGCTGACACGGTATTATCCTGCCAAGCAGAAAAAGCATGATGAGACTACTATTGCACAATTATTTCTCAAAATAAATGTTGAAATTAATTTTGTATCTATTCATAGCGGTAAATTTTGTCTTGCTGCCCATCTTCTTCAAAGAGTGAGCTATTTTTAAAGAGGTGGTTTATACAGTTCACATATTTTTCTAGCTACTCCTCATTTTTCTATTAATAATTTAAATAGGATTAAGTGAGTTGTACTAGAAGAGAAATAACTGAACATGTCGTTACTTGACAAACAGCCTAGTCAATATTTGTGTCTTAAACACAAGCATTTAATGGGAGACCAGCTGTCATTAAAGCAACCATCCAATGCTATACTTGACAACAGAAGTATAGCACTCTTGCCCTGGTTGGCAGAGACAAACATACACTAATCTCCTGTTTAAGGGGAATAAAGAAAGAGCAAGTGTGAATATTGTTACAAAAAGCACACACAAAAAAAAAATCTGGCATGTTCAACTATGATCTCTGGAGGAAAGGATTAGGCTTTATCTTACAGAAATAAACTTTTTCAAAGTGATGAGTTAATAAGTTCTACCACATCCTTCTGAACTCACCGCCTTTAACTCTTCATAAGACTACATGAAAAGTGAGAATAAATGAGAATTTATTTAAAACAGTCTGTGGATATTTCCAGGTCCTATTTTTATATTCAACAACTATTGCAAACAGACATATGTAGCTGTATTAACAACCCATGTAAGTGATCCATAGTGTCATACATTATGAAAACGTAATTATTTTTTATTTTCTGTCCTTAGTGATAACTAGTGATTCTACCATTGTGCTATATCCCCAATGACATGGACACAAAATCTGTGTATGGGATATCTGCTGGGAACTGAGGCACATTCACAACAATTAAAAATCAACATAAACAAACAAAAAACCATCCCCAAACAAAAGAACAGACAAAAAAGAAGAAGAGTGGTCAGAAATAGGACATGGGAAAAGCCTCTTTTCCAAAGGGTTCACATAACTGCTAAAAAAACCTCAAAACAAAACTCAATCTCTTTGCCAACTTATCTGTCTAATCCTGAACTAATTTCAGGCCTATTCCCAAGCAATTACTATTGTCTTAACCACACCAAAGGATCTGAGTGGTACAGAACAGGACCTATACAAAACCATTAGACAAGCTCTTCCTAATACTTTTGATAGTCTCGTAAAAGTGAGTTATACCATAACAGAAAAGAAGAGGTATTGAGACAATCCTTTTATTTCTGCAAACTTGTATGACCTTTTCAGGGGACGAAGATATCAGCCCAAAGCTTCCTTCTGAAAAGATTTTAAAGATTTATAATCACATACTCTCCTCAGTCTCTTTCTTCTTCAGGCCAACTGAAGTGTCACTAATCAGAATTGTGAGCAATGACCAACTTTTCCTTCAGTAACTCCCTTTCTCTTCCCCTCCTGCTGCTCATTTTCAAATTTTTCTGTGCACCGTAACTGGAAAGAACACCTGGTAATCATGGGCTTACTGTCTCTTACATTTCTTACAAGCTACCAAAAAGCAAGAAAGATTGGAACTTCATACATTTACCAAATCTGATAGAAGTCAGAAAAGCAGCAAATCCATAGAAACCAGACTGTTTACAGCAAGAAGGCAAATGGAGAATGGGAAAAGAAAGAAAAGACGGTAGACAAGGAGAAAATCAGCAGTATGGACTTTGGAAAGTGTGTATGAGCTATTTCCAAATATAAAGGTAAAGGATCACTGACTGCTAGAACAACAATATAGGAGTCCAGGTTACACTCCAAACTTTTTGGTATTCTGCTATATGCAGGTGGATGTCACGTAACTTCCTATTTTTTAACCCGTTAATAACATCTGTTTAATAAAATTAACTTAAATCGTATGTGTGTGAAAGGAATTTTAAACTCCCATATGCAAGCTTTATAATTCAGTTTTCTACACGAGTGGAACTAAAAAAAAAGTTTGCTCTCCATCAAACACCTTGATGAATATTGACATAAGCCAAGTAAAACCTCGGGGACTATGGTGAGGATAAGCAGCACCTATACAATGTTAGCAGTGTTTTTTACTTTAAACTGCTATGAATAAAAGAATAATATTCCATTTGTAATAAAATTATTTTGGGAAGTAATAGATGGCATTGTGCTCATCGGAACTGATACTATTTCCTGTGACATCAGCTTTTACCCCACTTCAATATTCTATTTCCGATTTGCATCTGTTCTCATTGCCTATTTATGAGAAGAATGGATGATAACACATACTCTGAGGACATTTGATTACTTGAGGCTGAACATGAGGTTCACAGGTTCAGAAAAGATTATCAATCAAGCCTGTATCCATGTCTGGTGTGAGTTTGTGTCTCAAAGTCTTCACAAGCCAACAGAAAAGACTAACAGTGTTAAAATTTTGCAAGACACAAGAGGAGTATTGAGGTACCCAGGTAACAGTGGCACAACATTGGAATTGTAACATACAAGTAAGCATGTGTTGAGGATTTTTAGATCATCGTCTTGAAAGATTAAAAAAAAATAAATAACAGAATAATGTGAACTGCACATAGTTACCAATATCATTACATGGTATCTTTTCTACTAACCTTTTCAGTTACACTAGTTTTACTATTCAACTCTTTGATTTTGTTTGGAGCTTGTACAGTATCCAATGGGTGGGCAACCCTTCTACATGAATATTTTTGTAATTAAACTCAGGCCAGGCTCACAGTAAACTTACAGATACCAGATAATATTGGAGATAATACAATCACAATGTACAAAAAATATGAATGTCTGAATAGGAGATAAAAGCGCTAATAGTCATCCTTCCATTCAAAGTAAATTATTTACCACATAGCTTTCTTGGCACATGATTTGAACAAAAATATTGCATTCTGTAACCTGAAAAAAAAAAATCTTTTTCAAAGCAGACCTAGACATACCCAGTTGCTGAAAGAGAAGAGCCACACTGGTGCCTGTAACAGGAAGGCTATCATGTAGAGGAGTCTGTATCAGTTGTCGGTCTCCAGCTCCCAAAGAAAACAATTTCTGTAGAAAGAATTTTTTGTAACTAAGTATAAATTTAATTCTTATAGTATAAACAAGCTGTTGTCATACAGATAAGCGATTCATTCCGTAAAAAAAATTTGTTTTGTATACAGAAGTTTAAAGTCAATGAGGATAAATGAATGTTCAACAAAGATACAAAATAGAACTTGAGGGCAATGAATGTCTCCTTGAATGTACAGCCTGATAGCACCTTCCTTGCATTTCCATTGCATTAGTTAAATAGTTATGGCTTTGAAGGCATAAAATTTTAAATTTTTAATAATATACTAAAAAACCTTCTAGGAAAAACCAAACAAACACACACACACACACCCCCCAAAAAACCAAAACCAAAAAACCAACCCACAATTCCCAAACAAAAGTTTAAAAAGCATTCAAATCAGAAAAATACATCTTTCATATCTACTGTCTATATCATATTTTAAATACAATCTTACCTGCAATATATGGGTGTCAAAGAGGACACCTCTGCTACTCCTGTGTTCCTGCTCATTACCTTTCCAGCACAAGGACATACCTCATCATTTGAGGCAGGCAGGCAGCGGGAGTGAAAGGATTCACTTGTGTATCACTTCCTAAAATGCATCATCACTACACAACGGTCCTAATTTACTCTGAGTAAATCCACATGACATTCAAGCAGTGGATGATTTCAAGCAGTTACTTCTAACCACTAACTACCATGTGTCATGTGTAGTACAACTCCACTCTGTACTGCAGAAAAGATGCTGAATGCATGAAGATAGCCAGCTCCAGTTGCTGCTGCATAGCAGATGTTCGAAACCAAAATGCTCCACAGTCAAAGCAAGCAAGACCTTGACCTGTAGCAGTGAAGCTCTTCCCCAGTACTTTAGCAGCAGTGCTATAGTTATTGATCTGGGTGCTGGTCAATAACTAATTTCACAGCTGGTGATTTCAACAGTGGACGTGTGAATAACCCGGGAGGCTCCCCAAGGAGTTCTGCAGATAAAACATAGGGGGAATGTTCTCATTCTAAGAGATAAAATTCAGATTTAGCCCTGGAAGCATGAAGCTTATGAAAGAAAACAGAATTTAATTTCTGATTAAAGAGGCAGCTTGACACTAACTAATTTAAGTTTGAACTGGAAGAACATTTTATGTTGGAGAAAGCAGAAAGAAAAATAGCCAGAGGAGCATTAAGTGGCTGCTGAGGAAAGCTGTATTTATGGATGCGGTAAAAGAAAATAAGTATCTGTATGTATACAGAAGTGGAGTCAGAAGTTCAAGAGGATCACCAAAAGCTGTAATATGAGGTTCATATACAACTGGAAAATGGGGTTTCTTATAGGGAGATACAATCTAGATACTCCCCTTCAAAACCAAAAGGCCTGAGATGTTAAAACACAGACACGTGGTTGCCTGAAGCACAGATAGGATAGATCTTGGTGAAGCTTGCCACTTACATCACTTAAGAGAAATTCCAAAGCAGCGAGGGCTACTGGAAAGCCAGAAAAGAAAGACTAGGGATTTGTAGGATTTCAAGAGGTTGTTAACGCACAGGGTTGGTGGAAAGTGCGAGAAAATGTGTATGAAATCAACTTTAAAATACTACTTTTTGTGTGCCTTGGTTTCAGGTATGTGTCACAGTAAGGAATAAATTTTCACAGTACTGACACAGCAGAAAGTGAAGGCCAAGAAAATAAGACCAAACTGGCTTGTCACAAGCCCACTAATATATAGGAATGATTTATTTAAGGTAAATCGACAAAACTACCCCAACATTTTGCTCACAAAAAGCATAGGTAAAAAGCAGAAAGAAATGCAGTCACTGGAAAACTTTTCTTATTTTTGAAAGCATGAGTTACCTGGAATATAAAATTACCTCTGAGAAAACTATGTCCAACTTACTATTTTAGTATTTTTTAAATTTTATGAAAATTTAAATCTAGAAGGGTTATCCAAGAAAAGACCAACAGAATCTTTAATTACATCAAGGAAAAGATACAGGTAAATGAACTGAAGGACATGTTAAAAACTGGCAAAGGAAAAGTCTTCAATAAAATCTGATGCAAGCAGAAATATTCCTAAGAACACATTATTATTAAAATCTAAACTTATACAAACTGCTTGATTTGTTACTGTGCCTTGCAAAAAGCCAACTCAATGACAAAATTAACCCTTTGACCTTATCCTGGAAAGGAATTTTTGCTGTCTTTAGAAGACAGGCCACAGGGAAAGCACTCAGCTGAACTATGATCTTTTTTTCTTCAAAAATATTTCAAGAATTTATTTTTTGTTTTCTTCATAAATTAAATTAACTGAAAAAATACTCTTTTTTTATCCCCATTTACCTGAGACCCTCCAGAAGCAGGGACAAGGCATGAACACAGATTTGCAATGAGAGTCTCTAGCGATACGTTCAGGCTGTCCACATACACAGTATAGATCAGGCCAAGGCAAGCCTAGAAAAGCAGATAAAATATATAATAACAAATTACTTAAAGACCTATGTATATAATGTTTTTAAAAGAATTGTGTCTTAATAGTTATTAATGTTGTGAAGTACTTCCCAACTGAAGATAAAGTAACTTGGCATAGAAGCAATCATTCACTTAAAAAATATCAGCTTGGCTATTTAAAAGGGAGGTGTAGTTATATTATTTTTTTACAAGAAATTAAATATTTTTATTTGTACTCTTTTCATTACACATAAAGTGTTTCACTACAGGTTACTTTTTAAAACTGTAATGTCAACATACCTTCATCTACGCTGTGAAATCTATGACCTAAACCTCACTGGTTCCAGAGTAGACCACTGTTCAACGAGCTTCTGAGTTTCATTTTAAGACTAGCATCAATGATCAACAACTCCATATATTACTAAACTTACATTCTAATTTTTATTATTTCAATATAAATGCATTTCTAAATTAAGAGCATATTAACACTTCAACATTTCCATTTTTGTACTGATCAAGTTTTTGTTAAGAAATGAGATATAGAGCTTTATTATTTTTACTAGTATTTCCATGGCTTAACAACATATTCTAAGAAACCTTTGAAAAAAAAGGAAATAAACAACTTTGTTCCACAGCATCTTTTTGGTGCCTTTTAACTGCTATAATTTTGATAATTCAGCAAATATTTTAGGAATTCTCTTCTTAGAAATAATTCCAACAGTAATTTTTCATATAACACATAGTTAAGCTGTGAAATTCTTTGCCATGAGTTGTTGTAAAAACTGAGCATTAAGCAGTTGGACAAATTGTAAGAAAAAACACAAATGACACCTCTGGTTCAGGATGTCATTTAAATGTAATTCACACTGAATTAGGAAAGTATTTTGTGGAATTTTTTCTGCAGTCTACCCTATTCTTGTACACTTTTGCATTTGCTACAGGCCGCTATCAGAGACAAATACTGGACTATGTGGACTCTTAATCTCACTAGGTACAGTCATTCCTGTATAATGACAGCTTAACTGTTGAATGATTTCCTCCCTTGATCTGTAAACTGAACTGTATTTGTTTCTCTTAATATGTATTAGCTTAATAAAAATTTAAGCTTTTCATTTATCTCAGATCAGCCATATTTCATCAGCTGAAAGTAATCCAAATCTCTATCATGCATCTTAATTTGATCTGGGAGAAGCTCTGACATTTTGCCTTACATATGAAGGAAAACTACGATTTCACTATTAATTTACCATTACATATTTAATCAGATACTGTTAATGTGTTGTTTTTACCTGAGCAAGTCTGGTTTTGTCCTAGTAATTCCCTTCATTATACTGTAAATTGAGCCTAGAAAAATCTCTACTTCATTTTCCATGTAGTTTTAAAACTGCTTGGAGGTTAATAAAAAAAAAGCACTGATTCAATCTACAGGGGCTATTTGCTGTCACAGACATTGAATTTTATCTATCTCAATCTAAGCCTACTTTTGCTTTTAAATTCCCGAATCAATCCTGAGATGTTTTAAATCAAAATTATTGTCAATGCTACACATTAAAACCAGATTTGTCTGCTGACACATATTATATATGGCATTTGCAAGTTCATTACCCTGAAAATTTCTGGATAATCTAGTCTGGACACCAACACCAGACTTTTAGGAGCAAATACTTCTGCTGGCGGAATTAAACCAGACTCCTCTTCACCTTCAATTTCTTTTGTTCCCTTGAAAACAGAAACACTTCAATTAATAAGCAGAAAGAAAACTCAAATGTTAGCATTCTTAACAAAATTTAACATTTCTTGGAACTTTAGAAAAGACAGTGAATGCATTATTGAAGCCGGTAAAGAAGTCAACTAACAGAAATACATTCCAATGGTTGCCTGAACTCCCTAAAAGCCTCTAGATGTGATTAGACTTGTTAAAACCCAGCTGGGAAAATCATGCACCAACATACCCAGAATAAAGTTCTGTGAGACACCGGTTTAGCGGGACAGTATTTCACATTAAATACTCCCTGTTTCATATTTAAGATAAGGAAGTGGATTATAGAACAGGATCCTTTCACATCAAAGTGTTAGCTGATTTACAATCAACCATACTCCAAATACAGGAAAAAATGTTTCACAAAAAAATATGTTTGGTTGTTCGACTTATGTACATACAATTCAATTCCTTACAGAACTTCCACCAATATTATAGCTATTACCTATAAAGTAATCTCCAGCCTGATCATTCATTCCAGTGAATTTGGAATCTAAAGGAATTTCTTCACAAGAAATCTGGTCCAAATTAAAAAAAAACAACAAACAAACAAAAAAAACCTTCAAACTTACAAACCACAATATTTTTGCTTACAAAAAAAAAAAAATAAAGAGAGAGAAAGGTACAATGTGGATAAATTTGAGATAAACTTGTTGTTCATGATGTCGTGCAAGTTGCTACAAAGTCCTTGCCAGCACGTACTTCTCCATCACAAATATTTTATTATTACTCCTGGCCCAAACTGAAGACATAACTAAATAGTTTCATTTCTAAAATTCCACGCATTCTTTGACAAATAAGTTTTGAAATGACAGAAAGTCCATGCTTTCCAATTTTTGCATGTAATAGTCTCCACACCCACACCACCCACCAAACTTTTAAGTATTTTATTTGTTCCTCTAACCAAGCATTCTTCTAAGCAAAAATCATTGTATTATCTTAATTAAGAATACAAGAAAAATTACTTCCCTTTCCATATGACAACATGAAATATCTGCTTTCTATTTCTGTCAGGTTACTAGTCATTCTAGTTTATTGAAAAAAAAAAAATCCAACATCACTTTTTTCTATTGAATGGAAGAAACCAGATAGAAATGCTCCTAAATGCCAGGAATGCTGTGAGTTCATAAGTTTATTTCACAACCTCAATTCAGAATGTATGGTTTCCTTAAGGAAGTGCGTATATCCAAATAAAAGCAGTTAAAATAATGATATTAGAAGTACTTTAAAAGCTGACTTAACAAATTCTTTTAATTAGGAAAATATTTAGTTACAGTGAGCTTCAAGTTGGAATTTTATTGATGGGGTGCATGATCAGAAAAACTTCGGGACCAGCACTCTACTACATAATTGTTCTTATAGTGGAAAACAAAACAGGTTCCTTCAAACCCTCTTGTTTTAATGAAACAAATACATAACAAAAGGCCTGTCCCCATCCAGTCCTGTCTGCACAGTCCTGTATGCCTTGATCAGAGCTAAACGGTGGCAGCTGAAGACATTAGCTGTCAGGCAGAAGTCATCACCTGTGAACCACTTAATTTTTGCCTCCATGCCAAGACCTGCATTTTATTATATAAATGCTCTCCTCAGTCATAGCACCAAATTGAAAATGTCCCTCTGAAAAGGTCCAGGAGCTGGGTATCAGCTAGCAGCTGCACCGAAAGCCCTACAGTAATGGAGGGCTACGTCCTAACCAGATCTGCAGGTGACGGTAGGCTTTTGCCTGTTGCCCTTCCACCCAAAAAGTCAGACCTGGCCATTCAGGCTTGTGTTGCAAACATGGGTGTGTGCCTCCCTGAAGCTGCTCAATCACACTGAAGCTCTGTTTCAAACTCTGCTAAAGTATTTCACACACACACAACGGTACAGAACAGATGAATATAGACGTACGTGCATGTGCACATGTCCCTTGGTGGTGCTCTGTTTTCATTACTATACAGACATATGTATACCAGAGGAGACACAAATGCTATAAAATATTTCGATCCTTTTCTATATGTGAACTAAATGAGATTCTGTAAAATTGCCACTGTGATTATTTGGGACATGAAAATTAAATGCTATTCAGTTATGCTATGCCATCCCTTGTCTAAGCAAGAGAGAGGGAAAGAGAGAGTAAGTAAGTACAAGCATTGCTATACTGAGTCAAAGAGAGTTCATTTATAGCTCAATACCCAGTCTTGGTGCCTACAGCCCCCCCTGCACTGAGGGCAAGCTTTGCGAGGCCATTCATCCAGGCATTATCCTGCTGTCTCCAGCAATCTGCAGCTCAGAAACTCCCTGACCTGAGGACAGCTTCCTTTTCACAAACCAGCTCAGCATTTGAGTAAAAACAGTTTACGGAGAGAGTACTTATGCTTGAATTAACCAAGCTGGTTTAGTTAAGAGACGTATTTTCATACCAAAGTAAAATCAACTGGCATAGCAATACATACAAGCATATGTTCAGAGGCTTGGCTTTGTATATTAATTCTTGCCTAAACGGCAACAAATACACATGCAATGTACATGCTTAGTATAGTTTGCGTTTCATTTCTAGGTTAAAACTGTGGTTCATTAATTGAGGAAGACCAACAGTCACATATCCCACGCACATTCATTTATTTCCATCCATTATAATGTTGACAAGGAAAGCTTTTATATTAATTACAGTTCCTTCTCCCTGCCCCAGAAATGCAAGAAGAATTGTTAAATTATAGCTTGCTGGTTTTACACCACTAAACATATAAAAAACAAAAGTTTATTGCATCAACTGTTCTAAAGAGCAATTATGAATTCTAGGCATAAAGGCAAGAGATGCTGGCTATCTGATAAAGTGTGGACCCTGGCAACATGTGGAAAAACTAAATTAAAGCATATTCCACATTTCTAAAGACAAGGAAATATAGAGCTTCTCCAGATTCACATGGTACTAAGACAATGAAAACGGGGTACATAGAAAGGGAGGAGATTTCCATTAAAAGTCATTTTCATAAAATCCACTCAACTTCAAATCAAGCCTTGAATTAATTCTTAATTAGATTTAATTTAAAACTTTCAGGGCACAAAAGCAGCAGAGTATTGATTTGATAAATCATACACACTATAAAACCACTCTCTTACTTCATAAAAGATTTAAGGAAAATATAATGTGACTAGCTGTATTTCTTCCACAGACAAACATTCTGATGGGCACGCAGGCACATTATTAGGAGTCAGTAGACTAAGTAGATAATCATTTCAAACACATGACTTTTAACCTACTTTTCAAGTGAAGTATTAACAGCAGAAGCATTCTGTAGCAATACTAAATACAAAGTGGTAAAACCACAAACTTAATTCTTTCTAGTTAAGCTTTTGCTCAGACACATGCACATTTCATCTTTCTTTAGCCCTTTTCTCATCTCAGGAAAAAGTGTTCTTTAATCAAAACTAATAAAATTAAAAAGTTGTGGGTTTTTTTGCTCAAAACATTTCTATTTAAGAGAGATAACATTCATTTTACAACTATATTAAGAATAACTGGACGTTAAGGAAAACCTTGCTAAGTATACACAGACTGAAAGATGAATTTAAATAGGTTGAATAAGTTAATACTTTGATTATATTTTTAAAAATATAGTTGATAATTAGAATTTTCCTTTTGTCCTTATATTGTTTGGAAGATGACAGTGCTGTTTAGTATACTGCTACAGAGCTTCCCTCATATCTCTCATCTAGACTGCTGACTAGCAGCACTTCATACTACAGTAGAAGAGATTAAGAAGTTTCTTAATTTCAATGAAATACTGATTAGCTTTATTTCCCTCTTTTTACTTGTACAGAGGCAGATGTTGAAAACAGCTGAATTGAGAAAAACGTACCACTAGAGAGCAAACTGGTATTCCAGATGCTTAAAGATCCATTTAGTTTAAAGGTAGTATACATTTAAAACCTAATTCAGAAATAGCTGTGCCTTTAGACTGGAAATGAAGGGATGGGTTTTTTTAACTTCAGATGAATAAAGTTCTGAAAAAACTCTTCAGTAGGCTAATGAATGGGTAATGGAGACTGATCTAATTGTATTAATGAAAGGAATTGGATGATTATCTATGATCGCTCATGATTTCACCATACTTAAAATATGTGGTCCCCTGGAATTATAATTTGTGGTTGGCTGAAGCTCATCAGGGTCCTGCTCCGTGCCTGCCAAACCCAGAATCCTCCTCTTCTGCATCTTGGCTTGGAAAAATACAGTGCAGAGATCTGTAACCTATGGCTGACTCATGTTCACAAAATCTACCAGCTAATACTGTAATTATCGATATGGTCATTACAACACTTTCAGCCACCAAATCACATAGCTAACAAAAAGCATTTTTGCAGAAACCTTCATTGTGAGGGTTCCCTGGTCACGTACATATGCTTGTGTCAGCCTGGGCATCTGAAACATGGAAAGGACATAGCAGACCTGTTTTTTTCAAGACTGCATTTTTTCTTCCATCCTCCACTGCATCTCTTGCAGAAACAGCATGTCACAAAAGCACATATACAACATCACAGTAATGAACGTTAATACGTCTCACACAAGAGCAAAACAAGTACGGGAAAATCAAGATATCTAATTTTAAAACTAGATACTGATTTGTTCTCCTAAAATTTTAAAATACAATTAAACAAACATTTATTACATGACTATAACAAGGTTGAGGATGTATCATGAGTTTTACAAAAGGGTGTTTGATTTGTCTTCCCCTCCCCCCTCCCTCAAGGACATATGATGCAATTTCAGTTTATTCAACATGTTTGCTATAGCTTTTAAGTGGCCTTTTAAGAGGCCGTACAAAAAAATTTTGTCTTCTGTACAGTTAAACAGACCAATATACACTTCTTTTTTAATGTATTTTAATGCATGTACACACCCATATCTACACTAAATTTATATATATATCTCCAAGTCCTGACACAACACAGTAATGAGTTTCACAGGGTCTCACGAAAATGAGACCAGAGCTAGAGAGAACAGGAGTGCATATATTTCAACTGTCTGCCTTTCTTCTGGTGTCATGAGATGTACCCATTTAACATATTTGTGACCTAAAGTGATACGGTAAAGTGGAATGTACAATAGCCAACTAATCAAACTGACAGAATCCCTTTACAGTTAACTTGGTCAATAAAAGTAGCTAAACTAAGAAACACATTTGTGCAGGAATTTGAAAAAAATAACATCTCACAAAATAATAAAAGTTCATATGACCAAAATAAAATTTAAAAAGTCAGCATAAATCTAATAACCAATAGTTTAGAAAAAATAACCGTGATTAGCACAGTTCATCATAACTCTGTTATTTGTTTACTTGTTTTCTAAGAACGTTTGTTCCTCAAGTTTAGCCAAAGGATGCATACAGCATTAAACCCAGACTAGAAGTTCAACCTTATTCAAGCATGTTTTATATAAGGAAGGTAACTAACAACTGGAGTTACCCACCAATAGATCAGGTCTGATGTCACAGATCCACAGACTAGAAAAAGCTTTAACACTTTTTTAATAAATGCAGTTAAAGTCAAATACTCTTTGGCTCAATATATATACTATTAAATGTGGCAGTGATTTGCCTCAAATTGGTGTCCTTCCGCTCTAAAATCCCCTCTACATTTATAAAAAATAAGGGTAAGGAGAGTGGGGCACAGTTTGCAGCATTTTATCAAGTATGCTGTAATAAGAGTTTGAAAGCTTGCTATTAAAATAATATTTCATGGATTAAACAAAGAATAATTTTAATAATAAAATAAGGCATATTTTCCTGAAGATCAAGACTTTCTTAAAACTGAAAATCTACATTAAATGTTTTCTTCATATGCTTCACAAAGGGCAGAGTGGAAAAATAATTTACGCATTCTACGGAGCAAGTGATGAACAGTCATGTAACCCTTCCAGTTCAGTACCCTCTCCAGTCTAACTGGAGAGACACTGCAGAGAAGGTAGGGAACACTGTGACTCCATGACAGGTGAGGCATATACCTCACCTCCCCAGGTGCCTG
>VXBZ01012525.1:523583-590830 GCA_013399135.1 Heliornis fulica | reverse complement strand
TTTTTTTTTTATATATTCAGAGTTAAATAGAGCAATAAGATGGAATTTAAGCTTTAGTGCAATGGATTGAGGCTCTTCAGTCAATCAAATTATAGTTCAATCAGTTCATTTTAATCATTCCTCTGGAGAGAAGTAAACCCCTATGTTGAAGAATATGCAGCAATTTTATTGATGGAAAGTTTAATTGTTTCATTTTTCCTTACCGTCTGTAACACACTAGACTTTTAATCAGTGGGAACTGAAGTTATAATGAAGTAAAGTCCACTTTCCACAGTTCACAACTAGCTGAAAATAATTGGGTTGAGACTCCCATCCAGACAGTGTAATGCCTCTGGCATTTTCCTGAAAACTACATTTAATTGCTTTGCTGATGTTGTTAAGTGGTCCTGAGGGGGATGAAGTAGTAAAGTTGCCCACATATGGAGGGAAACAATACACAAAAAATATCTTACAAGGTCCTTAAAGAAGGACCAACGAGCGACTAGAAGACAATATATGATTTTTTTTCCCTTTTCTGTACCAGAGAAAACACACAGGAGAGGCTGATAAAAAAGACAGGAAATTCTATAAACACTATTTTTATTTAAGGGCAGAAAGCTTGGCACTGGAAGCGCAGGCAACATGAAGTCAGACCTCCTGCAGTCAGACCTGTAACTTAAGGATAGCCCAACTCACTTGGCATTTTTATGCTGAAGGCAGTTAGCGTGCTGCCTGTCTTCAGCACCTTGGGCTGAGGAACAGATGTACCCTTGTCTCCAGGGAGGGAGGACAGCTTGCTCTCCGTACTCGGAAGTGACAGCCTGTGAGCCAGCTAGGAGCTGAAAGCCTTGTCCAGGCATCCGTGGCACTGGGGAGTGCACCCCATTTGGCCCTAGATGTGGCTGGAGAAGGAGTAACACTTTGGAATTTGTCCTTATTTAGTGCATTCATGGGAAACCCTCCTCCTCAGGATGGTGTGTGTTTGGAATGAAAAAATAACTGCTAGGCTCAAGGACAGGCTGGTGCAGAAAGTTAGTTGTTCAACAGAGAAAAATTATTTCTTAAGGATACATGAACTAGGTAGTGCACATTTACTTGGAGTTGGAACTGGAGCTGTTTTGGGGAAGCTAGGACAGTAGCTTTATTTAGCTTTAACAAGTGTTTTCTTGGGATTTCCCCAACTTGTTTATTTACATATGCAGGCACAGTAAAGTCTCCAGTCTGCCTAACCTTCCTCAGCTAGTATCTGTGCAAGCTCCACTGTGGCCTTTGCTTATTTTAGCCTTGCTTTGATAGGTCTGAGCTGAACTACCCCTAAATGCTTTCTAGAAAGGCCCATAGGCAAAATTAAGGCACTGAATTCTATAGCTGACATCTTAGAAGTTCCCTGAACTCTACATCCAACTCTGGAGCCCCCAGAGGGGAAAATAACAACCTGGTGTGGTTGGTGTGTTGTCTGGGTGGTTGAGATTGTACTTTCCCCTGCCCCTTTTTTGGAGACACGTGGAACTGTGATGTAATACAGTACAGCACTGCTGGCCAGCTGGATCGCTCTCCTAAGATGACCTGCTGGCTTTAAAGCCTTAGCCTGGGAATGAATGAAGGGATGAATGAAACAAGAGAGGGAAACTGAATGATTTGACACATCTCCTGATTTGACATACTCTATAGTTGCAACATGGTGTGTCCTCCAGAAAAAAAATCCTAAATACATGTTCCTGTACAGGCACAAATCTGACTAGTCCCTGCTAAACTCAATTTGCAGGGTTGTCATCAAAGCTGGTGTATGTGTTCATCTGTGGGAGTGTCAGACACCGTGTCAGTGATACGCCTTTGATGTGGCGGCATCTGAATAATTTTTTTAACAGCTGTTAAAAAATGTACATGTTTAAATGTAAACATCTGTTCTCTGCTTGTACTGCCTCTGTTCTGTATTTCTGTATCAATCTGTAATGTATCTGAATCAACCTGTAAGAGTTTGATTCGAACCCAGGAAGCGTACGGGATTAATCCTATTTTTAAAGAAATGGATGTTTGTAGTATTTCAGCACGTGGCCAGCATGTATATTTTCCTAGATGAGAAAGGTGTTTAAAAGAGATTTTTTCCCCTTTTGGGAAACAGAAGAGGCTCAGTTTCCAGGCAAAATAAAAACATGATTTGCCTGGAAGTCTGTGTTGGACAGGTTCTGTAATGCATGGGTTTACTGAAAAGCGACCTGTGCACGACCAATGTGTACAACTTTGACAGCAGTAAATTGGCTTTATCCAGAAACATTGCTGATGTGGTTAAAGAACTTGCAGTTTAACACAAATTAGTTAATAAAGGTACAAAATACTACACTCTCTTTGTTAGGCTATTTATTATACATGTGTGAAACTGAAAACCAGTGTCACACCTAAGGGATTCAGAAGCAGTTGACTACAGCTCGTCAGTGGAGCCTCTGGTGCATCACCACTGAGGACACTGCAGCCAGCCCAGAAGGCACCGCTTGGTCTGAAGTAAGGGATATTCTAGCAGAACGGCAAGAGATGGTGTGAACCGACTGGGGACACTGTGAGCTTCTGGAGAGCTGTCTAATGCTGAAGTATGGCAGGAAAGCTAAGGACCGTTGCGAAGGGAGCGGCTGTGGCGGACTCATGAGCAAGAAGAGGCTCCAGGAAGAAGCAGCAAGTTGTGTGCCAACGGTTACGTACGTCTACGGTCAGCGCGTGGGTACCCACCAGTTGGTAGGAAGTGACCGAGGTGGCCCATCGCGCACCTGCTGCGCTGGCCGGGCGAGGTGCCTCGGAATCAGTGCCACCTTGTGGCACTTCCCGATATTAGATCATGGAGCGGCACTGCAGATGTCCTCCGAATCGACCACAGTTCAAGGAACCTGCATGGAGTGATACAAACCGCGGTAAGGATATGTAAATTCGGCCATAACTTCCGCAGTTGTGCGTGGAGCAGCTCACGGCACCTGAATAATTAACCAGGCAAGTGTCTACCAATTATGGATGGCTGGAGGTGCATGGTGAGTTGCATGTAATTATAAATCCTGAGAACAGATGGAAAATTATGCAACATGGAAAGCTGATCCTTATGAGCCGTGTCCTGCTCCGTGCGCGGAAGCAGCCAGGCCGTGGGGCTGCCTCGCCGAGGCAGGGCTGAACCACCTGCACAAGGGTGTCTGGCTGCTTCTGCTGTGGTGGCTGCAGGGCCATGGACACGGGGCTGTGCCTGTGGCATCCCGTTCCCGTGTGGCACAGGTCAGATGCTGGCTGGTGCCGCCTGCCTTCGCGAGAGCGTTGCACAGGCACGAGGGCACAAGGCAGGGCTATGCTCCAGACAGGTGCACCCACAGCACCTGCCCACCATGAAGATGGCACAGGCTCGCTTTTCAGATGGGCACAGTGTCAAACACTCCAGCTCTTTGACACCCACTCCTGGCACCAGCCTTAGCCTGAGCACACAGGGACAGCTGCTGTGACTGACTAAAACCCCACAACTCCTAACAGACTCTCCTCACCCACACAAGTAGGTGGAAAGCACCTATAACCTCCACATCATCATCAGAATGCATACAAACCATAAAAAATAGAACTAAAGATACATAACATGTTACACATCTATTTACCTATATATATATACACACTGTATAAAATATAAAAATATAATGTATTACTCCAAGTAATATACCAGTACATTAAAAAAAATATAGAATATGCTTATAAGTCTATAGCATATATAAATACAAATGGTAATATGTAAGTTACGTAAATTTTGGGGGGTGTTGCATACATACATATACATATACATATACATATACATATACATATACATATACATATACATATACATATACATATACATATACATATACATATACAATCTCTATATGTGTGTAAAAGAAGATGCTCTTTCCTAATGGCTGTGGCAGTATGGGAAGAGGACATGTTTGTAGCAGTGTAACGTTTGCTGCATAAAAAAGAAGGAGCTAGCCACTTGGATGTGATTTAAAAGAGAGCTTTGAGGCATGTTCAGAGTCAGCTGGTACACCTGGGAGATGTTACTTCTTCCCTGCATCACAGGACACTAAAGGGAGGCAGGCAGACCCTTGCATGCTCACAGGTAACACAGTGATTCACTAACACCTTTAATTCTTCCTTGTCTCCTTCCTACTGGGGCTATTGAATAAACCCAGACATTACCCACAAAGGCTGTTTGAGGGTGGTCACAGCATAGTAACAAGTTAATGCTTGGATTAAAACAAGATTTTATTTTTTAAGGAAAATGCAATGTTATTTTTAGCATAACTTCTGAAAAGGAAAACACCTTCCTGTAGCACAAGTTCCACTCAAGGACTTGAGCCTTGATGTTAATTTAGTATAATTTTAGTACTTAAAGAGTTGGTCTGTCTCAGAGATTATTGCTTTGCTGCAAGGCAGTTAGGCACAATTGCCAAGTGCAGTTGTGGGTTTGCTTTAGGTTTATTGCAGGGCTTTGACCTGTGTTGTAATCTTCCTTTTGAGGACAGCAAAAATGCTGTGATTCCAGACAGCCAAAATTTTAGTACATAGAAGGAGTTAATTAAAAAGTAAATTAGAAACTGATTTTTCCATGTTAATTTACTCACAGTTAAAGGCAAAAAAAAGTTTAAGATGTTGTACTGTCCTGAACTATCAGCGTGGGTTGTTACATATATGACTGTTAGATTTGCTACAACTTGAACTAGGCAATTCTTAAGTTTTATTTTCCAAACTAGGCAAACTGTGCTTTTATCTCATATCAGAATAAGCTTAATTATTAAATGCAAAGTAATCCTACAAATTGTTTGAAGCCAGTATTAAAATACAACATAATTGATTGCAATTGCTGATTCCTAGGAAGGATGAAAGCAAATAATATTTCTTTAAAGTTTCTCTTGATTTTCAGTATTTTGTATAGACATCAGTCTTTTTTGCTGAGCTCTCACTGTAAATCCATGACTATTTCCTCTCTGGCATTCTGGAAATTAAATTCCTTACACCACCACCTCCCCCATACATTTCCTGTCCCAGTAATAAGTTTTAGTTTTCCAATGGCCTTAATTTTGTTTTCACATATAAAAATTCCAGACAGGGCATCTCAGAGGGGATGATGTCAGCCTGGATTCCCACTCCCTTTTTCTGGCAGAGGAATGTTGAACCATGATTTTGTTGCTTGTTAGAGGGCCTGAAGTACCTGCCTTGTGACTGGGAAGGGACCTTCTTACTTAGCCATAAACCGTCCACAGCCTCTTTCCTTGTGTAACTGGGGGATATGAACACTGCAGCAGTCTCAGGAGGATCGGGAGAAGAAAATACTGAAGTTGCCATTGAAAGGTGGGACTCGAATCCAGTTTGAGACTTGAGTGTCAGAAATACCTGAGCACCAGTGTTTTCAGCACTGCCTTTCTCTTTTCAGCACTACAGAACAGATGCAAGCTGGCATTTCACAAAGTCTGAGAGGCTTTAGAATTTGAACTCCAGCTTTTGGAGACACCTTGGATTTATAGCAACCCAAATTATAAAGCAGTCAAAAAATAACAGTCTGGCTTAACTCTCCTAATGCAACATTTTCTCACCTTTTCTTCACCTTACAAAGCTGGTCCCCAAATGTCCTGGTTTGCCTGTAGGATTCATTATAGCTTCTGATAGTAGACTGGGGTTTCAAGTTAGCTCTTCGAGAGATTGTAATTCTACTTCATAAAGATTTTACCATTGGAGAAGTTCATGTAGGAGGATGCCTGGAAAACAGTGAAGCTACTAGAGGAATTCTTTTCTTCTTGAAGTATCTATCACTCCACTGTAGAAGAATCAGAGGGATATGTAAAGCTTGCTACATCCTCTTGTCAATCTTTCATTTGATTATTATGTTACCAAGTTGTGTGCACTGAGAGAGATTAAAACAGTTAGGCAAGTGCAAAGCATAGAGTTACAGAGCACTTTGAATGTAAGAAGTCAGACATCAAACTAGTTTTTGAAGTGCAGAACTACTGAGCTTTCACTTTGTCACACAAGCAGATGTTGCCGGAGGCAAGGAGGAAAGATGCAGTGCCTTTTATTGTTTTACTTGGCTGCCGAACCTTGCACTACCTGAAGAACCAGACACTGTGTGCTGCTGCTGGTTAGATGACTTTCAGACCCATCTTCTGCCTAAGGGCTCTCAGGTGTGCAGCTGAGGCAGAGGCAGATTCTCCCATTGTGAATCTGTACTTGCTGCTCACTGCAGTAAGTAAATGGTTGGGCCTTAGATCAGGGGAGTGCTTTATTAATTTAGGAGTCTGGCAATATTAGTTCTCCCTTTTGCTCTACTTTAAGGAGAGGTCTGCCCAGTGTGGGAATGAGCTACTAATGAGCAGGGATGAAATATCCAGGGAGGAAAACTTCATCTTGCAGACAGTTATTCAAAATCACAGTGCAGGTTAATTTATCTTGAATGAGCTGACCCAAACTTTGCCATAGAAGTTTCCTTTTGTAAACTCTGCCTGTCACAAATACGTTCTGGATACCTTTTAATATGGCAGGGGATTTGTCCAGAGGGGAGTCCAGAAGTCTGGAAACTTATCCTATTTTCTGGACACCCATTAATTCTGCAGAATCCCAGAAACATCCAGTAAGTAACTCCAGGCCTGGTGAACTGGCTAGGGACCCTGGGCCTTTCAGTAGTTGCACTCCTGCTTCTCAGTGTTGGAATGAAAAAACGCTTCACTCTCTTATTTGCATCAATGTTTAAGTAAACCTACAAGAAAATATTATACCACTTTTACAGATGAGAGGCTAATGTACAGGCTTGTGATACAGGATACCTGGGGTTTTGATGAGCATCAGCACTGCCTGCCAACAACTGCCCCCATCTCATTCCCTGCAGATTTTCTTCTTCCTGAGAATGTATCTACTGGTGTACATGCAGATCCCTCCATTGCCATTATGTTTCAGCTGGTGGGCTCTTGGAGGCACCAGTATTCATGTAGCTGCCATGAGTCCCTAGTCGCAGAGCTCCTGTGTACCACGGATGGAGCAGACCGCAGGGTGGCACCTGCAAAGGAAGGCAGGGCTGGAGGGTGAACTAATGCAAATGCCAGTTACAGAAGTGAGAGGGTTCACTTAGAAAAGTTAATTTGAAAACAGACACTACACAACACCATAACAATACAGAGAGATGCACCTCAGAGCAGAAACCCTTCTCTGAAGAAATGTGGACCTTAATAATACTGTCTACTTAACAACTGTCCATGGTCTCTTTTTAAGCACACTTGGCTATGACTGCTCCCAAAACAACTGTGCTATCTTGTTAAGAGTTTGGGGTTTTTTTCCAATAAATAGATAGTAGACATTGGAATTGTACAAGGAACATGAAGATCTCAAGAAGCAAGGTATCTGACTTCCAAACAGAGTGCCTGCCTAAGACCAAACCTCATTAGGGAGAAGTACTCCAGGCAAACATCCTCTCATTATTTAGTGTCATGGTTTACTGAAGATTCCTCAGTGTAATTCACAATTGGTTTTTAAGTAAATCTTTCTATATTGCATTTAAGGAGCAGGATTAGCTGAAAACCAAAAAGGACCAAAATGTCACATTTCAGGGTCTCTTAAACAGTTTAGAGCCTGACACAAGAAACAAAAATATGATTGACAGCCTATGGCTGAGAAGTAAAGTAACGGTGGCTGTGCAACATAATACTGAAACACATTGTAAAACAAAAGCAATTATCAAACAGGTGTTGGTAATGAATAATTCTCTGTGGTGAGGAACTTCTTTGTAGGAGAAGGATGGTGCTGTGTTTGTGATTAACATTGAAGCCCTTGGATTAAGGCTTTGCTTCCCATCCTTCATTCTGGCTTCTAGAGGGTTGGTTGGGCCTGGGTCAGGGCTCAAGTGTTTTGAGGCACTCTGATGTCCTGGAGACTTTGGTCTAAGTCTCCTAGAGACTCAGATACTTCTCTGGAAATCTGGGATACTAGAGCTTCTCTTCTTCCAGGGGGGTACTGTGAAGGAGAGCGTGCTAAAGACCAGGCATGATTTATCAATTGGTTTTGATATGGTTCTTTTTAAAAGGTTCAAAGTCTGAGAGATTTTCCTTATAAGTCTTATCACATCAAAGGGTTAACTTTTGCTTATGCCTAAGGTGAAAAGTGCCCAGGCATGATTTCTGGGTTTTATTGCTCTAAACTGCTAAAGCAGTCAGGAATACCTCAGAAATTTCCATCTCCAATTTGAACAGGGTGATGTTCTCTTCAAGGAGAAAATCCTCTGGTGTGATCCTTTTTTTTTCTCCTATAGTTAAAAATTCTTGGGCTGATTCAGCATCTGGGCTGCTGGGGTGGCCCCTGGAAGCACTCCTTTTGCTCTTGAGGCAGCTGGAGGGGCAGCACAGTGGAAAGTTTCTCTCCTCACCAGAGGACGTGCACACAGCCCAGTGCTTGCCAGGGCAGTGTTCCTGAATCCCTTGCTTGGCTCTGTGCACTACATCTACTACTACCCATAAAAGATTAATTCTCTTAAATTTCATATTTGTCACTTTGCATAACAAGGTCTCTTTACTTAAGTAATACTGTAGTTGAACAAATGTTAAACTGATGAGGATAAAGGGTAAAATTAACTGAAAGGAACTTTTTTTTTTACTCAGTGTGGTGGAAGAGGATATTAATACAAACAGATTGCTTTTTTTAGTGTACCCAATACAGAGTCATGCCCACTCTTGGCAGAATGCATGCCTATGAGACTGTGTATGTGTGCAATAAAACCCTTAGTTATTAAGCATTTTTTTCTGTTCTGCTATGTCAGTCTAAATTCACTTTGAAGGCAGGAATGATGGAATTCTTCAATATATTGTGTGCAGAAGGTTATGACCTCAGCAATCAGCCCCTGAAACATCTTTTTACTTCTGGGGCAGTGCAAATGAATTATAAGGTAGCCTCACAAAACCATAACATTTTACTAAAGCTGAGGCCTCTGAATATGCAGTAGTTGAGCAGTTTTATATTCTTTCTCATTTGAAAAATACAATCTGTATAAGATTTCAAAAATGAAAACAATATACTGTTTGGTGTGTCTTCCATCAAAACAAGGTCTCAGTCCTGCAACTCCTCGAACTGGTGAATGGCCTTAGGCTTGTAACAAAACAAAACAAAAGCCCCTGATTTCTGCTTCCATTTATGTACATGTTTTGCAGAAGACATCTTAAAGTTGCTACTTTGTCATTTAGTGGGAAGACACGGTTAAAGCCACCTGAGTGCTGGGCCAACTGTGGAGGACATCTCTAACCTGAGGGAGTGAAATGCTTTTGATTGGAATGGGACAGGACAGAGGAATACGCTCAGTGAAAAATCTGAGACAAAAGTAACTCCCCAAATACCTTCTGCTGAACATGAAGATCCTCTTTGTGGAGGAAGACTGACACAGGCAAATTATAGTGCCTAGTGTAAAGCCATCCTTGTTCCTCTGCACTTCCACTTAAATATGGTTTCTTTATTCTTTATAACATACACAACTAAATTTATATCAACTATCACAACAGCAATCTGTTCCTTTTCTCAACTCTCTATGGTAGCAGCTCTGCCTCCTGTCTGTGAGGGCCTATACAGCATGAGGTGGGCCCATATGCTGGTAACCAACAAGCAGAGAGAAGGTCAAGTTGCTGAAATTTATCATCAGTGGCTCTTTGTAGCACATTTGAACACCAAAAGGTGAATGAAGCTGCTGCAAGGAACCAGTGCCCATGGGTGAACACAGTTGACTAGACCCCTGTGTTAAAGCCACAGGTGTCTAATGTGCTTATAGAACTTGAAAACATTCCCAGCAGGGTCCTCTGAACAGATGCATTTTTAAAAATAAAGCTTTATGTAATCACACCTCAAAGTTACAGGGCCTTGAGGAAAATCTGTTAACATAGGGAAAGGCCTAAAAGCCCAAGCTCGGCCTTTCCATGCTGAGGGAAGAGAGCCCTGTCGATGAGTTGGGAAAAGCCAGGCTGTCCCACTTGCAAACTACACTCTTTGAATCTTTGAATCTCTACTCTACATGAATCAGTTTGTATCTGCTAACTCACTTCTTTCTGAGGATTTCAGGTTTAGGATTCCCTTTGATGCTAGACTTACTGCTGGGAACAGTAAACCATGCCAATTTTGATGGAGCTACAATTACCATAATCAGCTATTCCACTGTTACTGATAAAACTCTTACTTATGTTGCTCTTTCATTTTGGGTAGATTTCATCCTTTCTGATTTAAGTGATGCTAGTCATGAAAGTTACAAATCAAAAAGTTACATAGTCATGAAAGTTACAAATATTCAAGAGGTGTGAAATATTTTAATATAAAATATGCATAAATTCCTCATTCTCTGCAACATACGTGACTTAAAATTATAGCGAGAACCACGACGGCCTTTTCCTACCGTTGCCTCTCTCTGGCAGCAGCTCTGCCTCCTGTCTGGGCTCTTACTAGCAGGGGTGACAGCCTCTGCCAGAATCAGGAGAGCACAGAAACTGCCTGGCCTAGGGCAGAGGGGTGTTGCTCCGAAGACATGTTGGTGCCAACGCTTCTGAAGATTTCAGCCTGTCTGGATCGTTTAAGTGTTACGTCAGGTGGCTCAGCCTAGTAATGGTAACCTAAGCTACAAGCAGCAGGGAGATATTTGTGCTGTGCTTTGCTTAGAGGAGTGTTCAGAGCCTGTGACACTGCCTGACACTGACTGATTAAGATACAGGTACTGTGGTGCTGTCAGGAATAAAGAAAGAGGACTCATAGCGCTATTGTTGCTCATGGACCTCCAGCAGAGCAGCAACCAGACACTAGTGCACAGCAGCATCGTGCTTTACCACCTTTTCTGAGCATTAGTGCCCAGCCAACCCTAAAGCAATTAAGAACATGCCTTTTTTTTAATACAGCCTGTCCCTCCACACAAAATCCAAAGACTGTGCATCATAGGTGATCGAATACTTCTGGTTGGAGAGGGGACTGTGACAGGAAGAAATGAGAGCGATTAGGAGGGCTGCAGCAGCAGCAAACAAGACTAGGAGCAAACAAGGAGAGAAACAGCAGCCTAGATATGCTGCAGATATGGACTCATCTTCATTTTCTCCATGGCTTGTACTTGCCATGTTTAAAAAGCATGTGTTCAGATTTCTCCCCTAACCCAATTCTGTGTGTCCCTGAAGTTCACACGACACCTCTAGGTGAGAAGGATTGCTTTGCTGGGCAGAGACAGCTACCAGGCAGCCTGAGTCTTGTGGCTAGGAGTACACTTCTATCTAGTTTCATGCTTAAGGGTTTCCCAGCACAACATGCAGGGTTTCCCCAGGTATGCTTTCATCCCATTTTTGCAGGTGATGAAATAATAATTTCCTTTCTCTTTGAGGGTGATGCTGAAAGCCTCAGAAAGACTATTATGTCTACTCTGGATGTCCAGAATTGGGGGAGCTCTTCAGCTCAGACATAACATTTTTTGGCTTTCTGGGGTCACCTCTCATCCTTACAGCCTGTGCAGACAGGAATGTAAAGAAAAAGATCTCATCTGTCTTCAGAAATCTGAAATCTCTTCAGACCCATGGTTCCTATTGCTTTGTCACACAGTTGTGTTTCTGTCATCTGTGTGGTGCCAGAAGTGTCCTCCATGGAGCAGAGGCCAGGGGAGACCAGACAGCTTCTGCTCTTCCTTCCACTGGGCAGGAGGCACTTGGGCTGCCAGGTGCCTCTATTCTCTATCACAACTGAGCTAGTTTCATCTCAGCTTTCATAATAAATATTTAGTGGGCAATTAACATTTTCCCTCCTCTAACAGGATTATTGCTAGGGTCAGGTGGTTACATGAGCTAATTAATATTCACAGACAGCAGGAGGAAATAAGTACAAACCCGTCTCCTCAGCTTTAATTACAGTATCAGTGCTACTGAATTCCGTGTGGATATAACTCCCACATTAGCTCCAGACGAGTTCAGATGTGTAAACTGACAGGATCCACATCTTTAACTCATGATCTTCTGTCATTACAATATAATTAATGCATCTTTACCAGGCAGTGCCTACCAAAGCTAACCATCCATTCAGTATACCATATAGAGATGTTAATGTAAGCTTTCAGCTTACAGTGAATTGCAGCAGTTCATCCAGTCCCATTATTCAACATTTGTGTGCAACCTGACTCCTAACTGCTCCCCTTCCTTCTGTGTATTTACTTTATGAAAGATTTATATTATTCTAGCACTGAGAGGCCCCAGGTGGTACTGAAATCCTGGTGAAAAGAGTCAATAAAGTGACAATAAATTGTCTCACCTTGGGTAGCTCTGTGGACATAGAAGAGGAACAGAAGAAAGTGCATCAGGGAAGAGCAACTGTAGTATAGATGATGGTCTGGACCGTAAGAAGACATGGTAAAAGAGGTCAGGACAGATTTGAGGACAATGCAGCATAGGCTAATTAAGTTAGTGAATATCCCTTGATTACATGCTGATGCAGGTCAGACCCAAGAGTCAGGTAGTAGTGATGGGGTAAGCTTCAAAGAGTCTTTGAGGCCGAGAGAGGTGTTTGTATGGCACAAGAAGCAAAGGATGAGCTGGTGGAGTAACTTGTCAAATGACAAGCCATGAAAATTTTAGACTCTCACTTCTACAGCTGTAAAACACGAGGAACAAAGGACAGTACACATTTTAAAGAGAGAAAAATGGGATGAGTTTTCAAAACCACAGAAGGATTTTTAAATGAGAACTTGCTGCAGACGTAGCTCACCTTGCACTATGCAATATATTCCTGTGTCTTTACATAGATTTATAAAGCCCTCTCAATACATCAGTTTCATTGGTCCTTTTTCTTTTCTTAAATGGCAATAAGTTGAAACTGTACAATAGCATCTATATTTGATATATTTGGCTTTCCATGTGATTACTTAGAAGTCACTATGATTAAGGCATACATTGTCAACACTTGAAAAATAGAGTAAACCAGGAATAGCATTAAATTGTCACCTATCCAAGTTGTAATTGCTGTTTAACTGTAGCTTTGCAAGCAAATGTGCAAAGACAAACAACAAAGAAACCTCTGGCTTGATTGAAAGTGATGGAGAGAGGAAACAAACAGATAATACAGAGTCAAAATCAAAGAATGGTTTAGTTTGCAAGGACTTTGAAGATCATATAATTCCAACCCTCCTGCCATGGTGGGGGTGTGGGGGAGTGGTGGGGGTGTAGAAATTCATTTATGAAGTCTTAGGGCATAAGCATTCTTTCCCTGAAATGCAAACTGAGTCTGTGACATATAAAGCATGAGAAACTGCAGCTGTTTCATGAAGCGGTACTTCATCTCTCAGAAGCTGACTTCTGAATGGAAATGGAAATTAAGAGCTGCCAGGCTGATTCTAACTCGATGTATCACCTGCCAAATTTATACTGTATATGTTACTGATGTTCTTAATACCCCAGTTAACACCGTTGTTTGCATATTAACTGGTTTGTGTCCCAGATGCCCATACAAGGATCATAAATATTTTGTGAAGAATATAACCATCATTTTCAAAAATGTAAGCTAACTTGTTTTCCCAGACATCTCCTTCTGTTCTTGGAGAAGACTCAAAAAGTCCATGAAGAACTACTTTAGAATAAGTATTTTCAGAATCAGCCAACTGGGACACAGAGGAAGCAGTCCCTGAGCCTGGGTACTTCCACAACAGCCACGTTGCATCTAAACTCCATGAGTTTACTTGAGCACTTGAAAGTGCATCCCAGTTCCATTTTAATATGTGAGATGCTCTCCCATTTGTGTGCAGTTGGAGAGTAATTTTATCCTCATATAAAAAAGCCATATGATGGATTTCTTACTTTAAACAAGTACTGTCTCATACTTTTCCTTTTTCTCTCTTGTTCCCCCAGCATTCACCTTTCCTTTCTTGTTAGGCACCAGTGTGCTCAAATCACTGCATAGTGTTGACATCTCACTCATTAGACATAAAATAATGCCAGCACCATTCTTTTTTTTTTGGTGTCCCTGTGCATGATCTACTGGAATAATTCCCAGATTAACTGTTTATTAATATAATTTTTGCAAAACGGGGTGGGGGAATCTCACCACGCTGCTTTGAATAAGGCCTTCAGTATCCTTTTCTGAGCTTTCTGATTCTGGGAATTGACTGACAGCTGCTAATCCTAGCAAAAGCTTTCTCCAGCTCTGATCCTGCAAACACTTTGCCACATAGTTGTAGTCCTACTACAGCCAGAAGGGTAACATTGGGTATTCAATACTCTTTCCTAGGTGAGTGCCAAATTCATCTGCATTCTCAGGTACTGCCAAGCAAGGTGTGCCCTGCTGCAGGGATCCTGTGTGACCTAATCTAGGTGATTCTGCCCTGGAAGGGGGATGGACTAGATGATCTTTCGAGGTCCCTGCCAACCCCTAACATTCTGTGATTCTGGGATCCTAGAAATGATTTCTGCCTACAGCTGACCAGGAAACACAGCTTTTGCATGGCAACAGCACAGGGTTGCCATTGTACCTGATCTACATGGAAGGACACAAAGAGGGACAAGGTACCAACCTTCAGCCTTGACCACCCTTGCTTTTATATACAGGTACACAGACATTATATATATTTTGGTTTCTAATAAAATTTCCTGGTGAATTATTACAGTTTTTGAATAGTTATTAAATATGCATTTTGAGAGCTGTAATTATTGTTATTTACCACACCAAGTGCAAACTTCATCCTAACTATATGCATATCAGATATTATTTACCTAAAGTGCTGTTAGCTTTCTTCCATGTTCACACAAGACAGAAGAGCATTCAGTGCAAATGTGGTGACATTTCATAGCACTGGTCAGTTGTGCTCAGTCCTTCCACAACTATTAACTCTGATGCAAAGAAACATTGTTGTTTTGGGTAACATGTTGTTATGGGAACACCTTTAACATTCACAGCTATTTCTCATGTTTCTGCCAAGAGTAAGGTTATAGTTGTGAAGGCACAGGGAGACTTTGCAGAACCGAGTCGCAAAGCTTTCAACTCTGCACATACCAGGAATGAACATACTGTAGATACGCTTCAACACACCTTGACACTACTAAAGTCATGGTTAAAATAACAGGATAGCTGAAGGTTATAAACATCTAGTGGCTGTTTTGTAAACAACATACTACCAAGAATTAAGTGCCAAACCTTATCAACCTCCCAGTCTGAATGTACCACATCTCACAAGCAGAGAATGACTTACCCAAACCTCAAATGGCAAACCACCAAGCAGACAAGTCTGAAGCGATGCTGGCAATTTTCTGTGAAGCACTTGGTCCAAGGAGTGAGCAGTGAGTAATTTCCCAGATAGTGCTTGCAGATGCTTTCACTCAAATTCAAGACCTCTGATCCACATCTCTGTTTTGAATGAGAATCAAAAAGAGGAATCTTAAAATTTCCAATGGAATTAACATTGTGAAAATTTTATGTTGGAAAAAATAGGTAGCTTTGGTTCTAATTATTGTGTCTGAAACAAACAGGGCCAACTGTACAAATCTTGAATGAACCTGGGAAACATCCCTTTATAAAAGCAGTAGATCTGAGAGCCTCAGGGCTCCTGGGTTGTTTCCCACCTACCAATAGAGTATGAACCTCGGAAATGTGGACATAATCACTTTAGCCATCATTCTTTGTATTTACAGGTTCCAGTGCTGCAGCTACAGAAGAATGAACCACTACTTGGCAAGCTTTCCTGGGGCTTCTAGCCTTCCATCCCCAGAGGCTGAGGGAGTACTGAAGTTATCCAAATTCTTTGTTGTGAGGAGAGAAGTCAAAGCTGCAGGAACAGAGACCTCAGAACTTCAGGGTTTCCAGCTCTACCAGAGACATTTGGATGATATGTGAGCTCTGGGTTCAGCTCCTACTTAAGCTGCAGGAAGGGTGCTAGATGCCCCGGAGTCAAGTAGGTCACAGAGAAGGTCTGCTGAAGAGCCTCAAATAATGGGGACCTGCCTGCATTTTGGTGGGGGGCAGGGGGAGAGAAGAAAAATAATAAGAAAACCCAAAGACCTAGAGAATTTTCTGAGAACTATTTTTGTTTTCAGTAACTCAGCATTTTCTAATGAAGCATTGCCTACTGGAAAATCTCTGCCTATTTCCATCTGGAAGGACATTATTGAGATGGACGTGACACATTTTGGATGACACGAGGGAATGTTAAGTTTGATCATCTTGCCAAATTCCATACCGATAGATAATTTCCTACTTATTTAAATCCACCTCTCAACAGTAACAGACTGCATTTTTTTAGCTCACATTCTGTCTTGCAGCTCTTGTACTGTTAAATATTTTCTGCATTTCATCTCCTGTGTAGCTGCATTTCCATGGTGTCTGTATATATGTGAAAGAGAGCTCTGGGGTCCCTAAAATCATTTGGGTTACTGCAAGATCATCAGTGCTACGTGCAAGATAATTTTTAGTACCTGAGAAATTTTTGCATAGAAAGGTGTAATGCCACACATAATGTGGCTAGTCTGTATGTCAAATTATGTATGTTATGCCATTATAGTGCATGACTGCATGACAGAGTAGCTGTTGTATTGTTTTGTCTCCTTGGGAATGCTTATTACTACAATGAGGATACTGCATTGACTGCAACTAAGACCCAGGCCCCTATTGTGCTAGGCACTATAGCAACAGACCTTGTTCCTAAAGACCTTTCTGTCTAAACAGGCGAGATACTGCCATGGATTTATCTTTTATTCTTCAGTTTGCAACAGTTGCAAAACAACTTGGATAAACAATAAGAATGACAATCAATAGGCCGTGATCTAGCAGCTGTGGTATGAACCCATATGTAGGTGGGAAAAGCCAAACCAGTAAAACAAAACCATGGGTGCAATCCTGAACCAGCTGAAGTAACATGAAAACTCCCACCGACTCCATCGGGAGTCAGAGTCTCCCCTCCCCATTCCCATTTCACCAGGTACACGACTGCATTGCATAATGCAGTGGTAGACAGGAACATTTCCAAATTCACTCGGTACTAAAAGCAGAATTGTGGTATTGACATATTGTTCCTAACAGAGTAATAAACCCAAACAGAGCAGTGTGCTATTGCTGCTAGATGGCTTCTGATGCTCAGCACTCTGGTGAAATACACCGGTAATTCTGTGTGCTCCTTCACGGTGCCACGCAGACACCGCCACCGCTTTCCACAGCTCTGGGCTTCCTCTACAGAACTGCCTGGGATCAAGTTACAGGGCCTGGGTCTACAGACTGCCTGGATTCACCAGGCTGTCTCAAAAGTACCAACCTAACACTGGTGGTAAGCTGAGGATTAATTGTGATCTACAATCCTTTATGGCCTCCAGAGCAGGGGCTATTTGGAGGACAGTGAATTCCCTTAACATACTGTATTTCTTGCCACAAATCCTTTCTCTAAGGGAGAGAGACTAAAAATACGCTTGAGGTAAAGCTCATAAACGGATGCAATCCCTGTTCTGATCTTGCTGATCTGGCAATGTTCTGTGTTACTGTTTACTTAAATTGCATAGCTTCCCAGACCTAACAGGAGACTCAGGTAACTTATTTTTTATCTTTTGTAACGGATGCAATGCACATTAAAGCACAGATAATCATGACTTCAGAGATGCAAGTCTGTTTTCTGAACATTTTGAATGCAACATAACAGAGAATTGAGTGACGCTCATTTTGTACCCCTGGGTTTATCATAAGATTAACAGTCTTTATTATTTTGCAGAACAAGCAGTAGCACCTCACACAAGGGTGTAATCACCTCAGTCAAAAAACAAACGAGCTTTTACTTATGGCGCTAAAAATATAGTTGAGAAACCTTCGATCTCAAGCCGTGTGATAAAATAGACTGTGTTGACTGAGCAGATCAGCAGCTGCTGCTGTTCAGGCTCCTTCACCCTAACAATGCTTGCCTTTCTCTCTCCCCACCAGATTTAGAGATGATGTCAATGTAGCCAACCCCAGGAGTTCAAAAATCAGAAGACAAACCAAAATAGAATCACAGGATTGCTATCAAAGCCATGGAAGTTATTGAAACTGAAGCGTATGATTTGGGGGGTCAGCCTTTAGATTTTTTTAATTCATAGGAGACAGCCTTCTCCCTTCCAGTTGTCTGCTCAGTTCTCCTGGCTGTCTGATATGCCCTATTTCAGAGTGAGAGGCAACACAGGACAATGGGAGGCACAAAGGATTGGGAATCTATTTAAAGTTTATATAAAGCTCAATTCTCCACCACATGTAACACCTTAATCCTGCAAATACCTTATCTGAATGCTCAACTTGATTCATACAAGCAGCCCCATGGAAACCAGTGGGGGTCCTCCTGTACTTGAAGTTTGCCACTTATGTAAGTTACTGTTGCACGTCAGAAATGTCAGCCTGTGTCACAGTATTAAGAATTAGCAAAGAATGAAGAGGTCTGTTCACTTTTCTCTGTAATCTTGGGCAAATCCTGAATCATTCTGCATCCCAGCTTCCTGCTCTGTAAAAAAGGGGGTAGAATTGATCTCTACAACATACATGGAAACCTCCAGACCGATTTATAAAATTCAGATAATATATTGTCTTTTGATGTAAATGAAATACTAGTGAACACAGCTAGAAAGAATGCTTAAAAGTAAGTGAAAAGTATTCAATAATTGTGTTTCCTATTAAAACCAAACTCACAGAGCTGGACTTGATCCATCACGGGTGAAGTCTGACTCAGTAGCCAAGAGAAGTGGGTGACTTAGCAATGAGAAGACCATCACTTCTGATTTCACAGACTGGACCTTTGGCAGTTCAGTAGGACAAGCAGGACCCTATTCTGAAAACAGCAGTTCCTGGGAGCTGGAATTTCCCATACAGGAGTTTATCAAGATCTAAATATTTCTTTACCTTTTTCCTACATAAAATGTTCAAATTCCTCTGAACTTAAATTTAAATTCAATTGATCCTAATTTAAATTTATTCTGAATGTAAAGTTCAGTTTTTGAAGTCAATGGTAATATGTTAAGATGAAATGGCTTGTTAGAAAACTACTCACTTAAAATAATGGAAGGTTTTCATCTTTTATTAAACATTTGAAATTACTAAAAGATACTACCTCCGAGTGGCTTAGTTTAAGGAGGCAAACTGATACATTTTGTTAATTAGACCATTAAAAAACTCATTTAGGTGTAAATAAGTCTAGGTCATTAATTCTTAATGTTCAGTGTTAAAGTGAAACTTCAGTCTTTGTACTTTCAAGTAATGTTAATTCACGACCCTAAAATTAATTAAAAATAGAATTAGCATCACAGAATTTACCCCTCCTTCTTTTTAAAGAAGAAAGATGTATTTGTAGTTATAAGAAGTGTTATTATTTCCACTCAGTTCTCCATTTACATGTCCTGTCTACCAGATTTTTTTAAGCTTGCGTGTGCATCACCTATATTTTGATATCAGTGATCTATGTGAATATTTTAAAACATCAGAAAAGTTAGCTAGCAGTAATGAACAATGATGATGTCACTGTTCATGGTAACATTTCATGGCAGTGAAAGTCTCATGATAACTAGAACAGGCTATTAGAGTGAAATCACATATTGTGAATTAGTGGCATAAGGTAAGCCCTACCTTATCTTTCAGCCCTACCTGAAAAGGTAGGGCTGAAAGATGCTGAAGTCTCCTGTCAAGGTTTTTTAGTGATTAGCATGATAAAGTCATGTTCTATAGCTTTACAAAACAGGAAGCATTTAGACTGAAAGTTTTTAGGAAGTTTCTGAGATTCTTAGGCTGATTTTAGAACATTTCAGGAAATAAAAAATTAGAAAATTTTCAGAGAAGTTCAGCCATTTACTGAAATAAATAAAACTTATTAAAATAAAACTATAAAATTTTAGCCATTTTTATCCCATTTGATTGCAAAACATTTCTAGGGGTGTAAACCTGGAGAAGTGAAGAGTCTGAAGACAGAATTGAGAGGAACAGGAAATGGGCAGCCAAGTGCACAAGAGACGGAGGTCAAGAAGATACGTGCTACAAGAGAAGCCCATGGATCCTGAAGAACTAAAAAGAATGAAACTGGACTGGGGGCAGAGAAGGGCAGGGAAGGTGACCAGACAGAATCAACACTGAAAGGGATTTTAGAGAACAGGACTCAAGTGTATAACATGGGTGAAATGACCTGTGCTCACTCCAGTCTTAAGGATAAATCCCAAGGACACCAGAATCCCAACACTAGAGTAAAAGCAAGATGTAATTACCATGTATTTCCATACATACAGGTCACAGGTCAAAAATAAAATTGTCTGTAATATAATAATTAGTGAGACTTCTTTCCCTTTGTATACCCTTTAACAAAAAAATTGAAAGTCCTTTCCAAAGAAAAATAATCAAGAGGATGCAGAAATGCCTAAAATGAAGAGGATGGAGAAAAGTCAGTCCTGTGCAGTTCTGGCCAGGCTTGCAATACTGGCACAACACATGGGGGAGGGATGGGGAGGTGAGGGGTAAGAAAGATAAAACAGTGAAAACTGTGTGAAGACACTAAGGAGAAGAGATGACTTTAAGGTGGCAGCAGTGATAAGAGGTGAACTGTAATTAGTAACTCTGATGGAATGAAGGAAGAATTATACTAACTTCCATCAGCAGGGATGCTGCTCAGCATTTGCAGGAGTACTCTTTGAGTCCAGTACAAGACCACATTTGCTACCTGACTTAGCGACTGCTTCACATATGGACACATAAAAAGGGCTTTTAAAAATACAGACGTACTTGCATTGTCTTCAGTCTTCTTACTTCACTTAAGCTTGCTACAGCAACAAAGGACCCTACCTTTTCCTAATGTTCAGAGTGAATGTTTGCTTTGCAGGTGACAATCTTCCCACTAGAAGACAAGTGATAAGGATCTTTTCACTGGATTGTATTAAATATGGTTGTTTCTGCACAGATATAATGTATGTAAATTGTTAATGATTATATATGAAGCCATATCACAGTTATACAGAAGTGATTGCTCCCACTGTATACAGTCTTTTGAATTGTGACATATGCACAATCCATAATGACACACACACAAAAATCAAAGAATATTTAAGTATATCTTTAAGGGGGCACTAAGTTTTCTGATGGTTTTACAGAAGGAAAACTAATTGCATCTGCACAACACACAAGTGTTTTAGAATGGTTTATTTCCATGAGTGCTTTTACTTTTTCCTTTGGTAAATATATAAAACACTCTACTTAAAGATAAAAATCAGAAATGATTGACTGTTTTGACTATATTCAAGTTTCTTCCATTTTAGATGTGCTTACTTGTTCCTATGGTATTTTTTGCTATACCAGCAATGCATGGAAATTCTTTTCCTACCAGGATGCCATCAGAGTGGACAATATTGGACAATTATTCTCACAAACAGCTTACATCTTTTTCTAAGACTTGAAATCTAACTAATTATATTAAATAATAGATTAAAATTACTAATTCTTTTGGCAGAGTTGAGTTTTTTATAATAAACATGTAGTTTTACTGAGGTTTTCATGTGAAATGGCTGCATTCAGATGGTATCCATACCATTGCAATGGCTGCATTCAGATGGTATACATACCAGAAACTTTTCTAGAATATTGCTGTCTTGAAAAATCTCTTAGCTATCAGAAATCACAAAAAGAACCAAATAAATACTTCCTTCTGTCATGACTTATCCACTTACCTGGTGGAGCTATGTGGCAGACAGGCTGTAGTCAGTAGTCTGATATGGTCAGATCTGGCCCTGCTTGATGCTTTCTTAGGTGGCTTTTTCACAGACTGTACTAGATATACAAAAGTCTGGGCAAGGTGTGCTGGATTATATGTTCTTTCTTTATAATGTATCCAAAAGAGTATTTTGCTATGGTGTTTTACTTCCTTGTTAAATCTGAAACAAGTGATGATACTACTGATCTGTTTACACACTAAGTTCACGCTTCTTCTTATTTAGAACACCATGGAGCACTTATATTGGAATTCTTTGTTCCCCTTGGGCAGGTGAAGATTAAATCCCATGGTCTTCCAATCAGGCTATAAATCTGGATAGTTGAGATTGACACAATTTCATTGGTATGAGCAATAGAAGAGTCAAATTACTCTTTGCCAAGCTATACGACTATGGAGCTCCATTCTAATATTTTTAACTCTCTTGCCACTTCACTATTGATATTGTGACAGGATTTGTAATACCATTAGGCTGTGATGCCAAGAGCAATTCTTTTAAAGAGTGTGACACTGAATATAGGCTCTGGCAAATGATGCCTTCAGTTAGAAACTATTAATGTGACACAACTCTTCCAGAACCTTTTACGGAGAATATGTCTTGACCAAAAAGTGACAAAAGAGAAAATAGTGCTTGAACCTGTGCAACATAACATTGAGACAGAAAAGCCTCAACTGAAAATGCCTTTTTGTGCAAGAATTGATCTCACTGTCATTTATAGTAATGTAGATCACTAGGAGCCATTGAAATCATTGGGAACTGCAGCTGCATAAATCAGGTGTCATGTGAATAAAAATGTTGTAAGATATTATTCAGTCACTTAGCTCTACTCCATAGTTTTATTTTAGCTCTAACATTTATCAGCTTTTCTTGTCCAAACTAACTCTTAAATTAAAAATATTTTCTACAGTTTGGCAACAATAGGCATTCTGGATTGGGTATTCACAGGGCAAGTAATGGAGGACTTGTCATAATGGGTCCATCTACAGTTCTACAGCTCTTCTCATACTTTATGTCTCCATATGCCCATAAAACATCTGACTATGAAATGACAGTAAGAAAAAGAAGGAAGTGCTCCCTTTTCATCATATTTCTCTGCCACATGAGATTTGATCTGCTGTATTATCACAGCTACAAATAATATTAGTAAACATAAATTACCCAGCCCCATTACAAACAGACATGTTATCTGTCTTGCTGCCATTGAAAAAGCTATGGCCTAACAATTTCCTGCATAAAAGACTTTCTTTTATTTGTTCTAAATATGCTGGTTCTTAATTTCATGATGCATTTATTTCTCTGAGCTCTGTAATGCAGAAAATGCCTCATCACTATACTGAATACTATACAGTGTTCCTACTACTTCCCACTCTTCCCAAACAAAACCATTCTAGGATGAGAATGTCAGTAGTATGAACTTGTAAATGATCCAAAGAAGCATCCATTTATACCTTCTGAATCTTTATATTCTTTAAAGTGCTTTATATGTTAGCCTCACTGCACATCTCACTAGCTTTGTTGCCTCTTTATGAGCTTTCAGAGAGATATATATATACACAGTATATATTTCAGTTGTTTCCAAAATTTGGAAGAATTCATAGCAAGAAAAATGCAGCTCTTGAAAAGGATCTCTGTCATATCGCTATGATGTCCTGAAAGAAGCACTGAAATAAATGAGAACTTCAAGACTTTCAGTTATTATACCAATCCCACTAGAAACAGCTTCTTTTCAGATTTGTTGTGTTGTTGTTGTTGTTATTTTTGGGGGAGGGTGTGTGTGTGTGTGTGTGTGTGTGTGTTTGTTTTTTTTCAATGACTACCCCACAAAGACACAGTGTCATTTTATACCTCTGGAAGTAATTTTATCTCGCAATAATTTATGATCTCTAAAAATACATCCCCAATTGTGATCCAGTTTCTATTGTAATGCTTCAAATTGATGGAATTAACATTAATACTGACAAAATTCATAATATTTATGTGATTATTGCTTCACTAATCACTGTGTATTCCACTGCTTTCCGTATGTGAGATCATTAATATGGTATATGTTTAAACATTAAGCTTAATGGAGTTTGATGATATGGAAAGGCAGGATGGCTAATTAATGATCAAGCAAACAATTAGTACTCTTTTGTACTAATTCACAAGCTGTTCTATGAGGAGCTGCATCCTTGCAGAGCAAAATTCAGTAAATCTCTTAATTATAAATAAGCTAGGGACTTGTAAAAGCACAGACCTCTTAACCTCTTGTTACTATAGACTGTTTTTTAAGCTTTTCAGCAAGATTTTTCCCGGTCAAAAGAAAAGGTAATTTAAAGGTAAAGCTTTTCTTTTGACCCTTTATTGGACATCTTTAAGTGAATATTTGACTGATACTACCTAGTCAGGTTTTACATTTAAGAGACACTTAATGAAAAGTACATCAGTCTTAAATGTTCCTTAATTTGTTCATGTGATATGTCTGTGCTGGTACTTAGCACAGGATTGAATTTCACACTAAAGACTTATTTCTACTAACCCTTAACTCATGCTGAGTATCCCTCTCTCTCCCTTGTGCACAGTCTCATTGATTTTGCCCAGAGTAATTGTCTTTCTCTGTTCTACAATTCCAAATCTTTTCTTTTTCTCTGTAGTTTTTATAAAAGAACAAAATCATTTTTTTCTAGATCATTTAAATCCTTGGATTGAGTAAATGAATTCTAATGTTACAACAAGCTATGAAAAGTATCTGTATGAATTAAAAACATCACATTTGCTGTTTCCACCTTAAAATACCATCCTGTGTGCTCTCAAATGCAATACCCAGTATTTCCCAGTAACATGCAGTCAGTTTATGATCACCCTAAGTCCTTTAACTGTCACTGTCTGTGGATCAAACATTAAATCATTTTATTTGCACCGCAGTTCTCTTACGACACAATTAATGTTTCTTGATTTTTTTTAAGCATGTGTTCTCAAGATTTTTCCTGGTACTACCACCTTTAATTGACTACCTAAAACTCTAGTATTGGCTATGAAAATTTTCAGTGAGTATTATCCTGCAGAAAGCAAAGTCAAGGCATATTTTTCAAGGTATTTCAACAAAAACTAAAGCTATCAGAGACCAGTTCCTCCTACTAATCTCACAGATTAGTAGAGCTCCTCTTTTGAATATAACAACAAGGTTTTGTACAGCTTCTTTTATTTTTATAGTCATAAAGCCTTTCAATTGATAAATTAGAATTTATAATCCCAAGAGCAAGAACATTTTGTAGAGCTTTGGTACCTTGAAGACAAAGACTGAGTCTTTACTGGCAAAGATTAGCAAGACATAGTAAGTGGAAAAAATCGTGTTTACAGTCATTTTAAAAATACTTAATTGAAGATCTTATAGTCACATACATGATATTGGACACTTTATGAGAAGGAAGATGTTTTAATGCTACAATTGCTACACAAGCCAGGCATTTTCCGTGCTTTTGGCAGTTTCAAAAGAAGCCTGGACATTACTTACTATAGTTTGATCTAATGTGCCATAATGGGTGTTTGACATTAGCAAATAAAATGGCCATGTAACAGTCATGGCAGAAGGAAGCAACATCACCCAATCTTGACCAAGTCAGGGAGGTTACAGTGCAGAGACCGTCAGTAAAGGACACTTGAAAAGGGAGAAAGAAAACAAGGAAAACAAAGCTCAATATGAGCAAAAAATTAGAAACCTCAACTGAAATATCAAGGAGTGATCTGGTCTTAGAAACATACTTGACATATATTGTCTCTAATCTTATTGAGACACAGGAGAAATCTATATTTTAAACCCTGTGTGGCTGTAAAATCAGAATGTTTGAAATGGTTCAGTCCTGTTACAATGAGGAATAAAAGTCACGAGGTACAAAATTTGAAGCAGTCACTGTCACAAAATGATGAATGCATTAAAAGAGACTTCCTTGGCAAATGTTATTTGCAAGGTGTCATTAACTGCTATCCCTCTCCTTTTAAAAAAAGACCAATTATAACCAAAATGTTAATTGAGTGCTCTATCTATTCAGCAGTTGTCTTGAAAGTTTAATGAACACCAAAAAACCAAAACAATTACATTTAAAACATTTATATATTTTGGGGATTTCACATAAACTAGCATTTAGATATCCTAATGATACATCATTCAGTACTTTTCATTAACTGAAAATGGCTCAATACCTTTCATTACCTAGAAAAATCTAGTATAATTTTTTTGAGATTTGGAAGATAGTGGTGACTCTCTAAGTAGACATACCAAGAGATACAACACTCAGATATCTAATGGTCTATAATGAACTTACACATCATCATCATCTATTGGATTTCATCAATGGAGGATGATACTGAGTAATCCAGACAAGTTATCTCTCTCTATCCTGAAAAGCTTTGATGGTATTTCACTAGGCTGTAGGCATTTGAGATCTCCAGATGGGAGTCTTAGCTTGGCCAAATAACAACTTCCATGATTAAAAGCAAAACATTTTGATTACAGTATTCAGAATAATTCCATGAAGATATATTAGGCATAAGATAGTAGGTATATACTCAACACCTGGAAAGTGCTTGCTTTTCCATTGCCCCCTGGGCATGAATCAACTGGCACCCAAAATACTAGTCATTCTTAAAATCTTGTACATAACTTTAATCATTTATGGATTATCATTCTTTCAAACTAACTCTCATATACTGAGGCAAAAGTGTATTCAGATACATTTAAAAAAATTTTGCATATACTTTCCAGGGACTCCTTCTGCAGGTGTTCTTGCTGAAGAAGGTGAAGTTGGTAAACTAAAAATAGCAAAAATTAAATTTTGTTCCACAGTATGCCAGAAAAAGAAAATGATGCAAATGTAATGTATCAAAACCAAACATAAGAAATAGGATATAGAACTCTCATAGTATTGGAAACTGTTACCTGACTGCACTTATAAATATACAAATAAAATATGAACAACTGGAGTAAAAACAAGAATTATGTTATGTGTTATTGGTGTGAGTCAATGATAATGAAAAGCATTTCAAACCTGTTATCTGAGTAAAGTTTAAACCAACTTTTTTTTTATGGTCATTCTTTCACCATTTCACTAACTGCTTTGAAAAACAGTTGAGGAAACATAAATGCCTCATTTTGGAGAATTATAACTACCTCTCCCAGAGGAGCGTGTCGTGATTAAGTAGTGGTGTTCACGTTGAACCATTACTCTATGTGCTCATCCGCCAACAGAGATTTAAGCCACTTTCATGTCATGCAACGGTAAATTATTCTGGCAATTCTAATAGGGCTTTATTTTCCACATAACTTCCCTATATTCTAGGAAAAATAGTTCTTCTTAATCTGAATTACAGTTTTAAATAATCTTGTATGGGTTACTTGATAGAATATGATAGTATATTATATAAAAAACTGCTGAGAATTTTTTATCAGTTAATCATCAACCCAAAAGACTTAAAGATCTTGGAGCTGTTAGTGTCTACTAGTCTATGCAGATCCCCTGCACTGACCCTAAACTGCCCCCCTCTTTGAATCTGCTTAAAACCTGTTATGAAGAGCAGACTGAAATTCTTCTCCTGGGGAATTCCAAGTTGATATTTTACCATTAATTCATTCCACTGTGCAAAAAATGAAATTTAAATACTCATATAAGAGAATTAGAGTGATATGATGGGAGATAGCTGAGGAAATAACTGTGGAAATTTTCACCTGGCTTAAACTCATTCCATGTTAAAAGCAACCGAAAACAGTTAAAGTGTTGAAAATATTAAAAGAAATTATTTTGAAATTCTGAAAATCAAACTTACAACCTGCATGTGCGTTGGCAGTCATGGTAGGAAGGCTTCATTCAGTGAATTCAATTGGTTCGTGAGCCACAGCTCATGGTAATTGGCACCTTTTTATGTCATCATTATTCAAGATAATGACCATCACCTTTGCAATTCCTCTTCAAGTAGCTATAGGCTGCTATTGGCTTCTTTGCTAGCTAAAGCAAGTGCATCTCCCTCAACTTCAGGGCTGTTCTTCTAGGTTCCTAATGATCTTGACAATCCTCTAATGGATCTGTTTGCCAACTTCTTTAACTGGAAGGCCTGACACTAGATGCAGTGTTTGAGGTGTAGCCTCACCAGAAATGAACAGACATGTAATGTAGCCCAGTTTGTGATCTGTCTCATTCATGATAAGAGGATACTTGGAGCTCATGTTCAGTTTTGCATCCCCTGTAACTCCAAATGCTTTCCCACAGGGTGACAGCCAATGATTTTTGGCCAACAACTTCCTGGTCTGTACCAAGGCACAGGGTCTTTCCATTCCAGTTCTTTTTCCATTCCTATACTTTGCACTTTGTTCATCCTTATGATGAACATTATGGTTAATCATGTTGGCCAAACTCTGGAGTTTTTCCAGGTCCCTTTGCACTGAAGCTCTATCAGTACAGCCTCAATACCCACACCTGGATACTTTGATGGGAAAGCACTGGTTGGCCCTTTGAGCCAGGTGGTCAGCCAGTTTCCAGCCTCTCTAACACCCTAGTCATCAGTCCAAACTTCCTTTATCTCCAAATGAGAATGCTGTGGAAGACTTGAAAAGCCTTTTTTCAGTCAAGGTATATTACATTCATTATTCTTCCCTTCTCCACCATTACCTTTTTTGATGAGTAGTTTCAGGTTAAACCAGTATGATTTATCCTTGTCAAGTATTGCAATTCTTGTAATTCATAGTTTTTGAGAAAGAAAACATCACCTTAAAATGCTCCAAATGCTCTTAGATAAATGATCTAATTATTGGACCATTAACTGTTCTGTCATCTTCACTTGGCTTAACAAAAATTTTTATCTTTTTTGGAAAAGCTCCCTGGTATAATTTTCATTATTTGTTATACACTTTGACCTATCTTTTTCCTGATATAAAAAAGAACATTTTTGAAAAAGGGACTCTCTGACTGATTAACAGGATACTGTTATCATATTCTATCATATCTGTTCAGTATTAACAGCATCTGGAAATGCAAATGAACAAAGGTTAGAATACAATAAGAGAAAGGGCTGTCTAAACCATCTACATGAACAGTGTTGTCTGCATTCAGTAAAAATCAGTATCAACATATTTTCTTGTATGTAAATTTATACTTGCCATTAAACATATACAAATTCTCCTATTCACTGTACATTATATTCACATATAGAATTTCTGGATCCCAAATTTGTTCAGTTATAGGTTATACCACCCAAATCCATCAAGAGTGGGGCAATCCTAGGCACGTCAAGATGTACAGAAGAGAAGCCTCATGAATAATAATGTGAGGAAAAAAACCCGTAGATGCCTCCTGGGTTAGGCAGCAGGCAAGCAAGCATTTTCAGCATTATAATCTTGGAGGTAGGTACCTCAGATCCACCTGCTTCCTGAAGCTTGCCAGACCACTGCAGTTATTTTGCACAATTCTGTCACTTCAGCAAGCCAGCATGCAAATCCTCCCTGTTGCACCTTATGTGGACACACCTGCCCGGCTCAATGTCAAGCACAAACCCAAACAATAGGAATTTCCTGCAGTTAAAAATAAAAAAGGACTTAAGCTTGATTTGCCTGCATTTAGAATACTTTCCAAGGTCTTTGTAGTGGCTATCTCAGATTCTAGCAAAGTTTTGTTTCTTGAGAAAAGCATTTGATCAGATACAGCAGGAAAACAGAAAGGATCTGCATTACTCCCTTACTTAATCCGTTCTAGTTACCAGCAAGCATTCGTTAATATTAAAATGTCTAATTTGTATTCTTTTTACAGTCTTCCATCTTTAAAATAAAAACCCCAAACATATATTTGTTATAGGCTGAGAAATACCAAGTTTCCTTGCAATGAAAGTTTTAATAGCCAAACTATAAATCTCAGGCCTAAGGGTTTATAGAGCAAACAGATCTTTCCCACTGCTACACAAACACAACTGCTAAAATAAACTAAATTTTATTTAATATAAATTGTATCACAAGCATTAAATACATATTAAAGGGGTGTTTTAAGGCTTTTCTTTTTTTTTTTGTAAGTGGCAGATGTTATGAATGATAATCCATAAAATCCTCTGAATTAAAAACATATTCCATAAAACTTTCATTTAAATCTTTAATAGAACTCAAAAACTGAATGGTGATAACAGTAAATTACTACTAGTAGCAAACCATTAGAATTAACTGAAATAAGGTTCGATATTTTAAAAATCGCTTAAAAAGGTAACACTTCTCCCCTCAGATCTCTTTACAGCACTTTATGTAAGCTAAGAAACCATAGCTGCCTACTGAAATACTGAAATTTCTGTTCCACAAACTGAAGTGTATGTAAATTTCTCNATTTCTGTTCCACAAACTGAAGTGTATGTAAATTTCTCTCAACCCCCCCCCCCCCAACATCTGCCCTTTAATGGGCAGGAGAATTTAATGTTCACCTTAAGAAAAAGAGACCCAGTAACAATGATATTACCCTTTTTATCACTAGAGTATCTTGGGGGAAAAAAATGAAAGAACACAAATAAATTATAGGTTAGTAGAAAACTAAACATCTTCAAAAATATCGCCCCAATAGATCTTATTTTACAATGGATCAGTAGTGCTTAAGGATGAAGACAAGAGCAAGCTATAAACTGGTCCAGTAAAAGTCAATTAACCCCTCGTGCTTGCTGTAGCCCCATCTGCCAACTGTGTAATGTGTACCACGAGAGTGTAACTTAGTATTAATCAGCTAAACAGAATCACAGAACTGTAGGGGTTGGAAGGGACCTCCAGAGATCATCGAGTCCAACCCCCTGCCAAAGCAGGTTCCCTAGAGCAGGTCCCACAGGGCGGTGTCCAGACGGTTTGTGGTTGGTTGACCCTGGCTGGAGGCCAGACTCCTACCAAAGCCACTCTATCTTAAAGAAGCCATGTTGCAAACCCACCACACAGATCTTGAATATCTCCAGGGAAGGAGAGTCCACAACCTGCCCCGGAGAGCCTGTTCCAGTGCTCTGTCACCCTCACTGTGAAGAAGTTCTTTTTCACATCAGCGCGGAACCTCCTGTGGTCCAACTTATGACTATTGTCCCTTGTCCTGTCTCCACAGGCCACTGAAAAAAGGTTGGCCATTTCAGTCTTCCTTCCTGAATAGCCCCAGCTCAATCAGCCTTTCCCGGTACGAGAGATGCTCCAGGCCCTTCATCATCCCTGTGGCCTCTGCTGGACTCTCTCCAGGAGATCCCTGTCTGTTCTGTACCAGGGAGCCCAGAACTGGACACAGGACTCATGGTGAGGCCTGACCAGGGCAGAGTAGAAGGGCAGGATCACCTCATTCCACCTGCTGGCTACAGTCCATTTAATGAACCCCAGGATCCCATTGGCCTTCTTGGTCACCAGGGCACACTGCTGGCTCATGGCCAACCTGTGAACCACCAGGATCCCCAGGTCCTCTGCACAGAGCTCCTCTCCAGCAGATACCCCCCCAGCCTGTCCTGATACCTGCAGTTGTTCCTTCCCAGGTGCCAGACCCTACACTGGCTGTTATTGACCCTCATCTGGTTCCCCACTGCCCAGCTCGCCAGCCTGGCCAGGTCTCACCCAATGGCAGCTCAGAATTTCTGCGTGTCCCTCACTCCTCCCAGCTTTGGGTCATCAGGCACTTGCTGAGGGTGGATGCTATTCCCTCATCAAGGTCTTTGATGAAGATGTTAAACAAATACTGCAGGAATATTTACTCATTGAGACAATAACAATCAGGATATAATGCATGTACAAAATCATATCTTGTGCTACTTAGTGGCTTTACAAAACATGCTGTATAATAAATAAAACCTTTTACCCAGTCATCTCTCATAAATATCCCCAGAATGGATCACCTCTGGAAATAGACAGAAATCAGATCTTTCAGAAGTTAGACTATTGTATATGAATGATGGATACTTCTTCCTGTAAAGCAATACAACTCAGTGAAAAAACAAACCAAACTTCTGGAGTCAGAGATAACTAGAAAATATTTTCCTTGCTAGAATTTTAATGTAAAGACATCACTTCTCTTCATTAAACTCATTGAACTGGATTGCACTGCAAGAAAGCTAATGGCTTTGGCATGTGTTTTTGAAATGCTAACTTTTGTTTAAAGATCAGCCAAGTAGCATAAAACTGCTTTGCTGCGCAGCAATTAATTTTAGGTGTGTATCACTTTCCACACTGATTCTGCACCTTACACTTGCAAAAAAGCATTTTCAGAAAGTCATGGCTCTGCCAAAGCTGATGCTGATACAGATTTTATCTCACAAAACTCCCACAAATATCAGCCACGATGGTGCTATAGTCTACCTGTCACAAATAAAATGCCCCTCTTCTAGATCCAAAACATCTGTGATGTAATTTTGTACAGCAGTACATTAGAAAGTGGAAATAAATAAGTCTACAGGATGAACTAGTTCAGGCAGAATTGCATTACAGAGCTGTTTGATTAAGGTTTAAATGCTGATTATGGCAATGAGTTGTAAACACACAGCACCTAGTTTGGAGTATGTCAAAAACTCAAGGAATTCCCCACATACTGTAGCTTTCAGCACCTTCAATTCACATTTCATCAAATATTCATCACTTTCAGTTACAAAGCACAAAGTATAAATTTCATCTGGGTATTGGTAGAGTGCCACCTGCTGAGTCACTGATTTTCCCATTCGTCAGAATCCTAGATTTCTATTTGCATTTCCATCCATGCACTTCTCATTGTCTGATCATTTCTGGATTTGATAATATGCTTAAATGATATATTGTCTTGTAAGCTATCTGTAGTCTGAATATAACCTGTTATTAGTGCCTGAAAATGTCTATATGGAAATGATGTGGAACCAATTGAAGTATTTCCTTTAAAGTTCTGAAACAGTCAAATTCTTCTTTAAGCATTACTAATGCTGATAAAAATTCATTGTTGTTGCCTGAAAATGAACTGCACGGTCATTTACTAGTGAACATATTGAAAACAGTGCAGCACCTGGAGACCGAGCAACTAAGTGTATACATTAGAGCAAATAGATGAGGAGACAGCAATTAAAGTAGGTTAATAATATATTGGCTCTTACTAATTTCTTGCTCGCTACAGCAACAAATGCAAGTTGGGTACCTCTGCTCCCTGTTGGTCCTGGACAGGTCTCAGGTCTCAGTACATCCAGGAATCGTTTGGGACCCACTTCAAACAGCACATGTGAATGAATTAACCTGGTGGGTGTTTTGTTCCTATAGAACCAAAATACCATATTCCTCCCTTGGAGATTTCCACCTGACCTCCACTTTGATCAACAGCACTTCAGGTGGTTCCTACTTAGATCAATGACACCACATAAACCTGATCGAAGGAATTGATATCTTGGCACTTCTACACATATTTCACAGAGTTAATGAAATATAACATAAAAGCAAGGTATGTTTTGAAACAAAGAGGCAACAATTTAGAGTAGTTTTCACTAAAAATTAGATTAACTGTTCAACAAAAAGCATAACTTCTTTCCTAATTTGACTGCTGGTCCTTGGGATCCTCTCTTTCTAGTCTATGCTTCATTTATTATTTCGTGATTATTGATGGATAATTATAATGCTTATCAGTATTTACAACCACTGCTTTTTTTCTGTTGCATTTACAGATCTCTGTTGTTTCATGTTGTACCAAAGAAAATGTCACCTGTCACAGAATCAGACAGAAGCCCAAGAATTCATTATGCCTGACTTCATTTAGGCTGACCTGAAGAATTCAAAAGTACTGGTGAAGTTTGTGAAGGTGTTAATAAATCCAGTGCAGTAAACCTCTGACATAGAAGATTAGCTTTTATCTCAGTCTAAAGGTAGCAGCTAAAATGTTGCTCTGGGTAGTACCTGCACAGGCCTCAGTAGGGAATAAGGTTATAATTAAAAGCAGCACGTGACCTTTACAAGAAATAACAGTCAAAGCAAAAACATCCACAGTTTTTCCTTTTCTGGTAAGAACACAGAATCAGGGGAAAACATTTTTTTTTTTTAAATCTTGTAATTCTTTTATTTTCTACAGATTTGGAGAAATCAGTCCTTTTATTTTGAGAAGAAACAAGGCAGAATATATATCTGGAGGACTGAGACTTTTAACCACACAGTCTCTCGAGTAGAGATTTGTGGTGAAAATAACTAAAGATGCTTTTGCACAAGTTTTTGTGGCTTGTTGGATCATTGCAAATATAAGGACTCATAGTTCATCCTTTAAGACTGTCTCAAATTGTTACACATCTGTTTGTCTTTAGGAAATACTTTTAGGGATTAGGTCAGGGAAGGTATCACTGAAGTAACATCCAAGTTCTTCCCAAGTGATCTGCAGTATATCTTCATTTTCTGTAGACTTCACTGGGACTCAGCACAAACCTTTAAACCTTGCAATGACCTGGCTCACAGTTACCACTACCTGATTTACATACAAGGCATGTAGCACTGGAAAGGCTTTGACTATTATGCTTCCTCCTGGGGCCATCCAGTGCAGTGAGCAGAGGCAGCTTTCTGGAGTAGTGCTACAGCTACTACAATTAGTAGTGCTAATTCTGCTACAGCTCCACCACAGTCAGAGCAGGAGTTTGGCTCCAGAAGGCAACAGCCACAAGCTGGTGGGGTGACAGAGTTCTGTACAGATCTCAGCAGAGACACAATGGTAGGTTAGGGTACAAATGCAAGGAAGATGCTTCATGAAAATACTGGGCTCGAAATGCATCACCCATTATGGAAACTTTAATGACATTAAATCACACAGGAATTAAAACTAACAATCTTATTAAATATAAGCACTAAAAATAGGAGAAATTTACAGGTTTTGTGTTTTGTTCCTTGCTGTAGTTAATTTCCTTCATTGCCAATTTAACATTCTTGCTAATGCTGACTCTGGAAAGTGCTGCATGCTGTCAGCTGTTCTGTTAAGCTTCAAGAGGAGGTTAGTAAATTAGAAAAGGCAAGGAAACTGGAGAAAGAAAATCTCTCCCTCACCCTGCCCCCCACCCCCTCCATTTTTTTTGTGCTTTAGGCTAAAAAGTCCTGGCTTTCCTGTATGTACTATGTTTGGGGGCAACACCCACAATGTAGATAACTAAAAGATGAAAAGAGATTTTGGAAGAAAATAATTTAGTAGGTTATCGAGATGATTGAACCACTAGGTGATTCTTGAAAGATTTAAGCATTTTCATAACTACAAATGTGGTTTAGGGCTCAAACTAGATTTTAAATGGAAATTTTTTATGGAATTCAAAGACAAGTGGATGAGGTATGTGTTTACTCTTCAGGACACCTGAACACAGAGCTATCAAAAAGTAAGATTTCAGCTATTGGAATCAGGGCTATCAAGCAGAATCATGACATATTTACCCCAAAATGTGTATGAAATATAAAAAAAGAGGGGTTTTTTTGGTTTTGTTTTAGTAAAATAAGACAACCAAGAATAATTAATTCTGGTAGGTGTGCCCAAAAGATGCTGTTTGATGCAATTCTCTAAATTTTTTTTCCTAAGGTGCCAGTTCTGAAAAGAATATGGTTTTGAATATTGAGGTTTCTGATGGTTAGAGAGGAACCATAGGAGTTCCAGGAGAACCTGGAAACAGTGAATTACAGGTGTTAAGAGGAAGCTGCTAGCAAATGAGTGGGCAAAGGTAAAATGAAGACCTTTAATTATCCCTGAACTTGTACCAGCACTATAAATGTTAAGTTTACAATGTCTGCTGAAACTTCACTGAAAGCTTATAAATTGATTAGAATACAGTTCTGTGTCGATACAGGTATGCCTGTGGAAATCCTAGGTAATTATCTTGATCAGATTAAAGTTAAGGCAGTCATCTGAAGTAAAAAATACTTTTCTTTTGTGAAAAGGCCAAGTATTTCCTATACAACATAAAGATTAGACCAGTTTATTATAATCAAAGAAATTAGGCAGTAATGATAGATAAGATTATACATGCACCAGTTTATAGGTTCCCAAGTGGATGACAGAAATGGTATCAATAGTAGGGAAGACATTTCACAGATATCTGGAATGCAGATTAATGGTGTTGATTAACTTGCACACATCAATGGCAAATAGAAAACTGTTTCCAGCAGCTAGCTAAAGTTAAGAAAATTGATGACAAGGTGGTGGAGGAGATAGTGAACTTGAATTGTCCCCAACACCAGATACAGACTTTCCACTGAGAAACCCTCATAAGTCTTGTCCTGGCCTTTCTCCTTGAGATATGCTCTAAGCTAATTGTAGAATAAGCTACCATTTGTCAATGGACAGCTCCATTTTTAGGGCATAGGAAAATGCTTTTTCTTTCTCTCATCAATTGTTTTCTCCTATTGATTTTGTCTTTATTCAAGGAGAATGTATTCACAGTATCAAAGCAAATGATTAGTTTTGTAAAATCTCTCATATTACTGAATTAAAATCTATTTGGTAGGAGGACTGAGAACACTTGTGTATCTGTAAGTAATTCAGATTCCAATTCTACGATCATTTTCTCTGAAGAATGCTTTCTCTACCTCATTTTTTTCAAAGAAGGATGTTCCTTCAAAATTACAAATTTGAGAATCCTTTAAAACAGGGAAGGTCAAAGCATTCCTGCTAGGAGTGTCTAGCATGCCTCCTTTTTCAACTTCTACATAATTAAATTGCAGTCTAAGAAAAGTAAGGTTTGTTCAAGCTTTTTCTGTGGAATTAACTGTTGCTAGGATTCTGCTACAGGTTTGTACACCTTTGATTTTTAGGTTGTTTTTTCTCAAAAGAGAAAAATATATCAGCCATTTGTTTTTAGCTGTGTGAGTTTTTTAACTACAAAACCAACACACCTTATGGTATTTTACAGTGGGAGCACTCACCAGCACTATGCAAAGCTAGTAGCAAAACCTGCCAACCTGTTACTATTTGATAGCCAGTGGAGTGATGAAAACATCTCTTTGAGAACACAAAACTTTCTAAACAGAAATTACTTGATATTTCCCAATATTAAACTAGATTTGTTTAATTCTAGTACAGATGATAAAGGGATCAAACCTCTGAAGTTTAGATAAAATCAGAACATACCTGATTAGGAATACAAGAAAAATAAATTCATTTCCTTGTTGATCAGACAGGAGAAAAAGCAATTAAGTCATTAGCTTACTTATGGAGCAAAGCTGTTTAATGAAATAACTAGTAAATTCTAAACTTAATACTAATGCATACAAACACTGCTGGAAACAATGACTCAGAAAAGATCTTTCAGGACCATAAAAACACATAGTAATAGGAGGGAGAACCGTTATTCTGTGGAGATTCTGGAGACTCCTATTCCTACATCAAAAATAGTCTTGTACAGACATATGACTCTGCACCCTGGGACAGATGTCTCTTCTAGACATGCCTTTAGGGGATAACATGTGAGAAGGAAATACAAATGGGATACTGTTGAACTCATCTGTGAATAAACTCTGAGAGACCAAAGGAGGAGTGATAGGTTTGGAAGATACGTTTTCCCTCCGTATATTTTTGTGAACTGTGGGATCCATCCATTATATAAGTAGAAATTAGATTGTGTTCCTCAGTAGTGAGACCTCTTTTCAGTGGAAAACCCAATGAATCTTTTTGTGAGGAATCTCTGTATCAGCCTGGTCTTACGTCTCCCAAGTTCAATAGAAAAAAAAGATGAAGATGCTGTGCCATAAATCAGCCAGGAGCAAATAGCATGGAAGTATGGTTCTGTGGCACGAGGGGAGGGGAAGGGAAATCTTTTTACTGAATAATAGTTTGGAAGAAAAATCTGCAAGCATATATAATTTCACTGAGCTCTATTTCCTGCCTGTCTTCTCTCTCCTTTCATCATTTATACACCCCTTTAAAGCAAGACTTACAGGCCCCACGTGAGTAACACTTAGTATGGCCTGATGAAGTTGCTTTGGAAAGATAAATAGGAGAAGGACAGAAGTTCCTGAGATGGTTATGTAGGCAATTGTTTCTGTTCATATGACTAATCTGGCATTGTAAGTCATCTTCAAAAACCACCATTTACCTAAATTACCTGAAGCAATTATCAACATGAAATAACTTAAGCTATTACAGTAGAAATCTTAATGCCATTAAAAAATATAATCACATATTTTTGACTAAAACATAACCAGCCTTTACATTTTGTAGCCATTCTCTAGACAAAATAAAATCTTTATTAGCCACCTCAATGAAACTAATAGTTTTTACTGTTACTCTTCCCTTCTGACAGTCTCTGGGTCAGCATTAGTTGCTGCAGCTTCAAAAGTGAAAGAGCAGTCAGAAACATCTTTAACATCATCCTTTACGTCTGCATTCATTAAGAAGTTCTATACCTTGCAAATCTCAGTTTTCACACATCTGGGATAGTTAGAGGCAGAGAAATAATCTAATAAACTATAATTTTATTTTCTACTAGTACATAATTTTTATGGGCAGCCTAAAATAACACACCTAATAAAATCTACCATAATAAATGAGATGATCATACAATATTATCACTGACCAAAGGCAAGAACCAAGAACTTGCCCTTCAGTTATTAGGTAAGTCTATTTATCAGGATGGTCATGCTGAGTACTTCAAGAATGCTATATTCAGATATGCAGTAAGAATTTTTTACTGTATTTTTCACAAAGATCTTATGGCCCATTAATTTCACATAGCTATTTATTTCACTATCTAGTCATGAAGAAAATGGTTTATCTGATCTCAGAGAAGTTTTACACACACTTTGTAGTTGCTATTCTCTACAATCATCATAGGAGATGAAAGAGGTAATCTAACACAAAGATGTATTTTCAGAAATATATTTTATAGGCCTAAAAGAGCTGGACAAAGGATGATGGTAGCTTCTTGTGTTCTACCACCTTGCTGGGAGTCCTGCTGACTCTCAGAGCTGTCTGGGACACCTTTAACTGCCCAATGGCTGTTCATGAGCTGTACAGGACTTGAAAATCCCAGCCTTGCCTCTCAGATTTTTTTCTGAGGCAGTTTTTCTATTAAAATTTCCATTCTAAGTCTGATCCCTTGGCAAGTAGCCTAAACTAGATTTTTTTTTCCCCAGGAGTAAAGCTTATTTAACTCAGCACTGTAGATTTTGTTATTAGTATTTGCAAAACTCAATATGACCCTTGAAATACTGAGTCCTGTACTGATGGTAAATTACAGTGATGTCATTTCCTGTTTCAGAATTAATTTTCTCTTATTTCTATTTATAAATGTTCTCATTTGTAGAATCTTTTGCATGTGAAGTGCAGAAGTTCTTTTTTTTTAAAGTCAAGATCTATATTAAGATCTTTTAATACATCTTTCTTGGTCCTTTCACTACCAAAATATTTAAGATGCTTATTCATGGTCTGATTCCTCGTCCTCATATTTAACTGGAAGTTAATAACTGCAGTTGCTGCATTAACCCAGGATCATGTGAGCAGGCTCATAAAAATGGATGGCATGATCATATCTGGATTTTACACAGGACCCTATTCAATAAAGCATATTCTGCCCTTGCTGTAATATCATCCTCCAGAGCTTTAGAGTCTTTCAAGTGGAATAAAGATGTTGGTATAATGACAGTGAATGTAATGAGATTAAATGTAGTTGGGAGTCAAGGTAAGTGGCCTTACATCAGAAAGAATGTAGCAACATGGATTCTTATAATGAAGACAAAGGATATTACCAGCACATTTTTGCTACATTTCTGTGGTAAAGTAAAGCCACAGCAGGACATGCCATGTCATATGGATTCTGTGTTCCTTTCAGTATTTTACGTTTAATAAAACCTGCATGCTTTTAGACATAAAGGAATAACTAAAAAGAAGTATCTTCAATAAGCATCAAGATCTGTGTTAGCAGTGTGTAACTTTCCCCCAGAAAGGACAGTGTGTTTTTTAGGAATTAAAAAAAAATATACAGAATTATATTTGAATTGTGACTTTTTTTTTTTTTAATTTAGGAATCAAAATAATCAGAGAGGAGAATTCAAGGCCCAACCTGAGATCTGTCCAACAAAGGACAAGCATTCAGGTTTTCCCTAAGCCTGCACATCATTATGCAGACCTTTATTCTGATAGCAAAAACCAACTGAATCTAAAACTTATTTTGGTTCTATTACTTTTAATGTTTCTGAAAAAAATTCTTAATAATTTTGTCCTGTTTAACTTCAGTTGTTACTTTTTAATACAAGAAATTAAGAGATGCTCAGGAATCTGATTTGTCACAGAGGTCAGCAAGGCCAGACTTGTGGTGTAACTCAGGATTTTTCTAATACTACTACCCCAGTTATGATATTAGCTTTAATGGTAGCAATGTCTACCTTAAAGTGATAACCTACACTAGAAAATAAGCAGTAAAATAAGACTATTTGGCTAATATAGAATTCTGATATTCTGATAGATTACTTCTAACTATAGTAAGTCAGATAGCAGCAATTTGTCAAGCAATACTGTTCCACTTCTCTAGAACACATAAGTTAGTAGACATAAATTTCATAAAAATTATCGAGTAGTTGTTTTGCTCTGTTTATTTCAGCTATTAAAATCAATACTTGTTGAAGATGAGCTTTTTCAAAAGAAGTAAATGGATTTATATGAGAATCTAGCATGAAAATCCCCCAATTAGCTTTAAAAACATAAACTCTAAAATCGGAAACTTTTTCTTAAGAGTCACATTTCTCAAAGCTTTGGATGCAACACATTCCCTAGAAATACATCAATGGTTCTACATAAAAAAGAGCTTTCTCTGCATGTGAATAGCTAGTCAGCTCTGTAGGTTTTTATATGTGCAATGGCCAGGAAATTCACACAGTAAAATCACTAAGGATTGTAGGTGGATTGCCGTGTACCTTAATAAATTTTGTAATTGATATGCCTAAATATCCTTGCCCATTCTCCTGATTGGAAAGCAAGATTTTGGGCATACTTAGCTGAAATAAAAATGGAAACAGCAATATCAACATAAGCAAAGTGCTCAGTGAAACATGTGCACTACATAACAGGCATTTATTTAGTAACTGCTTTTTAAATTAGCAATATGCTAATGTTTATGATTTTGGAAAAGACCTTAATTACTACATAAAATCATTTGATTGTGAAAGGAAAGCAATAAAACAGAATTTAGCCTTAAGAAATTATATTCTCATCATGCTGCTGCAAGTATGGAGGAAAATGAAATGAAAATCATCCAATTGAGGTAATGCACAGTGTAATATCATCAGCCCCCGTTAAACAGTTTTAAAATCCTACCTTAACTTATGCTGGTGTCATCTTTGATTAGCAAAGTAAAGAAACCAACTCAAAACCCTCCACTTATTTATTCTTTTTTTCTTTTTTTAATTTTACCTTCTGCTTTTCTTCTCTGACAACACTAGCACAACAATTGTGTCAGTCTTCTGCAGGATAGCTGCAAGTTTTACCTTTTTTTTTGAGATGCTTCAAGATACTACACAGTTTTTTTTTCTGTAGTGTCTATAGGTCATTATGGTCTACCCTGGCAAAAGAACAAAGGGCAATTAATTAATGTCAGCACATCACCCAGTAAATCTCTACTACACAGAGGAGCAGTTCATACAGTTTCATTTGGCACTGCTGTTGATTTTTGCTAATCTTAACAAAAGACAAGTTTATTCTGCCTCTCAGAATTGACATCACTTTTTTAAGGTTAACCAGCCCTGTTTACGTTTCAGTAGAGCTGCCTTCTGACAGATTTTCTGGTACCAGACAAAACATTCTTTGTTGCTGACATGCAGAGAACCGACTCCCCATCCCGTGAGGTTGTATAGTAGGTATGTTTTATTCAGTGCCGGCAGCATGGGGGGTAGTCCCACCAAAGTCATGTGTGTCAAATGCAGCAATTCACCCTAGTTATATAGTTATAGATATGTTACACCTTCACAGGATTTGGCAATTCACCTACACATAGGCACAACCTGTCTCCGCCTTGTATTACAATTAGTCCCAGGAAGTCATTTCCATAAACTCCTCCCAACTGTGCCTGCGCACTGTCTCCTGGTGGTGGTCCTCGAGTGTCTCAGTGATGAAGGCTCAAAGTCTTTATCAGGTTGAACTTTTCACTCCCTTCTCCTGGACACAACTATCCTTGGGATGTTCCCTCTTTATCAGTCTCAGGTGCCACCTTCCCCAAGGTGCCTCCTCCTTGTCAGCCTTGGGTCTGCTTTGAATTCTTTCAAGAACACTCATCACCCAAGACCAACTACACTGGAAGCAAGTTGTTCAGACAGAGCATTGTTTATGCAAGGCCACTTCTAACCTATCACTATGGAGCTTTAACCCACCCTGTTAGCAAGTACCCTTTAACAATAAACACTAAACAAGGTTCTTTTGTTTCAGCTAATTTACACAGCAGCTAGCAAAGCCTTAAGCCTGTCTATCAGTTTAACTTTTAGTATAGACAGCAGCCTTTAAGCAACACTATTTCTACCAAAGCTTCTTTAACCTCTTCCTTCAGTTGCATTGGTTTTCTTGCCTGTGAAATGAGACCTGTGATGGTAACGTGACATGGCTAGTGTGACCAAAACCAAGGGATTTTGAGAGGTTCAATACAGCTGTTGAAGCTCAAGAATATGTTTGGAATCATCAGCACCTTGTATGTAGATGAATAAGATGTCACAAACAATGTCATGATCAAATAATTTATCCAGATATCTTAAAAGTGTTGCCAACATATGCCAATATAAGCAAAATCATGTGAGTTTAACCTATGAAGCAGCAAAGGAGCCATCAAGTCCCTGTACAGAAAGCACTGCATGTTAAACCACTGGCAAAACCCATGTTCTCTACATTACATGGCTCTCCATTACAGTTTGCCTTGATCCTGCAGAGAACCTCCTTTTGTGAAATTCTGTTGTGATCAAACCGAATCTGAAGAAATGAGATTACAAAAGCCTGACCTACTTCCAGTCTATGTTCAAGTGACATGTGAAGTACTTAGAGCGTCATGGAGCCTGGAGAGGATTTTTGCAGCAGTGTTTATATATCAGCTCATGCGAAGAACAAAGATTTTATCATCTTCTGTAGAGAGCCCTTACTTTTTGCAGCCTTTCATAATAACCCTTATAGTCTGAAGCTGTAAATTAGTGTAGGTAAGTGTTAATAAAGAAGGAATAGCACAATTTAGGAATTCAAAGAGAGTCATACAGGAAACTCTGTACTAAATATTCAGGTAACAACAGCAAGGGTGGGAAATGCTGCATTTCTTTACAGCTGAAAAAAATAGAGTACAGCTGTAGCAATAAGATGTTGTGTCTTAAGAAGTGAAGATCTAAAGGACACACCTCTTACTAGCTGGAAAAATCAAACTTTGTAGGAGCTCTTTGGAGGTGAGAACAACACTTAAGCTCAGAACTAAGTGCAAGATTTCCACTACAACATGCCTTTCTCTCAATATGGCTCTTGTCACTTCTTCCAGAAAACTCTTCAGAAATTTAATTAAGTAACACAAATGCTGGGAAGGTCAGAAGAGAGGCACATGCTGCAGTATTTTTATTTTTGAATTTTGGTTGTTCCTCAGATACCACAGCAGTAGTGATCAAATGAAAGTGAAGATTAGATTAGAGAAAATGAGAAGTTGGAAGTGACTTTATTTGTGTCACTAGTGTTTGCTTCTAAGAAAATTTCAGCAAACAGAGCCTATTATTACATTGTTCATACTGATTAAATGCTTTAAAATTCAGTCATGCTTTGCTATTTCATAAGCAGAAAGCAGCAGGAATATTATTCCTTAAAAATTAAGATTCTGAAAGCTAAATTTGAGCATTATTTGGAAAATGGCAAGTGGAACAAGAATTGCCAGTAGGCATCAGTTGTGTTTTACAATGACTTCAGGGAGGGGGGGAAGAGAGGGATATTCAGTACCTCTTGTGTTGCTTGATGCAAGTTTAGAAGGGAGTGACTCATTATGGTTTTTCTTTCCCTTGAACCTGGTGAGTACTTGTTCCTTTCTGTTATATCATCAATACTATGCATCTCCAGTGTATTGGAAGATGTACTTTTACAAATCCCTAATACTATCCCTTTTGTTTTTATGCTATGGTGTAAAAATACTGCATTAATTTTTAAGAATTCAATTTGAGATATACGTATTTGAGTTTGCTTACATATTTTCTCCTTTCCTTTACATAAACCTGAATTATGAATGGACAGTAGAGAATGTCATGGCAGAAAAGCAACTGTTTACTAAGATACATGTATAACAGTCCAAGACTTTTGAAGGTTGGTTCTTTTCAGCATGTTCTTTATATCAGGGCAGATGAGACCCACAGAGTATCCTGCAGTACAAAACACTCTCAGGAAATACTTCAGTAAGGATCAAACAAATCTTCATAATACTCATACAAATGAAATGGGGATTTGTAGATCTCACTGAACATTTCAATTCTTTCAGCTCTGTTGGATTCCATCTCAGGCACAATTTGACTTTGACTTTCCTATGGGCAAGTAAGTTACTGACGTGCTTTTGCAATTGTTTGGAAGAATTGTTTTAGACTCAGTTATAACGGTATGCCTGATGGGATCATTTGGGTTTATGATCAGAAGTATTCACTCCACATAAATGGCAAGAACCACACAAGCAGAAGTCTTGCAAGCTTTGAAAAGCTCAAACTGTACCTTAGAGTTTGTTGCAGGAATGCTACAAAATGAAATGACAAATCCTAGTGGAACCAACATAACCTCTGTGTGCAGATACACCTCAATCAGTCCACTGAAGATGCAAAGCCCCTGAATTCACAGAATCACAGAATGTCAGGGTTGGAAGGGACCTTGAAAGATCATCCAGTCCAATATCCCCTGACTGAGCAGGGTCACCTCATTTAAACCACACAGGAATGTGTCCAGATTGGTCTTGAGTGTCTCCAGAGAAGGAGACTCCACAACCTCTCTGGGCAGCCTGTTCCAGTGATCTGTCACCCTCACAGGGAAACAGTTTTTTCTTACGTTCACATGGAACTTCCTATGTACCAGCTTGGATGCATTGCTCCTTGCCCTATCACTGGCCAACACCGACAAGAGCCTGGATCCATCCTCTGACACTCACCCTTTATATATTTATAAATGTTAATGAGGTCACCCCTCAGTCTCCTCTTCTCCAAACTGGAGACCCAGCTCCCTCAGCCTGTCCTCATAAGGAAGATGTTCCACTCCCTCCTCTTGGTGGCCCTGTGCTGGACTCTCTCAAGGAGTTCTGTGTCCTTCTGGAACTGAGGGGCCCAGAACTGGACACAATAGGTGAGGTCTCACCATGGTGGAATAGAGGGGGAGGAGGACCTCTCTTGACCTACTAGCCACCCCCAATCTAATATACCCCAGGATGCCATTGGTCTTCTGGCTGGCTCATGGTCATCCTGATGTCCACCAGGACTTCAAAGTCCCATAATTTTTAGTAAGACTCTAGGAGTTTTGTATCGCCTCTATCGGTGGTGGTATTTTATTCTACTCTGTAATGATTGATTTTCAGGATTTTTAAAATTTTTTAAGATATTTGTAGATGTGAAAAAAATTAACTTTTCACACACGCTGCAGCATATTCCATAACAATGATTTACCCACTTTAAAGCAAGAGATCAACTTTTATTTTCTGGTTTTCTCCATTTGAATGGAAATGGCACAATGATATTAAGCCAAATGTAACCTTCTGAAAACCATCAGGTTCATCTTAGTGAACTCTTAAAACAGACATTAACACAGAGATTAATTTTCAGAAAAGTAAATTCCAGATGTAATTAATCGTGTAGCTACCAGTTACTTGAGTATTCAATCTCATACTGTGTGCTAGAAGGACCAACTGGTAAAACACTTTCTAAATCTTATTTCAAAAAAGATTTTCTGGGTACAAGGGAAAGAGTTATGCCCATCTTAAAATTTAAAATTTACAAAATATCAGGTCAATAAAAGTAAGCTTTGATTAAAATTTATTCATCCTCTATGCAGGTTTGTATATCTGACCTTTTATCTCATTCTAGAAACTTCTGCTGAATTAGAATGAAATTCTGTCTGCGTGGAAATCACACCAAGTTTTGCTATGCATTTTAGTGATGCCATATTTCACTCAGCATTTTTATAGCTTAGCTCTCATAACAACCATTTATATCCTTTCCTCCAAAAGGTGTCTTTGTGTGTTGTGGGCTCTGTATCTGCCCTATTGTCTCTGCAGTGCTCCTTGGATATGAGAATACAAGTTTGCTGGTCCTCAAGTCAATCAGACTCAGTTCAACCGCATGAAGATACATTCAACCCCACAGTTACTAACCTCTGTGTTACTTTGGGAATACAGAATTTCCCAACAATTGGAGAAATTCCATATTTTTCAATTAAGAAATGAAAATTCCCTCACAAAAAAAAACCCAGGAGGTAATGTCATCATGACCAATTAGTTGAGGTTAGCACAACATTGCCAATTATTCCATATTTTGTATAGAAAACATGCTATGTTTGGATAAAGATTTTTCCATAATTGCATTTATTCCATATTTTGTATAGAAAACATGCTATGTTTGGATAAAGATTTTTCCATAATTGCATTCTTTTGAATATTTTCATTAGGTATCTCCTTGCCAGTCACATGTTAACTATTCAAGGTCAAATGAGAAAACTGAATATAGGCTGAATTGCAAAATGGGAATTCCAGGTTTTATCCTCTGCAGTTCTTTGCTGGTCTACATCTGTTGTGTAGACATAACAGTGGTCACTGTTCCAGGAGTCCTATGCTCAAAGGGAGTGAAGGGAACACTGAATGTTTAGAAGTGAGATGCTGAGATTTGTACTTTGAAAGTGTTTTAAATTTGTTTCTTAGAGAATACCCACACATATACACAGAATGCCCTGAAATATTACTTTCCACAGTGAACAAACACCTGCAAGATTACATAATTTTGCATAAATTTTGTTACATGAACACTGAACTAGAAAAATAATATTTGGAAATCTAGAAAACATTTTAAAATAGAAAGCTTGATTTTTATTTTCATTAAGATTCCTTTCATAAATGAGGACACACAAACAAGCTATTCTCTGCAACCAGCAGATCTACAGTCTGCCAGCACTCCACTTCCCAACTGAGACTTTTCTGCAAATTCCCTGAATGAACTAGGATAAAGGTGGAGTTCCTGAACAACGTGAGCTGCAAGTCTTGCCTTGAGCAATGCCCCAGCATTCCCTTGTCTTTGGCACATCAAGGCCAGCACTGTGGCAAACACAGTCCACTAACTAGAAAATGGACAAACAAGCTAACGGAGGACAGAAAACTGAATGGTGGAGAGGCAAAGTACTGCTCAGAAGGAGCAAGAATTCAGTATTTTCTTCAGTAATTAAGATGTATGTTTAAAGTGGAGTAGTTTAAGATTAAAGTCATGTTGGAAATGCCAATTTAGTATGCACATGCATTTGACTAAATTTAATCTTTAATTATGTGATGAAATAATTACAGTATCCTTTACAGATTACAGGAAGTGTTCAGATGTAGCCTCATCTTATGCTTGGTATACAATTCAAACATATTTCACATGGTGTATGATCTATTTGAAATAGAGGCTGCACAGAGCTTTAATCAGTTCATTTTCAGTTGAAATGTAATTCCTTTAGGGTGACAAAGGAAAACAGATCTATGTAAAACATTCCTTTTTCAGGAGTTGATTCCTATGTCTAGCTCACACAACACAGTAGTGTTTTGATTCCATAAGAACATTTGTTCCTTTTCTGGGATTCAAAGCTTTGCATTCATCACTGTCAAGGTTTCATGTATGTGCTTGTTTGTTCATGTAGGTACAGTATTTTAGACCTGTGGCAGCTATATTTAAAGACTTTTCTAATACTTTTTGGAGTAAAAAACTAAAAACCTAGTGGTATTTATTTCACATTCTTTGTGATAGCAAATAAACCAATACTCTAAATCCAGTAAGAGTACAACCTCTTGTGTACAGAAATTATACTCCATGTTTCACTGATTTCTTACATGTCATCAAACAATGCACTATAAGTAATGGTAAGAAAAATGGTCACCTGTTTCTCTCAAGTCTTAGGTTGTTAATTATTGGTTAGTAAACTACTAATGATTTCTTGACCACATATAACTCCAGAGTCTAAAGACAGGGAATGGAGAAATTGGTCCTCTGCAGTCAAATACAGCAAATATAGTTTTCATATGTTAATGCAGACTACAGATTATCCTACTCACTCAATTGTTTGTATTTTTTTCACACACAATAAACAGTATCACAAAACTGCATTCAGCACAAGAATTATGTTGAATATATCTGGAAGGAAACAGATAACAATGATCTTCCCAGTGCTAGACTTTAGGAATACAACTAAACTTCAGCCAAAGCTGAGGGGCTGCTCCAAGAGACTGTTTCTCAGAGAGAAATTCAGAAGGGCTAAAGCTCAACAAGAACTTAGACTGGCCAGTTCTGTGGAAGATAATAAAAACTCTTTCTCAAGATACATAAATAGTAAAAGGAGGGTCAAGGAGAATCTCTAGCCCTTACTGAATGCAGGGGAACAATAGTGACAGTGACAAGGGATAAGGACAAAGCTGAAGTACTTAACTCCTTCCTTAATAGGAAGGTAGGATGTTCCCTGGGCATTCAACCAATGAGCTGGCTGACAGGGAGGGAGAGCAGAACCCAGTTCCCAGGATCAGTGTGGAAATGGTCAGAGACCTGCTTGGCCAGTCAGATATTCACAAGTCCATGGGGCCAGATGGGATCCACCTGAGAGTATTGAGGGAGCTGGCAGACATGCTTACCAAAGCCCTTTCCATCATCTATCAGCAGTCCTGGCTGACTGGGGAAGTTCCACTTGATTGGAGTCTGGCAGATGTTCCACCCATTGACAAGAGGGAGAAGGAGGATCAAGGATTTACAGGGGTCAGAGGATGGGAGGATCCAGGGAACTACAGGCCTGTCAGTCTGACCTCAGTGCCAGGGAAGATCATGGAGAGGCTCATCTTGGATGCCATCTTGCAGCACATGCATGATGGCCAGGGGATCCAGCCCAGTCGACATGGTTTTACGAATGGTAGATCCTGTCAAACTATCCCGAATCACCTTCTATGACAAGGTGAGCTGGTTAGTGGAGGACAGAAGGGCTGTGGATGTGGTCTGCTTGGACTTTAGTAAGGCCTTTGACACTGTTTCTCACAGCATTCTGCTCGAGAAACTGGTTACCACTGGCCTGGACTGCTGCACCCTCTGCTGGGTTAAAAACTGACTGGTTGGCTGAGCACAAAGGTCCATAGAGCCAAATCCAGCTGGAGCCCAGTCAGAAGTGGTGTCCCTCAGGGCATGGTCCTGGGTCCAGTTCTATTCACCATCTTTATCAATGACCTGGATGAAGGGATCAAATGTTCTCTCAGTAAGTTCACCGATGACACTAGGCTGGGAAGACCTGTCGATCTGCTTGAGGGTAAGGAGGCTCTTCAAAGGTACTTGAACAAGCTGGACTGATGGGCTGAGACCAACGGGATAAGGTTTAATAAGGCCAAGTGCAGACTCCTGCACTTGGGACATAACAGCCCCATGCAGGGCTACAGGCTTGGGGAAGAGTAACTAGACAGGTGCCAGGAGGAGAAGGACCTGAGGGTGTTGGATGACTGAAGACTGAATATGAGTCAACAGTGTGCCCAGGTGGCCAAGAAGGCCAATGGTATCATGGCTCGTATCAGAAACAGTGTTGCCAGCAGGTCTAGGAAGGTGACTGTGCCCCTGTACTCAGCATTGGTGAGGCTGCACCTCGAGTACCGTGTCCAGTTCTGGGCCCCTCACTACAAGAAGGACATCGAGGTCCTGGAATGTGTTCAGAGAAGGGCAACCAGGCTGGTGAAGGGGCTGAAGGGCAAATCTTATGAGGAGCAACTGAGGGAACTGGGGTTGTTTAGTCTGGAGAAGAGGAGGCTGAGGGAAGACCTTATCACTGCCTACAGTGGAGGTTGTAGAGAGTATTCTTTTGTACTTGTGATGCTCTCAAACCTCATTTTTCTGCTAAGGCACCTTGTTTTACAGTGACATTGATTTTTCTTTTTAAAAATAAACTGAACCAGTAAAAAAATAACAACAAAATAAAAATAAAAAAAAAAAGCTGGGAAGTGCCAAGATTTCCAGAGTCTGGGAAAGACTTATTTTAGAAGCTATGTTCTTGCAGTCACTACAAAATACAAAGTCATTCCTTGAATATTTTTTTTAACTAAGCAAAAGAACTAGTCTTCTCCAAGAAATATTTCAATCTCAAGTTTCATTATTATGTTTGTGCAAACCTTAGAATACGGTAATGTTTTTCTAATTCACTTGAAGTTATAAGAACATTTCCTTTTAGTTAATTACATAAATTACCCACAGACCAAAAAGAAAATCCCAAATTATGAACATTTGGACACATGTTGTCACACTTATGCAGCTATAAGATACAGCAGGTAACCATTAATTATTAATATGAAATGCTACTATAATACATAATAGCTCTATTATAAACATTTCTTATATCATGCACTACATAAAGTGAAGAAAAGGTTTCAAGTTTGATAAAAAGAGGAGAAAACATGAACATTCTAGGCTGGTGAAAGAAGTTTCACTCATTTTGGTTGCTTTCATCCACAGTCACAAAAAAGCAGATAAACAGTCAAGTATAGGAAAAAAAAAAAAAGCACATAAAATATCCCTCATTTCTTTCCTTTCATTTACCAGGTTTTGCTTGCAATGGTAAAGGAATGATAGTCATAGAACTTCAGCCCTTAATTGTACTTCTACCAGGAAGCAGAAATATATAGAAATATATAGAGACATTACAACATACATATGTACTAGAGAGGCAATCCTTTTTTTTTTTTTTAAAGGAAAAAACACCCACCATCTGTATAACAAGAAGTGCTCAGCTATTCTCTGTGACAAAGCACAACTGCTCCAAATGTACATCTCAGTGTACACTAATTGATACTCAGAGTTTAAATAGCTAGAGGTTAACTTTGCAAACAGCTTTTCAGAGTTTATGGTGAATGACCAAAATACCTGTAGTGGCTAACAAGTATGCTTGTGGTCCTAAATACAGTTAGCACATCTGCCCTTCAGCAATGAATAGGAAATGCTGTCAAGAAGCTGACTTTTTCCTCAACTTGACTCAGTATTGATATTTCAGTTTTCTGACATTTTAAAAGTTTTAAAACTTTTCTTTTCTTTTTGGAGCAACTCAAGAGCACAACTGGTTTGTTTTTGGGGTTTTTTTTCTTCTTTTTTTAAATAAGCTATATTTTTACAAGCATTTTCACCATGACACTGTTAAAAATTTCCCCTAAAATATTGCTATCAGAAAGAAAAAATAAGCTTCTCTGTAGTTTTGATAACAAAGTAACTTCATGCCTTTTCTCCTTGTTATTGTGTCATTGATCAATAAGCCTAAATGCCATGCATCCATCAAACTACGAGGTTTGATTGCAAAAGCTCGTGGAGCTTCTCTCTTGTGTCTTACACTCCTAGAAATGGCATGTTGGAGGAAATCCTAACCCTTGATATATCAACCTTTGTCTGATGAACAGAGATCCTGAATGAAGGATGTTTTGGCACTCTTTTGTCTATCATGCATGACTGGAGCAACAGCTCACTTCAAAGCAAAATGATGAAATAAGGACTCCTTGTCTCCTTGAGCCTCTTTTTGTGTTAATTATGAAATCAGCTATTGACTTTACTATCCTGATCACCAGCTTCATTCAACTGCCCTCCCTAATGCTGATTCATAGTCATCGATATTATTATATTTGATACACATTTATCCTATTATATTCTACAAATAAATATCTCTGTTTCCAGATTGTTGCAAAAACAGAGGCATGAAAAAAGCAGAGCAGCAATGACACATATTTGTTTACCTCAAAGCTTTTTTTTTTTTTTTTTTCAGTCCTGTTAAAAAATATAATTGTACAAAGCCGAAGAACTGCAAGATATAAGAGTGCTTCCCCATTGATTTCTCTGTTATCACATGGGAGAAGCTCACAGAACTTTTGAAAACTGTCCATTTTCTCACACTCAGCCTGAGGACATAGATAAAAATAACAGAGAGGGAAGTATAAGTGTAAAATGAGAGGATTCTTCCAGGTTGCCTTCTATTTCATATTGTTCAAGTTATCACTAGAGCCCATATAAAAGAATATTTAATTATTAAAGTCACTGACATACTTGAAAATGCCACATTTTACTGTACTACAGTCAACCACATATGTAAGTGTACAGAAATCCATATTCTGAGTGATGCTACAGGCTAACTTCTCTGACAGAGTTCTACTGAGGAAAGTCATTTACCCTCTCTTTCCTCCCTGGCAAAATGAACAAAACATGTATTCATATGATTCTTAAGAGCCAGAAAAAAAAGTAGTTTTATTTATCAAAGTCTGCCATTTTGATTCATATTCTTCTCAGTATCATAAATAATTTAAAAGCTCATATATATTCCAGAGCATATAAACTGCAGTAGTAGGACAGAGACAACATGTTAAGTCACATTCTAAGCTATTTGTAAAGAGGTCAGTGAGACTGTTATCAATGGTAGCAAATTTTACATGGTTTAAACAGAAGAATTAAGGCACAACAAAAATGAGAACAGCATATTACAGCTGTTCCAGCTGGCAGAGAACATTTTGCTACTTTCAGAACATGCTTCATGTGATGGAAAACCCCCGACAAGTGTACCAAGGTGCCTTACAGTTTTGCTTCAAACTCTTGCTGATGAATAAATAAAGTTGAATGTCCTTTATCATTTGTTCAGCAGTGAGCACACTGCCAGTGCTGAACTGGCAGCAAATGGGACATTTCTCCTACTATTAGTTATAGGAAGACACAAGTTCGGTCAAGTGATTTACAACAAATTAGAAAATTTCTTCCACACTTGAAAATATCTATAACACAACCTGAACAGTTTGGAGAAGTCACTCATCAGGCCATGTACATCTGCAGTTAAGAGCCTTTATTTATCACCTTCAATGAGAGATTTTGATTCCTAGACAAAATGAAGAGCTCTGTGGAATAGCTTATCCTCATGCCTACCAGGTGAGCTACAATACATTAGAGGTTTCCTTTCATGCTATTTTTCAAGCTTGATTCTTAAACAGCAAAGCACCTTTTGTTGTGAATGGTGGATATGTGGACCAAGCTCAGCAGGTTGGCATCTATTAAATTTTGCATTTGATGTTTCTCTGTGATACCATATCCTTGTAGGGACAGTATACAAAGCAGACTTGAGCACCAGGCATCTTCTTACACTTCTATTGACTTAGATATCTACATATACTACATGTCCCTCACTATACCATTCTATAACTGTTTGGCTGTTTGGAAGCATATGTATGATTTGCATGTGTTTATTCAGAGCATCTTCATTTAAATGATTGACTGATAATATTTAATCAGAATTTAAGAAACATTCTCTTATTAATTTTATTAAAATTAATATTTTATGTAAATTACACAGAAAAAGGAATATTCTCCAAAATTATATTATACCCATTGAAAAAGAATTATAATTAATTTTATTTCAAGAATATTAGTTATTGTAAAGTAGTCTTCTTTGAAGATAGAGGAACTATTTATCTCTCTCGCTTTCTTGTAGAGATGAATTAAATCAGTTGTTTAGAAAAACTTTTTCACATGTATGGGGAAAATAGTAAATTCTTTGTTGTTTTTTCCATTTTGATGATACAAACCAAGATATTTTTTTCCTGCATCCTGATACCTAGTTTTATGTCCACAACCAACTTATTTGAAAGCAATTAAATCAATATCACAGTTCTTTTCAATGGGAATAATGTATAAGGCTTTTTTCAACATAGTAGATTAATCTTTCTGATAGTCTCAATGCCCTTTAATTCAGTAAGAGATAATGGTAGTCGTATTTTCTTATTAAATTAGTCCTTGAGCTAGTACTTTGTCAGTTTTGAATATTTTAAATGTAAAAAGGGAATGGATTTTTGTTTATGCAAGAGTAAAATATCCTTATATGTAGGAGAAACATCTTAATTAAAAAAACACAGTTTACACCAAGGTTCTCACTCAAAGATAAGTAAGCATTATCATTCTTTTTACAGGGTAGGCGGTTGAAAAACTGAAGTCATAAAAATTTGTTAAAAAGGATTAATGTTTCTGAAGTATATTGAGAACTTTAATTGCTGGTGTTTCATAGAAATTACCATTACTAAGAAAAAGAGTTTTCTTTCACCCTTGAAAGGGTCTTAATAATGTGAAGTCCCACAAAACCAAGAGGAGAATCACTCTGAGAAGAGGTTTTGTGGAGGAATTGTGCAGTCTTCTGTCATTGGAAGTTTTGAAGACCTGTCTGTGTAGAGCCCTAAGAAACCTGATTTGACACCAGCATAGCTAGCACTGCTTTAAGCAGGATGTTGAACTGAAGACCATCGGGGATCTCTTCCAATCTGACATACTGTGATTCTATAAAAGCTCTTCACTTGTCTTATTTGCCCTTACAAATAATACAAGTTGCAACAATATTTTCCATAGAAGATTCATCTGCAAGGTAATTAAAATGGTACCTTTACAGATCTTTCACTTTTCCTATGGCTAATTATAGATAATTTCACCTTGATACACAGTACAGCTCTACATTTGGTGGTTTTGATCTGTGACAGACATCTGTGAGCTCAGGTTGCTGCTTTTCCCATTACTGTTGCAGTTGCTTTAACACCAGGCTTTGGTTAATATTACAGCACTATTCTAGAGTCAATGTATTCCTAGGAATTTTTTTAGTGTCTTAAAACTGTAGATAGTTGAGAACCACTGCTCTACAGAACTCCAGAAAGAAATGAGCTTTAGTCAGCAGACACAAGCAAAGTATTTTAAAAGTCAAATTCCATCTGTCTCTAAAGACATGAAGCTAGAACTGATCTTTTCCCAAACAAGTAATATGGTCATCTGCAGAAGACCATTTTCCAGATTGAAGCAAATTTATTAGTATACTCTCTTGACATTCTTGTATCAGAGAGATCAGGAGGTATTCTCTGCCAATGGGATAACTAAATGTTATTTAGCTTTTCAAATTAAGACCCTCATTCTGCAAACACACAATCTTATTTCCTACGAGGAATCTTAAGTCACAGTGCATACAGAGATAGCCTAGAAATGCATTTACAGATGAATGTTAGTTTGGATAGTTTTAGCTCATCATTACTAGCACTGAGACCACTTACTAATTTTTGTCAGTGGAAATATCAATTGTCCTTTGTAGCAGCTTCTCTTTGTTTGGATAGTTCTTTTCTACCCTGGGAGCTTAAACATTATTTTATAGATTCATAAAAGGGCTGGAAGGGACTTCAAGAGGTCATTTCATACATCCTTTGTCCATCGCCAAATCAAACATAGCAATCTCTACAGATGTTTGTCTAGAGCATTTTTTTTAAAAAGCTTGCAATTATGGGAATTCCAAAATCCCTCCTGACAATCTATTCCAACATATAACTATCACTGCCCTTAAAAGGGTTTTCCTAGACACTAATCTAAATTTTCCTTCTCGTGGTATAAATCCAATGCTGCTTTTTCAATTGCTATTGATATAGCAAATAGATTGTTTGTTACTTCTTGTAGATCTTTAAAATATATTTGGAGACAGTCCAGTGGATAAAAACAGACTAGAGATCCAGGAAAATAAAACAAGCAGGCTGAGAGAAGTGAATTATTTGACTTTAAAGGGAGAAAAATAAAGAGATTTGTTTGAGATGAATCTTTTAATATACTTCTAGCAACCCACACTTTTTTTATTTAATTTGCAGGAAATAAAACTAGACATAGTACTGTAGGTGAGGTCTTTAAAGCTTTTTTCTGAGTCCTGGTTATGCATCTACTGATACATGTTAGAGGATACCTGCTGCACTCATGACAATAATTGAGATAACTCACATTAAATTTACAGCCTTCAGATACAAACTACTACTCATCCATTTAATCCCATTTTGTAATCCTGCCTAAACATAGTACCTTTATACATATTGGAATGCATTCTGCTTTCTTTTCAGAACAACAGTTGCCAAGATAATTTCAAAAATCTTTCCTGTGCCTGTGACTGTAGATATCCTCCAGACAGCAGATCATCTACTCATTCGCTTAATCCCCCACATTTACGGAGAAAGGCTGAAGACAGATGTCTCAAGGCTGCCCAGAAGGTCCTCCCTAAAGTCTCATAGAAATTTCCTTTCTTAGATTCCTCTTTATTTAATAAGCTGGTGATGTTTAATGACTGCAATACCTTTGCTACCTGATTAGTTGCACAGCTGCTACCCAGGAAGTTATTAGTTCCTTGCTAACATAGGCTTACTCCCTTCAAAGTTAATGGAAGTTAATTCAGGAACTTGACTCTTAAATATCCAAAGCTACATCCCTGAAGTAATGATCTGATGCAGAATTATATTTTGTGATCCTTCCATGAATATACACAATCCAGGACAGAACAAGATATGTATGGCAAGTGATAGCATTTGAAGCCCTCAAATGTCTAAAGCAACACAGTGTTTCCAGAGATGCATGACAAGAGTTTAACAGTGAAAGAAAGCTAGAAAGAATTGTTTTGGTTTTGTTCTTTGTTTTTGGAAAGTTTTATAATTAGTGTTGGGGCACACTGGGCACTGAATTCATTTCATTGTATCACACATAAAAGCAAGCTGAATTCCTCTCAGTGCAAAACCAGCGTCAAGCTACCTTGACAACAAGATACCAATAACCTGTAATTTCAATTGTTCGCTCTTTTTTTATGTGTTCTGTATCTCAGTGAAGTCTCATCTTCCCAACCTAGTGCCATAGGCTAATAATCTGTAACAAAACTCACCCTCAAAAAATGTCAGATATAATGAAAAACACAACTTCACAGAAGAAAAGTTGGCCTTAGCTAAATCCTAAGGGCCCTAGCTCTCTGATTCTGTGGGTTCTTCTGTTTCATCCTCTAACCCTGAATTAGAGGGGTAGGTGAAATTGAACTATTCCTACTGCTTTCTATTGAACCACTCATTAGCCATACAAGAATAAGAAGACCAAAGGATGAAAATTCTATTGCCATCTGTGAGAAAAAACCTGTACCTTGCAGCTGAAACCAAAATCTGACCATCCACTTTAATGACCTGATAAGAAATAATATGTAGACCTTGTAGCTATAGATGCAGATGAACACATTTAATCTGTGGGACCAAATGATTGGACTTCTTACATGTCAATCATTTACAACACTGTCAGGAGTAAAACAACCCATGGATCTGATTTGGTGATATTCTGTGATGGTATAAATGAATTTCAATGCAGAAGACTAAGTCAAGGAAGGGACAGTATGAGTATTAGGAACCTCCTGGACTGAGAAAGAAGGGGAAGAAAGATTGCACAACTATAAGGGAAATTCCAAAGGCAAGGCTTTTTTTTCATTCTAAACAGTGTCTATCACGTATTTCTTTACAGGGTTTGTGACAAATTATAAATATTTAAACAGGTTTATTTTTTAAACTGAAAATTTTAAATTAGGAAAACCAGTGCTAAGATAGCATAGCCTTACATTTCTTTATTATCACTAGCAATAAATGTCAGTATTGCTATTAATTTAATTTCCATCAATTCTACTGAGTAATGACAAAGTCCAAACACAATTACACTGATTGTATTTGAGACCTGATTATTTCCCCATTAAACAGAAAACGAATCTAGCACACCACATCTAAGCATTATGACTGTACCCAAGTAAGGTTGACCAGATTCAAACGGGTGTCCTGGAAGATGTTAGTTCTAAATTAAGGACTCCACTGCTCTGAAATAGTGCAGTTGCTAAGAACAACAAAGAGAGTACCAACAGATCTGCATACCAGTATATTTAACATAAGGATCTTTCCAGTTTTCTTTGGGTTTAATGAACAGGTGTATTTCTTTGAATGTGACCAATCAGTGTCACCACATGGCTGTATTAACTTGAAAATAGATCTATATGAAATCTTCAGCATCTCATTTCTTTATACTGTACCATAACACAGTATACCAGCTTTATTGAATAAGTAATATACCACAGCTATGAATTTGATGAACTTCCATGTTACATTTTATATTTCAGCAGATTGATAGATGTTAACTGAATGCTTTATGCTGACTTCAGTCCTTACAAAAAAATAATATTATTTCCCAATATGTTACAGAGCTAACTCTGATGATGACTGTGGGGTAGTGATTTTCTTTTCATGTGTTTTTCTTTTTTTTTTTTTTTTTAAACATGCCATGGAGCACACAGCCATGATCAGCTTTTTATAATCTGAATGAAAATTCCAGGCATGTACATTTAAGTAATTTAAAAACTAATAATTTCATAGAACCTGCAAAGAAAATATATTTTCCCTTCATAATTTTTCTGTTGACTGTGGTTGGGTTCAACATTTTTATAAAAAGCAATCAATTAAAAAAAGAAATAAAAATCAAGATTCTTAGTCCTTGTATTTAAGATTATATAGCCAAGGCAAGTATGTGAAGCGGGGATAAAAGATTCAAAGTTAACTAAAATGAGGTCCCAATTGACATAATTGAAATGAATCAAATTAATAAAATGGATTAATAATTCCATTCCTGCCCCATTTTATGAGCTTTACATAATGCTGTAAAGATTTTGCTATCACAAAGCAAATAAGGAATAATATGTACAACATTTTTTTATTAAGAGAAGAAAATGTCAAGTTTGCTCACAAATTAAACATGTCTGTCTTAGATTCCACTTCTAGCTTTCATCATAAAAATGGAGATTCCCAGGGAAACATTACACATTCATGTCTCCAAATATAAGATGTAAAAAAAAAACCACCCAAATACAAATACAAATTTAATACAGCAATCTCTTAATGAGCCAAGAAATCATGGTGGGGAAAATGAAGGAATTAGCATTGTAAAAAGTTACAATGTGTTTACATGCCCAAGGCTTCACGGTTTGGTTGAGAAATGGTTTTGTGCAGAACCTCTATAAAGAAGTAGAATGAAGTGAGAGCTATTAGTGGCAGTCAGAGAAAACATGCTTAAAAAGAGAGAGCTCAACTACAAGGTACATATAAATGATAAAATACTAAATTTTCAAGACCAGGTTTGAAATCTTGCAGCAAAATTTTTACAGTCTTTTAGCTTTTCTGCATATATTTAGAAGTCATCTTTTAAAAAAACCCAAACAACAAACAAAAAAAGCCCACCAGAGTAATACTAATCCTACAGATATGTACTAGCAATTCAAAACTTTAGAAAGGTTTTTTTAAGGTCCACTTTTAACAATGGCTGAAGCTATCTTACTACACAAACACTAGGAATCTCCTAGTTTATGGTAACTGACACATTCATAGTATAAATTAATATTTTTCTACTTTTAGTCATATTCCTTGAGGTCTCTGTGTGGCTACTAGATAAGTAAACTGAATTTAATAAAACTTCAGATACAGACAGGAACAAAGAAACAGAGAAAAAATATGCTTGGCATTTTTCATAAAATAAGAAGGAAAAATGCATGACAGAAAGTGTATTTCAGATGGAAAGGAACTGTAATGATAGAATAAATTCTAATGTGCAATATGAACAACTGGAGAAATTAGAGAATAAACACATGTTTAAAATCTATCAAGTAAAAATGATTCCACTAAAGCATGCAGAGTCATTGGTTTTATTGACAAGACACTAGTTGTCCGATGTCAGGTTGCTAGTTGGACAGATATATTAATATAGTTGCTCTATTTTTCAGAACTGGTCTCTCTCCATTTAAATGTGTAACACAGGGAAGAGGTCATCTGTATGTCCTAACAAAGTAGACTCTGCTGGGTGCACTCAGTGCAGATATGAATCTACACAAGAAAGGAAAAGCTCATAGCTGCATGGAGAGCTACTCCATAGCCATCTACCAGGATACACTTCATGGACAAGACCTCCTGAGATCAATAACCTCCCTTCCTTCATGAAATATGAGCTCTGACATGAGCTCTGTCTGCTTGCTACCCTGCACAGTCCTACACAGCACAGCATCACAGATTCAGCTGTGGAACATATGTTCAGGTACATCTCACAGCAAAACTGAAAATGCCGGCTTTGGAAAATCTAGAAAAACGAGCGTTGCTCACCAAACACGCTGTGCTAAACGTAAACTCAGCCTCTTGTCACAAACATGTCACAGAATTATAGAATAACTAATCTGGGGAAGGGACCAGGCACACAAGTACTGTCATCTGGCATGACAGTAGTTTTCTCCAAGGCAGCAGCTCAGTACTCCATGGACTGTACTCCAAAATTCAGTACAGCACTGAAGGACTGGCATATAACAAACTATCGAGTATCACAGCAATCTTCTTTAAGGCAGCCCTTAAGAGAAACTCACCCACACAGGAGCAGAGCTGTACCACTCAAAGGACACTCTCTACTCTTCTACTCTCTACTTTCCTACTTGGTATCATAAAGTGGGTCCCAAAGAAGCAGGGAACGGTAGCAGCTTGGGAAGGTGAAGTGCCTGATGAAAATAAAATGTTGCAGAATTAGATGGTAATATATGGGTGAATCACAGAATGTTAGGAGTTGGAAGGGACCCCTAAAGATCATCTAGTCCTACCCCCCCGTCTGAGGAAAAGGTGGGAAAAGATGGAGTGAAATTTAGAGTAAGAAGTGAGATTAAAAGAAAATATTGTTTCAGCAGAGCTAACAAATGATTAAAAGGAGAAATTACTGAAGTAGTATTGAAAGATAAGTAATTACACTGATTTTGAATATCTGTAACTAAAGGCTATATTGACAGAATTTAAATTTTTATTTATTTTTTACCAATGAGGACCTTTCAAGGCTTTTGTGAGAGGGACTGAAAAAGTTAAATTCAGTTTTCAGTTTTCAAGCTTTTCAGACTAATTCTGCTTTACAAATGTATGCAAAAGGTGTTTTTATTCCAATACAGAACAAAAATTAATTTTCAAAACCTTGAAAGCAGAGATGTGCATCTCTTGATACTAAGGTGAGATATAGCTGAGTTATTAACATTAAGGAAAACCAAATAATTTTGTGAGGGGTGATGGAAGAGTGTGAAAGAAAAATAAAGGACAATAACATCCTATGTTCAAATTAACTTCAGGGATTAGGTTTGATTCTGATCTCATTTATGAAATCTGTCTCAGTTTCACAATGGTTACCTTTAATTTAAATGGAATTTAGTGTGACTTGAATTAAGAGTCTGACCTTACCAGCAGTGTAAAGTACCAAAGCTGGAGACCCATTTCCTTGCATGGCAGTTAAGACACAGCTCTAGCAGCTGACATTTTTCTTTTGTTCTCTGTATTAAAGGGGCAAGCATGTGAATGCTTCATGAGAACTATTTGAAGCATTAAAGTAATTCTGAAACAATTAGTTGAATATTTCATTTAACCATATATAAAAAGAATAAATACCTCTTTAGTTAAATACACTGGGGCTTTTTCCCCAGTTCATTTATGCAAAAGTACAATCCACAAGGAGATGTAATACTTTCTGCTTTGGTGTCCTATCATATCAACACCTTCTGTTTTGGTAAAGAGAAAAATAACAATTTTTCTGAACATAAATCTGAATGTGGAAGTTGTAAAGTAATGTCTTTGAACAATATGCAAGTTTACCTTGAGAAATTCCATTGAAATTCAAGCAAATTAAAAGGGAAGTCTCAAAAGCACTGAAATTCCATTTTCAGGAAGACTATGTGCATTTAAAGACTGATGTTTCAATGCAAGATAAGGTTACTACAGCATTTAGAGAATTCTGAAGAACAAATTTGTTCAGGTTTTCTTGCTTCTTCAAAAATACTTAGCTATCAGAACAAAATTGCATAGGTATATATGTGTAGGTACAGTACCAGACTAAAGTTTTCAGGTCAATTATATTCCTATATCTTTCCTACAGTTTGCATCTCTTGACAATGGCTGCACAGTAAGCCCACATACATATACAGAGGAAATTTTTTCCTTGATGAGCACATACTTTATAAGTGAAAAACAAAGGACCCTGACAAAGAGTGTAAAACAAAGTGAGCAGGATGATGAATAACAGCCCACAGATCTCTCTAAACACAGATTTATACAAGACAAACTAAAGTGATGGACAGCTTGGGCTTTTATAATGAATGCATTTTTATCACAAACAAGATGAATGTATTTTTTTCATTCATAGACAAAGTTGTCATTAATTCTTAGTTTTTGACATTAGATTATTTTTCATAAAATGTACTTGAAATTATTCTTTTTGTTTCATCCTGAGATAAATTAAGAGAAAAAAAGTAGTACCAAAAAATCTTATCAAATCAAACAAGTTTCCAGGGGAAGTTGAATCCACAATCTATGTCTTGTACTTGTCAAAAATCTTCTTCTTTGGAAAATATTTACATTCTGACCAGTAATATTGACTATTTGGCATGAAGCATTCTCCAATGTGTGCCTGTATACCACAATATTTATTTCAAAGTACCTTGTAAGTTCTTGTTAAGTTTTTATTTCTGCATAAAATATCTATATAGTCTAACTTTGTCTATTTACTGGTAATGTTTTTTGATGTTTATTTCTCTCCAGTCCTCTCTGCCTTTAGTCAGGTTCTTTACAAATTTCCACTATTTCTCTTTTCCTTACATATTTGCCCTCTCTAGAGCTCCTTCTCTGGGTCTAGTGAAGGACTGCCTTCCCTAGGCACAGAATTGTAATCTTAAAATATTTTTCAAGCCACCACCTTTCTATTCAACAATTCACTCAAGCATAACTACTACAAATTCATTAATGGATTTTGATTGCAATATTAATCCACTCTTTAACCACTTCTTTTGGTAAAGGCCACTTTCATCATGAACCCATACTTAAGTTTTGCCACCAGAATAAATATCAGCAGCAAGAGAGAGTCCCAAATTTTACAGTTACTAATCATTGTCGTGTTATTTGCCATCAGTTCATTTAAGAGCCTTTCATACCTCTACCCTACCTATTCACACTGTTTTCTTTCAAATGCTTTCTAGAGGCCTTTTAACATACTGACACACAACACCACAGAAGCTTGTACATTCCTTCCAGACACATTTCATTTACACTATGTCAAACTCACCCAACCAGCAGGTGATGGTCCGGTTTTCCTCCCAATATCCCAGTGGCTTCAAGTTCTGTTAGTATACTGTCTCCTTTGGAAAGGTTTCTTTTGGACCCTTTTGGTAGGAGATGCCGCTTCAGATTTTCATGGATGTGGTTTATTCCACCTGCACAATCAATACTATACAACAATGCTTTTAGTTGCTTCAAAATATTTTTAATCACAGGCTTTTCTGCTTTCAGGATTTCTCCAGTTGCTGACTTAATAACCTTAGTTGGCAGTACAAAATCTCCTATCAATACAATTCTTACTCAAACATCTCACCTGAGCTACTACTCTCTTTGTGGCCATCTTCTAATTTGGTCCTGCTGTGGTGGGTTTGCAATGTGGCTTGTTTAAGAAGCAGCTAGAAAGTTTAAGGGTCCAACAAAGCAAATCCCATCTGGGCTCCCAAGGCCAAACTCCACTGCTGATGAGGCCAGCTGGGCCAATCAGCACCAGTCACAGGCCTCTGGGAATCACATTTTAGAGAGAGAAAAATGCAAACAGCCACATTCTGCCACCAAGAAGGGAGTGAGAAGATGTAAGAAACTTTGCAGACACCAAGATCAGTGAAGGGGGGGAGGAGGAGGCGGTGAGAGAAGATTCCCTGCGGCCTGTGGAGAATACCATGGTGAAGTGGGTGTCCCCCCACAGCCCATGGAGGACGAAGAGACCCCACTTGTAGCTCATGGAGAGGTACCTGGGCCAGGCAGGAGCCCACCATGGAGCAGGGGGAGAAATAGGGAAGAATCTGTGACCTACATTGGAGCACCTGCAGCCTGTGGAGAGAGATAAGAGACCAAGAGAGAGACAGAGGCCCAAGGCCCACCAGAGCAGGTTTGCTGGGTGGGCTTGTGACTCTGTGTGGGACCAGGCTGGGGGCAGCAGTCTGGGACTGAGAGTGGGAGAGGACTCATATGGAGAGGGTTGTGGAGGACTGTCTCCTGTGGGTGGGACCCCATGCTGGTGCAGGGAAAGAGTGAGAAATGTCTCCCCGCCAAGAAGTCATGAGGAACTGACTGAACACTGAAGCCTCCATTCCTCCCCCTTTCCCCCTGTGCCATCCTGAGGAAGAGAAACATGATGAATAAAGTGCAGTCTGCAAAGGGAGGGGTGGGGGGTGCTGTTTTAAGAGCTGTTTGTACTTCTCATTATCTGAGTCTGGTTCCTCTGTGTGTGTAATGTAATAAGTTAGAGTTTTCTTGCCTTTCTTTTGTGTTGAGTCTGTTTTGCCCATGACCCTCATTGCAGAATGATCTCTCCCTGTCCTGATCTCACTCCAAAGCCTCTCAACATGTATTTTCTTCCCTGTCCAGCTCAGAGGGGAGTGACAGAGCGGCTTTGGTGGGACTCTGGCCTCCAGCCAGGGTGAAACCACCATACCTCCTCTCTTGACTTTGTATGACCAGTTTCAAATTTGTTTATTTAGTTCTTTCTTTGGACTTCATTTCTGCCCTCAGTAATTGCAAACACTTTGTCTGAGATCGCTTTCTTGATGCAGTTCTTCAGGGCTAACTTCCTCAGCTATGCCCATGAGGGTTACCTCAGTAACTTCCCACGTAACACGAAGTTCTTGCTCCTCCTTTAGCTTCAACAGTGTTAAAAAATGACTACTGGCATCAGTTGTATTCACTCAAATAATAACTCAGTGACATTTCAGTAGACTCAGGACTCAAACTTCTTCATTTTTAACTTAAAACGTAGACACATACAATCAGCCATCTTGATCACAGTTTTCTCCAGGGTAAATTCTGCAAATTTACCCTGGAGACGCCTCTGTGTTGGCGTCAACATGGAGATTTTCTGATGGATAATCTCCATGTTGATGCCAACACAGTCATCTAATTTCTTCAATAGTAGTTTGATAATCTCCAGATAGCCCCCTCACAAAGATGGAATATTGTTTTTGAATTGACATGCTATACCACTATAGCCTATTTTATTGCTACAATAAAGCTGTAACTATTAAACTAATTGAATAATGAGTATTATGTGACTGAGCTTTAAGCAAGTAAATGTGGGTTAGTTATTTTATGATACCTGACTCAGCTCCTTCTGATGAACTGACCAGAGAGAATACCCACATTGCTAGGAGGGCACTTTCAGTAGACTCAGAAGAGAAAGCAGACACATACTGAACTTTCCTTGCCTATTCCCAGTGTCACTAACCTAGTTTAAAGTGATGTGCTAGAGGAAAGACAAATCCTACCTGAACAGGAACTTTCCCTTGTTTATTACATCTCAGTAAGACTCAGTCCTGCAGGCATATACACCTAGGTGTATTTATGTAAGGAATATAAAAAGCATTACAAATGTGAAAAGCTGTTTCAATGTGTATTTGCACAAGTGTGACTATAACCAGTTATGTCCTGTGTCCTTTCTGCCATTTAAACACAAAGTGAGGGCAGCTGTTAAAACATCAAACTTTTTGGCAATTTTTAATTATCACCCATGAATTATATCAATGTATAGGAAGCCATGACTGTTAAGAAGGTAAGAACAACTTAAAAGGCACACTAGGAACTGTTATGAAACACCAATGAATAGCAAAGGAATAGAGGGGGAAATAATCAGAAAAAATGCATTATTAGAAATTGAGGAAACATTTCTGTCCTGAGAATTTATTTTTGAGAGAAACATATATGATTAAATTTGATTTTGGCACATTGAGATTTTAATTTACTTTCTTTGTATTTTTTTCTTCCCTTTCTCTACCTTATTTATTTATGATGATTTGGCATATAGGTACTACAAATTTTCCACTAATTACTTTTGAAATGTTTACTGTCCACAATCTATAAAAGTCAAGGACACAAAAGTTGCCACTTAGTGCTGATCATAACAGGCCTACCTTTCTCACATCCTAAAATCTGAATTTAAAAAGAAGAACAAAAATGGAAAAATGTGAAGTACTCAGACAGTCAAGAGGCATTAAATGAACTGCTGGATGCCACAATTTTTTTTTGTTTGTTTGTTTTTGGGGGGGGTTGGTGTGTGTGTGTGTGTGTGTGTATTTAAAACCCTTCTGCCTCTAAAGGACCAGTAACAACCTACAAAAACGATCTTCCTTATTTAATCCTGCTGTGTTTATTAGGACATCTACTCACCTGCACTGAATTTTAGTGTGCTGATAACCTTACCTACAGAAGCAGGATATAAACTTCTGCTTGGTTTCTGCCTGCACTGATAAAGGAAACGTTTTCTGTAGTCACACTTTGAAGACAGTAAAGCAATACATATAGAAATTTCATATCCAATGATAGCTCAAACATGTTAAAAACCACTATGGCAATAACAGAAGAAAGGGTATATAAGTTAATACATGAAAAAAGCAACTATTTCAAAAAAATTACATCCACCAACTACATTTTATAAACTACTGACATAAAAAGCAGTAAATTTTTTTCTACATGGGTTAAAAGGGCAAATTTAATGGACTTTATTATGCGCATGAATTTGTTTCATTAATTTGATTTTACAGCTTTGTGAAGATTTTAATAGAATATTTAAGATCTGGCATGAGCTTAATATATTTGTTATTTCACAACTACACAAAAGAGTAGGCTCATTTCATAGGGTTTAAAGGGCCTGTAACAAAATAGGCCTGCAGCCTAGATACAAACATATACTGTGAAATTCAGAATTTCTGGTAAACAGAAAAAGAATTTGGAATTTTTATATTTCTTCTCAAGAAAAATGATTTTTCAAAAAGTTCCTAACACACTGACAACTAAAAAGCATTTAATATCTATTATTGAATATTAACATTTTAAAATATCCTTTCATCAGCTAGTGAGGGTCCAAGTAACTATTAGATGCACTATTTCATCTTTGAAGTGATAGGAAATGATGTAAGAATTAGATGTGGAAAATCAGATGTAAGAAAATTATCAGGACTGCTATGAACAAATTGGCAGGACTGCTTACCCTTCACAAAATGATAAATACATTTTATTTTAAGTTCCATACCATTCCATTATGGGCTTCTCTTAAAAGACAACCATCATAGAGCTTATAATAATTTTCTAAACTTTTGGCTGAGTGCAAGCACTTTTATATGACAAGTAGGAAAAACCAGTATCAGAATTCAAACCTTGCTGGCTCACAAACCAAAAAATTGTGTCATGGTTTCACCCCAGCCAGAACTGAACACTACACAGCTGCTTTCTCTAAAATGCTGGAGGTAAAAACTAGAAAGGAAAACCAACAAAGAAAGAAAAACCTCACGGGTTGGGATAAGGACAGTTTACTGGGACAGTGGAGCGATAATGATGATAGGACTTTATAATGAAATATCTAAAGATCATTATACAGGATATGATCTCTCACAGAACCTCACACCCCAGGACTTACAGCTCAGAGCTGTCCCAGAACCAGATCGCCCCCAAAACCACACGTCCTAAAGCCATGCCCTCCTCCAGCAACAACCACTCTTTATACTGAGCATGATGCAATTGGTATGGAATATTCTCTTTGGCTTCCTGGGTGCCCCCCCACCTTCTTGTTATGAA
>VXBZ01012525.1:476489-523504 GCA_013399135.1 Heliornis fulica | reverse complement strand
CCAGTTCTGGGCCCCTCAGTTCCAGAAGGACATAGAACTCCTTGAGAGAGTCCAGCACAGGGCCACCAAGATGATGAAGGGAGTGGAACATCTTCCTTATGCGGAAATGCTCAGAGAGCTGGGTCTCTTCAGTTTGGAGAAGAGGAGACTGAGGGGTGACCTCATTAACATTTATAAATATATAAAGGGTGAGTGTCAGGAGGATGGATCCAGGCTCTTCTCAGTGATAGCCAGTGATAGAACAAGGGGAAATGGTTCCAAACTGGAACACAGAAAGTTCCATGTTAATATAAGGAGGAACTTTTTCCCTGTGAGGGTGACAGATCACTGGGACAGGCTGCCCAGAGAGGTTGTGGAGTCTCCTTCTCTGGAGACATTTAAGACCAATCTGGACATGTTCCTATGTGATCTACTCTAGATGATCCTGCTTGGGCAGTGGAATTCTTTTAAGGTCTCTTCCAGCTCCTAATATTTTGTGACTCTGTGATTCTGTGAAATTGTCTTCCTAAAATTCTCTTTCCTGTCAGACATTTACTTCCCATTTCTCTTTCCACTGACAGACAAGGAAAGGGTAGACACTATTTCACACAATCAGTGATCCACTATAAACAAACTGGAAGGGTTTTGGGCCAATCTATTTAGTCATATACTCTTTAGACATATAGTCTTTCTTTTACATAATTTTCTTTACACGATTACTCTTTCATGTATTCAAAGTCCCAGGGGTCATATTATGGAGTTTAGTATACTAAAAAATCTTGTAAAGATTTAGATGAAGCTTTATTTTTGGAATAAAACCTTTCTTTGATGCTTATACAGTATTAAGATAGTGCAAAGTTCCATCTGAAATGCAAGCATACATGACATATTTACCCCATTTATAGTACATGCAGACTATTTGTCAGCTACACTAGCAAATCCAATTAAATGTTCTGATTTGTGCTTATGTAAAGAACTAAGTTTTTGTGGTGCTATTTTTTTCCCAAGGAAGTGTAAGCATAATACTGTTTGTGTTATCCAGATTAGAGAGAGTTATAAAATAAGTACGTAGGATAATCTGAATACACAGTACCTAAAGATTTTTTTATTCAGAAGCAACATAAAGTAATTGTTGGATTGGATTATCAAGAAGTACCTTAAGAAAAATTACAAACAATTAAACTATTGAAGGAAACAATACAAATTATTGCATGGGGATTTAGAGGCATAGCCATGTAATGCCCTGTAAATTAAAGTCATTTATAAAGTACAACTAGAAACCATATATAACAACAACTGCTTAGTCAGCAAAGGTGAGTCAAATTATTTGCCACTGCAAGAACAGTTCCATGGGATAGCTCATGGCAGGCTTGTAAAATGCTTGCTGTCTTCAAAATATTCAAAAATATTAGTATGCTCTGAAGACAGCCACTAAGTTCACTGTCACTGGAACACTCCCAGCTACTTTCTCTGCAAGGGTAAAAGAAAACACAGCCAAAAGTCTTGCTGCTTAGATATGCAATGTTCTCTTAACACCCCCTCTGTTCTCTGTCACTATTGGTAAGGTCAATTATGAATGGTAATGATGGGAAGGAAGGTACTTTAGAAAGAGCAGTGAATTAACAGAGATCTGAAAGATAAAAATAAGGGAGTTTGTCAACAGTTTCAGAGGGGTAAATGCTGCTGATCCTACTGTCACCTGGATGGTATCACACTAGGATGTCTGGCTTGTGTCTGGAAGATCTCTATCTGGTATGCAGCTGTAGAAGACTTGATATAAAATTAGGTATAGTTAAACTTGTGAGTGATTTATATGTAATATGCATGGTTCACTTCTTCCTGTTTTCCCAGAGAGTCTTACATCTCACCAGGTAGGAAAGAGATCTGTTTTTCCTTCTGGCACAATTTACATTTACCAGGTAACTGTGTACTAAATCTTCAGGTTGGTCAAAAGAGAAAGGCAAGTTCTTTCAGGTCTTCAAACAAAGTGAGTCTGCAGGGAAGTCAGTAGCCTCCTTCAGGTTTGACAGCTTCATTTACAACTTGGAGCTGGTAGGTCCCGTACACTTCTCTAGTGGGCTGAGAAGCTAGCTCAGTTGCTGCTTCAAGAAGGTCAGCTGAGCTGGGAACTCACTATGAAAACAGTGCAGGCAGCCACAGAGGTTTCATGGACACAAGGGCAGTCCCACCATATCAGAGCTGGGCAAGCAGACCAAACTCAGTGAGGGCAACCAGGTTTAGCCAACAGTCCAGATCACGAGACAGGTTCAAGTGTAAGGCAGATAATCAAGGCTCTGAGATAGGGTCCAGATCAGCCAGGACACAGGCATGATTACAGCACAGATCACACGAGGAGAGAGACCAAAAGCCTCAGCTTAAAAACTTCTCCTAAGTGAGGAGGTGGGATCCCCTGGAGATGCTGCTCAGCAGAGCTCAGACAGCTCTCTTCACAGCCACGCACCTGCACTGTTCCTAAAACTGGATCCCAAGCTCAGCTAGCTAATGTGGAGGGGATGTGAATGAAGCCTTGACCAACATACTTCACAGAAATGTGCCAAACAAGGATGATTATCGAGGAACACTACATTAACCTTCTCTGGCTTTAGGGGAGTAGTAAGTTGCCAGTGGTTGAAAGCTTTAAGGAATGGAGAGACTCCTATTTTGGCCCTCCTATAAGAAACAAAAATTTCACAGTAGATCTTAAGGCTGAAATGCATAGAGCTTTAAAAGAACCAAGGCTTTGTTTCATTTTTGTGGTGCCACTGTTTCAAGCAAGTGTACATAATATTGCGTATCTTGTAATATTGCCCTAAAATTTCATGTATTTATTTTCATTAACAGTTCCATTTCATACTACTATATCACTGAAAAAGCATAGTATATGGTATTGACTAAGAGCCCTCATAACAGAAAGCATAGCTAAAATCCCCAAAACCCAATATGACTTAATTTGTATAGATTATAGTATTTAATACAAGTGATGTGATCTCAGAGTTCGGTGGCAAGAGTAAAGGAAAAGTCATTCTTATAAACTCTCAGTTTGCCATGCTATGAGGGTCATTCTCAGATTTTCCCTTGTTGCTACACTCTTTTCATGCTTTGAAAAGATTCCAGAAAGCTGGAGAGCAACTGAGAATATAAATTGTATTATATATGGATTTTTACCCCCTGAAAACCTTATAGAACACAATCAACACTTCTGAAGTCTCAAATACATGCTTTTCTTTTAAAGGCATTTCTCATCATTGCAAGGGTAGGACAGGTATTCTAAATAGCAAGCGATATGGTGGTTACCATGGTTAAGAACTGCAGTCTTTTTATACTGAATGGTAAATACTTAAATACGTGTATATAATCCAACAAGTGGACAGAGCAGAAACAAATCAGACACATTAATATAGGTGTCTCTTTTTATTTTAACTTGCCCCTGTAACTAGCTTTCCCTTTCATGAGGGCTGTTATTTTCCTCACCACCTATTAAGAGGTGAGAGGTTCTCCGTATTTCTTACACATCTCAGGTCATTAATAGAGAAATGTTTATTTTAGACACTCATTATGATTTAAAGTTTTGGGTTTTTTTTTTTATTTGACCTCTATACATAATATGCCAAAGCAATAGACAAATTCTTTTGAATTAGATCAAATCAGTTCTGGTTATGGGTGCCACAGCATTAAAAAACATAGCTTCAGAGGAAGACACAATCTGTGAATTTTTTGATCAACCAAGACAACTTGTCAAGCAAAGTGAAGCAATTCAGTTACTCGAATAAATAACTCACATAAAACAGACATTCCATATTTGACTGTAAAATACTATTAGAGAATTTCTTATATTGTTTTTTAGCTGTGCTGACATTTAGGTGTTAAACTGGAAAAACCATTTACCTTCACACAGGTTAAAAATGCTCAGGCACTCAAGTCACTTATTTAGATGCTTATATTTTAATTTGGTTGCCTCATTTCATACATGTGAAAGTTGCTCAGAATCAAAGTAGGATATTGTGTGTAAATTCTTTAAAATAATTTCACCAGGAAATTAAGTGTAAAGGGAAGAGTAATATCTTCAGGATAGTTTTTCCACAACATTTTTGTTGCTGTTTTTTTTTTGTTTGTTTGTTTTGTTTTGTTTTAATTAGAAAACCCAAGCATTTACAGTCCTATGGAATACATGGACTCTATCCTCTGGATACATCATGCAACCTAAGTGTAGGGCCTTAAAACTGCTAATATTAGACAAAATGATGGTTTGGTTCAAGCAAGTGCCAATTTACCATGTGGGGTTTTTTTTTCTTTGTTTACATCTTAGGAAACAATTTTTGCCAAACGCTAAATTTCCTTTACAGTAGACAATATTTACTTTGCACATTGTTTTAGAATATTTGCCTTTGTGGTAGATCTGGAAGTGTTTTCACAATGCCCTGTCTCTGTAGCCTAGATTGATTTGTGGAGAAGGATGGCTTAGCAAGTAAAAGGAGGGGAAGATACTTTTTTAACCTGTCATGGACATTTCTATTCTGTGGTATTTGAATTGTGCGTCCTTTCTGACAAAAAGGCTATTGCCTGCTATGAGAGAGATCAATGGGTGATATTGTGCAGTGATTGCTATTTGTTCAAGAGAAATTTCCCTGACTGACCCACTTCCTGTAATGCATAAAAAATAAATGACAGAAGTAATATTTTTGTTCTTGTTTCACTTTCATTCATCTTATTTGATCAGCACTGAACAAAACTGACATCTCATCAAACCCAAAAGTGTATTTGTGCACTAGGTTCATCAGAGGGAGGCATTTAAAACACAGACATTGCAGGAACAAATGTATTTGCCAGTTCTGTCCATCGATGTAAACCTGACCTTTATCCTGTAGAATTATTGACACTCCTGCTTTGTATCATATTTCATTACTATGTGGAAAACCTGGAAGGTCCTCCTTGTAAAGCCAATTTTGATTTTGATCTGCAAATTTTTGCATTTAGAAGATTAATCTAAATGTTGAGGAAACATTCATATGCCTTAACCTCAAATGAAACAAAATGATTTAATTACACTTTTTGAAATGGCTCCACATCAGTCTTTTGGTTGCACCAGTTCTTATGGACATCATGCAAGGAGACTGGCATCACTGAGTAGCTTTTTCATACAGTCTTTCATCTCCCTCCAGACCCGATACTTTGATAATTCTGTTCCAGAAAAGATTCTAATAAATAGTTTTGTAACTAGAATTAACAAGTTTAAAACAGTCAAATAAATTCCGTGTATAAAACATGATCTAAGGCTCCAATACTACATTACTGAAACAATAATAGATTTGCCTTGTTGTTATGCAGTATGCTTCCACTTTGTTCCTACAATCACCTAGGAGACATGTAAACCCTTTAATAAGCAGGGTATTCTAAAACAACTTCAGATTGATACATAAACATTTTAACTATAGATAACATCTTTGTGACTAAACATTTTGTTCTGTGTGGGGAAATTTTGATAGGAGCAAGCAAAAATTAACAAAGCTAATTCTGATGATGCTGAAATAACATAATTTTCCCAACTAATTGGGTAAATAATGGCTTGCATTTCTTCAGCATATTTTTTTTTAACTAAATCCCCTGGAAGCTTTCCAACAAGCCAGAACACTGAAGCACCATGCTGGTGAGCCCTATGTGAATCACATCTGTGTCATTGTTTTCAGCCTTCTAGGCTTGAACATATTGAAAAAGTCAGTGCTTGGCAGTAAAGCAAATAGACTATTTTCCTTAAAGAAAGGAAAATCTATTAATCTTGTGCTGGATTCTCAAATCCTAATATTTACTCTTGTCTAAATAATGCATAATTGAGCACTAACATAACCCAAGTCTGGATTTCCCTCAAAACCACTGTTTTCTTTCTTAAATTAGAATTGGAAAACAAATTTAAATCATCCTTTCATTCCTGCATTAATTGAGGATAAAAGATGAGAGCTCAGTCCTTGAAGTTGAGAGGAAGGCATAGGAAGGGTAGCAGGAAAGGGAGAGGGAGATTTCCACTTGTCTGCTAAGTGTCTGAATTTCCAGACGTTTGTATCTGAGGTAAGTGCCTGGGATCACTTTATAGTCAACAGAAAGAAATGGGCATTTCTAGAGGATAATTTCTCTGACATATCTTAAATGTCTTCCTTTGGAACAGGTAAATTGATGAATCCCAGATGCAAGTACTTAATGAGCTTTGTGTAAAGCCTGAGGTCACATATACTAATTTTTCATGAGACTGTGAATGTGCATTTTTTCCATCTTATGTGAGTTTTTGAGACTTAAACCAGAATCTTTTCAAGTGGCATTAAAAACCCCCAAACAAACCCACAAAATCAAAAGCAATAAGGTGCAGATTTGTGACACACAAAAAAGTCAATTCCTCATTCACTACTTTCCTCTAAAGATAAAAGCATAAATTTCATGAAGAAGCCCTGTATTTATTCCTGTTCATTAATATTGCCAGTGCTTGTAATTTTGCAGATATTATGAGAAGCAGGAGTGGAAAATAATGTCACCTTCAGAACTTAGAACAATTAATCACATTTAAATGGTTTTATGGAAAGAAAATACAAATGACAGCTCCAGTAATTCATGTAAAACCCCAACTAGCTGGACTGACATAAACGTTTCTCCAGTTTTAAGAAAGCACTATTTGTTGATTAGATAGTTACTTTGAAATGTTCTTACATTACATTGTTTTCTTTTTTTTTTTTTTTGTCCCATCAGAAGTAAATTTTGTTTTGCTGTAAATATTGCTTTTGGAAAATCAAAATACATTTTTAAAGCAATCTACTAGATATGACAAAGTAAATTTCTCAGGGAATGTTTTCATTCCTTTCACAACTGCTGTGGGTCCATCATCTTCAGCAGTGAAAAATCAAGTGTTTAAAACTAACACTTCCATAACACTTCACTAAAATTGAAGTACAGTGCCTTACTCCTGGATGATGTCCTAATTAGACTGTGTTGTCTCTAAAGTGGCAACTCAACTGATGAAAAAAGTCAGTATAAAGAAGATAAACTACATGACCTGACTACTTCTCACCAGATTTATTTAGATCTTTATTTTGGCCATTTATAGACTGGCAAGGAAGTGCAAGAAGTGCAGGCTGTAAAGTGTGATAACAAAAAAAAATATATAGATGAGGAGGTCATGGGTGGAAGAATGCTGACTTTGCTGATCAATGAAAGAGGAATGTAAGTGTAAGATGCATCCTACAGCTCAGAAACCACATGAGAGAAAGAAATAGTTAAAAGAGTCATATGCACATAAATGGAATATGATCTGCAAATATAGATGCTTTCTTCACCATCTATGTCTTGTATTTACAAAAGCAGGTCTTTAAACCATTCTCTTTAATTTGCTGACTGATTAAATCATTAAAAGTTTACTGTTTGAGTTTATTAAATAGTGAAGTCAGTTCAAGTGATGATGTTACTACAGAGGGTCTCTAATAATTTGTTGCACTGCCCAGAGAGGTAGCTGGCAAACAGCAAACTGTGATTGAATCTCCAGCTGCTTTCAAATAATTACAGACATGGGGATTGTACTTAGGTGTGGGGGAGAGACACTCTGAAATGATACTTACTTTTACAAACTTCCCTGTCTTCATGGTACACTTTAGCTCTGGTTTATAGAACAATTATGAAAGTCCCTAACAATCACCCCTGATTTTACCAAGAAAAAACTCCACTCAGAATTGAAAAGAAAACTTGGAGAGACACTGAATTTTGCTGCCAGAATAATGATGTTTCCTGCAACAGCCTCATATGTATTTTACTGAGGACAAAAGTTGGATTTGATAATTGTAACATTAATATAGACTTTAATCAGTCAGCCTTATCACAAGTATTTAAAACTGTTGTATTTGTTTTTTGGACATACCTCATTCAAGGTATACTCTAAAATAGCCTAGGAATGATTCCTTGCTTTGGGATCAAGAGTCAAACATTCTCAGATGCTATTCTATGTCCTGGCTCAATTAACAGGGAGGGCTTGTGAGAAGAAGTTTTCACATGGTCAAAATAAACTGCTTGACTAAGCACACTTTTTGTACTGGCTGCAGATGTTTACCTGACTCATAGATTCATGAAACCTGATAGAGATGAATTTGACATCTCTATGTATGTTCCTGATATATGCAAATAGAATTAATATATTAAATATAAGCCATGCTGGGGCAGTAATTATTAAATTTCTTTATGTTTTCCAGATATAATGCCAGTGATATTTATGTCCTAAGATTTAACTCCTTCAGATTACATTTTCCTAGATATTCTGTTCTGCTATGCTCTTTTCTCTAAGAAATCAAAGCCTCAGTAGTTTCCTTAATTCTTTCTTGTGATTGCAAGAGTTATGGTCATATAATCAACTTTTCTCTAGTTCCTCAGGTCCCCGTGCCATGTTGAGGGAATCAAAAGGTAGCCACTACACGGGAAACACTCCAGAAGCAGAAGAGGGTCCTTGAGGCTCTGGCACCATTTGGCTCTTTCCATTGCCACAAACCAATTTTAGCAAGTTTAGGGGTATAAAACCCGTTTAGGAGCCAGTGCTGGCCTAAAACAGAACTATCCACTACAGCTAATGAATAGTTTCAGATTTCATGGTGGGCATCACATGTTCAGTGTTGATAGCTATACAGATAGAGGTCACATGCAAAAGAAAGCATTGCTAATGATCAAGTAGACGTTATTCAGAAACAAATGAATCAGCTGATCACAGACAGGAAGTTATTTGTTCAGCCTTACTCAAATTGAATTCTTTATTACTAGTCTATACTTTGACAGTATTATGACATTCATGGCATAAAGAGGAATGGAAGAGAATATTTCTGGAGTAAAACAGGAGTATTTAGAATTAGAACTGGAAGAGCTATGAGAAATGAATAGCAGAGCTTATACATAAAATCATTAGTGCTCAGCTTTTTGTGCTAGTTACAACATTATCTAGAGAAATATTTGCTGACAGTTCTGGTACATTTCCTTTATTAAGCTAGTTTTATAAGCAACCAGCATTGTTTGCTGTCTAGTTTACTCTTTAGCTTAATAATTCCTTGGATATAGCTGTTCACCACAAGTAGACAACAGCACCACAAAGTGTCAAAGATAAAAGCAACCTTCTTACCAGAAGAATGTTTGCAACCCAATATGGCTTTGTTCACTTACCTTGACAAAATCAGGCTTTCTTTTATGGAAAATCTTCAGTTCCAGGACAAACAGCAACATTGATAACTAGAAAGTAGAACAGAAAAAAAAGAAAAAATCACTGATGGTAGGAAACAATTAAACACTCAACAAAGCAGTGGATGTGTGCTGTAAATAACTGCAGTACTTCTTGTAGAAAAGTGTATGTGCTACTTGGAAATGAGGTGGACCTGGGCCCCTAGTGACATTGGATCAAGCAGAAATAATTCAGGAGTTAAGAGGGTGTTTAGGCTCCCAAGCAGGAGAAGTTTTATGTTTTGGGTTGCTTAAAGTACCCAGCCTGATCTAACCATTGTAAGACAAGTTAACTGAAAAGATCAAATCAATTACAAAATCCACTTTAGCACAAGAATTAAGGGGGGTGGGGGTTGGGGGGATAATGCATATTTCAATTCTTCTTATATTTTGCAGAAACATTGCAGTTCAGTTTAAGAAAGCTATACCCATCAGTTAAAAATGCTGTATCCCCTGCATCTTGTACTACTGAAGCATTTTCTCATTAACTATTTCTAAGCTGAGGGATCAATGCTAAGCATCCTTAGGTGTCTGAAGGACATACATAACAAGAATAGGTAAAAACTATTTAATGTAGCCCAAGGAGTAGGAATAATAGGATGAAACAGAGCAAAGGCTGATCTTGGAAAGGAAACACTAGTAGTTAGAAGTATCTGACTGTGAAATTACCTTCTAAAGGTAGTTTGTGAAGCCTTGTCATCTAAGATAATTTTAAATGGATTAAATTCTTGGAAATTTGCTGGAAAGAACTATTTTGTACTGATGAAAAAGTAGAGAAGATTATGATGTAAGTAGATTCTTTTTTAATTCTATGAATTCTAGTTTTTATTTGCTGCAGAATTAGGGCTTATTTTATATTTACTTGTTGATGCATTGTTTTACAACAGCTTTTATCCTGTCTTCAATTTCATTCCGACATGTTTCACTTGACTGGCAGACACCAGAGTCAGACAGTTTTCAGGAGGAAGAGTTAAAAGTTATGTGTATACAAACTCAAGCTTAGCCTGTTTGGAAATTCATTCAATGCAACTGAGCAGAATGAGTTGTTTATGTGCAATATTTATTTCACTAAATATCCCATCCACCTTAATTTAAAAATTTGGTATTTTTCTGCTAGACTGCATGGATTTAAACCAAACAAGAGAGTCACAGGAAAAGGAATATGTAAATTAAATGTATGACAAAGGTAAGATATGTTTCTAAGAGGAAACAAGCAGGAAGGACTCAGAAAACCATTACTTACACTGTACTAAAATGGTCTTTAAAAACCCCAAAACATTGCTCCTAGCACTACTTGTAAACAGTCAACAAATAAAAAACATGTGACTTCTGCACAAATGCCTCTTACACCCTGATTACAACCAAAACTGTTAGTAAACTATTTCATAGAGAGAAAATTAATAACGGTATTACATATTCTGATAGTAATAATAAATACAGCTGTAATTTAAAGACAAGAGTAAGTTTTTCAAGAGAAAACATGAGGAATTGTGAAGAGCACATCCTTGTGATCTGAAATTTCTTTTCTTCCTTAGCCAAAAAGGAAAGAGATCTTCCACCTTTTAGAGAGACCCTCTGAGTTTTTCACTTTGAGAAGCATAACCTTGTTTATATGTTTGTTACATAAACTACTTACTTTGGTATACCTAAGCAGTATTTTACCATTCTGTAAATTCAATTTGCAGTGACACCTTTTAAAAATAGATACAGATTTACAAATATATGCAAATACTAAAATTTGTCCAAGAAAAAAAAGAAAATCAAATTAAAAAGCAAAATTCTGCATGCCCAAATTTTAAAATAGTCTTACACGCAGGTGTGTTCACACCATAAACATAAAAAGCTGGCACTAAAACATACAGACACATGTGCAAAACATATTTCTGTGTGGAAACAGCTGTGCACAAATTTAATAGTACTTAGGCACAGTTGTAATAGCTCTGCATTCCTTTTATTTGCTCAGTACAGGCCCTTGTACCCAAATACTTCTGGAAGAGACCACAAATACACAGTTAAGGGAAAGAGTACCAGGCTGCTGGTTAAATCAAAAAAGGAACTAAATTCATGTCTAATACTATGTTTGAAAGATACAAACCCACTAGATTAACATGTTTATTGACATTAAATTGTAAAACACAGCAAACTAGAATTATTGTGTATGTTTTTGTGTCTTGATTGATTCTTACCTCAGTCTTAGGTACCTAAGTGCAAATCATAGAGTAAAACACATGCTGGAATATTTTTTTTGCAATGGTCAGTGAAAAAAACGGTAACATATATTAGGAAGTATTTTCTTTTTTCATATGAAAGGCTGAAATACTACAGACTGTAAATAAAAGGTAGAATAAAGACATGCAGGAAGAACAACATTAATGAAAGATCATATATATGACTCAGGTCATCATCAAAGAAAACATGAAAGCACCCCTATCCAGTCATGTGCAAAGCAGTTGTATATTTCCCTATATTACAAAGTAGTTTTACATCCAAAAATTCCAATCCAAAAGCTATGAAGCTAAGTCAAGCTATTATGATACATCTCTCTGGGATGCTTATCTGGGAGCTTTGTCTCATACCTTTCTAACACTGCTAGGCTGCTTCTGGTCTGGAGAGACTCAGCAGAGCCCCACCACTGCTTTGAAGTGGCATATAGGCCCCTATCAAGGCATATATGTATCCATTAAAAACTGGCATCTCACAGAGGGAGAAACCCAGACAACTGCTGTTGTTGAAGAACAACTTAAGCCGCTGTTTGGATTAGCTGTAATCGCATTAAGCCAAAGCCAGTCAAGTGCAGTGAAGTGTTCAGCACCTCCCCTACAAAAGATGACTGACTGATGAAGAGCAGGCTCTGTAAAAGGCAGTGGTTGTCTTGCCTGCAAGGGGTTACTGACCAAGGGTCAGTCTTGCTGTCCAACTCACGAGAAAACCATGCTGACCCAGGACTCTGCTCAGCAAAAATTATTCATGATTGCTGTCTACCTCAGTGCAAAGTCTGGTATATTAGCAAAGATAATGAAAAAGGGAAAGCTTGCACATAATACAGAAATCACTAATTACAGATAGGGATTTTAAACCACTTACCTATTTCAGTAAAAAATAAGTTTTTCTGTAAGTGTTAGATGTAGTCATAATTACAGTGTTACAGCAGATACCCTTGGCCCTTCAAGAGGAAACTAAGATGTCTTATACAGTATTATTTAATCCATTCAATACCATTTCATCAGTATTTTGGGGTTGGTGTAGGACACATTCTCCTCCTAAAGCACATTATTTAATAAAAGAGTATAAGAAAAGTTCATGAAAAAGATCACAGTGCACGTTAATAAATCAGTACAGTATCTGCTGCCATGCTATTTAATTAAGGATCAACAAGGAAAAGCAGCATTTTAGTGTTCAGTGATGAAGGTTAATGCAAATATAAGCAATCATAAAGGAGCAAAAGTCCAACAAAAACGTTATTGACCAATTTAAGGCTTAACCCAAATGATGCAGAGGAGCAAACAGTAAGAAAAAAGAAATTTCTAAGAAGTATATTACTTCAACAGGTTTTTGGCAAGCCAAAATCTTAAAATCTTACATATTTACAATCTTACATATCTTACAATCTTACATAATAAGATATACAGAAATATATGTGCTGGACTTTAAAGAAGCTAACACAAAAATCAAAGTTAATGATATCTAGAAAAGATTTCCAGGAACTCTCTACTATTTGACACAATAAAAATAAATAAAGTGAATTAAATTATCACAATCCAATCTCTGAAGTCCCTTGACAAACACACAATTCAGTGAATACAATTCATTAAAACCTAATTACAAAAAAATCAATAGCGCAATTTAGCCCAAACCAAAACTTACTGTAATGCACTGAACATTTGAAAACTCAGGTCTTTATGAACAGGGTTTAAGTGACATTGTATATCACACTGCAGAGTGTCTCTGTACAGCAATTAGCACAGGCTGCCTGACTTTACTCAAAAAGGATATTACAATAAGTAGCTCTAGTAATAATGCATCTGTAAACACCCACTCTCAAGGTTGCAATGAAAAAGGAAACAATACAACAAACAATAGTCTATAAACCCAATTTAAAAGAAAAGTCAACTATTCTTACAGCAAATACATACTCTCCAGAGCTCACTAGTTTTATTGCTGTTTGCTGAAATAAATGGCCACATTTTGCATTTAGTTATATGCCAGAAAATTCATTGACATCTCTGACAATGATAGAAAAAGAGTAATTGGCTCTATAGTCACTATTTTTCAGGAAAATTAGAGATAAATTATTCAGAATGATGATAATTCCATAGTACTTAATTTTTAAAAAACGTTATTGTTATAGTTTTCTTTATGTTTTAGGACAGTTATGTTTTTGAAATATTATACCATTTAAATTTTAAAGTAATTTGAATAAAAGCTAATTACTACCACTCTGAATCATTTCTGTAGAAAATTAATGACTACAGCTTGCTCTAGAGTGTTCTGAAACAATATACTCTGGCCTCACTGGTCACATTATGTTTGGGTATATAATTTTAATCCATATGTTCTTCTCTCGGACTAGAAGAGCCCATAATCCCTTTGAAAGCATATGACTACCTGTATACACCAGCTTGTCAATATTTTGCATAGGCTGGCATATCCTCTGGCCAGTTAACCTTATTTCAATTAAATGTGACTGCTCCACCTACTCACAACAAGCAGATAAGAACTATCAGCTAATTTCCATGATTTACTTGGACTTTTTTAGTAAAATCTTTTTGAATTTCTGTGCCTCAGCCCCCAGTTGATTTAGTAGATTTCCCTTCAACAAAAATGTCAGCAATCTTGCAATTCAGTCCATATCTGTAGTAACAACTTGCTCCTAAACATGGAGAGGGAGAACACTCAGAGGCTAATGAATTTCAATACTACAAATAGGCAGAAATAATTTGTGGATCCCCCTAGCTTTAAAGGTCAGAAGGGTACCACTTTCTGGGATTAGACCCTGGCTTCATGTGGATCTATGTACAGCAAATCCTTGACAGAGAGTACTGTGTCAGCCATGGCATTATCCTTCACTCAAAAACATAATGGCCATTTCTGTTTTGCTGTTTTAGCAGGAGATAGAAATGTGAAACAAACTAATCAGAGGCTGATCCTTCAAGGAGCAGGTTTCTGTTCTGCCAATACATTTCAGTGCTGAGTTGGTTTAGGAAGCAGCACAGTGTCTAATTCTGTAGCAAAAGAGTAAATTAAAAAAACACTACAGGATAAGAACTCTGTAATTAGAGAAAGGGAATGGTTTCAACAGGGGCCTTAAAAGTTTATATATACCTGGATACATAAGCAGAAAGAAGCCTATATGTAAATATGAAGAATGGTCTAGGTTGTTAATATTGGGCTGATGAAACACAGATTCAGTTTCAAAATGTAGTTTCAGTGACTCAGATGCCAGGGAACGCAAAACTTCTATGCTAACGATACTTTAAGGTAATGCTATTCCATGGTGCAGTACACACCACAGACTGTGCAGGGTCTATCACACAACTGCTCGCTCCTCAGGTGATATCAGGCTTGTGTGGTCTTTCATCTGCATACACTTTTGAGAGATGAAGTTAGCAACTCAGACACAGCACTGTGCAACTGCAAATGTGCTGTTCTCAGTTAGCAGTGCAGTCTTCACCAGTTGGCATATCTGTGTAGTCTGCTGACTGCGTGCCTCAAACCTCTACAACTAATGAAGATAATAAATAATAATATTAATACTTCATGCTGCAAGGGTATCTTGAGAAATGGGAAATACACTCCAAATTATGGCATGCTTGGGTAAAACACACTGAGGCCACAGAACCAGCAAACAAAATGTAAGCAAAATTATAATTGAAATAAAAGAGGCAAATCACACCATTTTCTTTAGCATAATCTTGGTGCCAGAGCAATAATTTTCATTGACTTTGCTTTACCTTCTAAGATCTCTTTCTTTTTTTTTTCTTCTTCAAGATCCTAAGGTTTTCTTTAGACAAGCAAAGCTATTCATCTCTCACATTGTATCCTATTCTATTTGATATGTGTCAATGGAAGAAAACAAGGACACCAGAAAAAGGAGGCACCATACCCAAAGTTAGATGGAGCATGCAGAGATCTTGCATATTCTGGTACACACATGAATTTATTCCAGCAGAGGTTGTGCCAGCAGTCTGACACTTGGGTACATCTCTATTGCATTTAACTAAGAGATGACACACAGAATAATAATAAAACACTACAGACTGTCATTAATGCAAAGAAAATCTTTACAGAAGCTTTTGCTAGTTTATATCATGAACATTCTTAATTATCCAGTTTTAGTTGAAAACTTAAATAACATCTAATAAGGAGCAATAAGTATCTAAAAATTATTCATGGTGACAATGTGTTAAAAAGGTAACAAAACATTGCTGTACTAGCCATAATTGCAATAAAAACAGCAGATAAACTAATAAGCTATAACATTTGGGAGAAGGGACTCACAAAGGCACAGATAACAAAAACAATATTAAAAGAGAACTCAATAACGTTGCTAATACTTCACAGAAGGTCAAGTCCTTCAATAATTCCAGATAAGTACTTACTAACAGTTTTCATAGCAACAACTGGCTACAACAGCAGAAACACAGTTTTAAGCTTTGAGTCACAAGATACATTTCAGTGGGACTCCACCCCTGCTCAAAGAAGGTGTTAAAACACAGTAAATTCCTGTTTGGTGTCAAAGTTAGAAATGCTTTGCAGAAACATAGACAAAAGGAAATTGAGAAAAATGTCTCTTCCTCACATAGTTCCATAGGCACTATGATCCCTCCCTGGATGAAACAAACGTTGAGCATAAAGGCTGATAGTGTCTATGAACTAACATTCAAGTTCCTATAAACCAGTACAACTTCATTTGAACTATTCTGATTAGATTTTGGGTGCTTTCATCAACTTTTCACTACCTTGGGTGACACCTGACTTCATACAGAAAGTAGGCTTGCATTTTTTTTTCTCCACTCTGGATCGAAAATGTGTTATTTTCTAGACAAAAGCTGAATTTAAAGAGCATTTTAAGGAGTCAGATTAGAGCTTCTGCTGAATTCTTAGAAATCCTTATTCAGTATGCATGAAAGACCTTTAAATTTTCTGTAATAGCTGAGAACATAAAAACATAACCCATAAACAGGTTCAGTTCAAAGGCATCAGCAATATTGATGACAGCCTTTTCTCCATAAGACACACAAAACCAAGCATGTGCTACAGTGGGCAGCAGAATGAGAAAACCTCATCCTTCTCAGGTTGTCTTCAGACACACGTGAATATGCCTTTTCTCTTGGGTACCTTTGTGTAGGGCCTGACTAAGAAGTATCAGTGACCTCCCACTTCCAAATGTAAAGCTTATTCAGAAAAATTGCATTTAGGTTTCAATGCTTAAAACTGCAAAATTAAGCCAAATTAAAATGGATTCAAAAGCAAATAACTGAAAATAACCAGGCAGATTTTGCAGAAAAAGCTGATCAGGTTTTGTGAGCCACTTATATCCTGAAGTATGTAAATATAGTTATATGCACTATAGACTTATTACACACTATATACTTATTATACATTTATATGCAACTCAAATCTGAGGTGCAAGTAGGGTTAAGACATTAGTGTTTGGAAAAAAACCCCACAAAACACAATCAGCAGTTCCCTCTGAGTGTACCCTTTGAAAAAACAATAAACTTCAATTTTTCAGGAATGCTCAGCAAGGTCCAGAGTTTTTTATTTTTGAAATTTCAAGGTTATATGGCTGAGGCTGCAAAATTCTGTTTTAACAGGAACAGAATTTATTTTTTGTTAACAAAACAAATGTCTACTTAGAGACTATTTTATATTCTGAAATGAGTTATTACAGAATAAAAGTTAACAAAAGTGCAAACAGGATTTCAGCCCAGAGCATATCCTTAAAGGACAATTCAAATGATGAACCACAAAATATAGCATAAAAAATTGCTCGTGTCACCAAAGGGACCTCAGTAATATGCTTCTCCTGAGAAGTCTTTTGGAAGATGATGCTGGCCACAAGGGACTTCAGCAGTGAACATTTTTTTGACTCTGAGGATGTATCTGGATGTGTCAGTACCAGCTCCTCTGCATTGCTTCATTGCACTGATTAAGTTATCCAGAAAATCCAGCAGCTGGCAACTGTCCAGAAGCTGTTGGGGGTATATAAATACCAGTATATAAGCCCACAAACCTCCATGGTACACAGTCACTGAAAATTAGGTAATGGAAGCGATAAATTCAAAGGGTAATATTAGATGCAAAGCTCTAACACAAAGGTGAACTTCTTGTTCAAATGTGAAGAATTTGCAAGTTTAGGATCTGTAAGCATTTTCCCTCTAACACTACCCACCCAACTTTTCATTCTCTTCCCTCTTGATTTCTCTTTATGTCTTCTCTCCCTTCATTTTCATGGACTCACTTGCTCTGCACATTTGTTCCTGACCTGAGAACTCACAAGAAAAGAGAAACACGGCAAAAAGGGTCCAAGTTAGACAGCTCCCAGCTCAGCAAGTGGGATATTATAGGTCACCTTTATCAGCCCTGTTTATGCACACTGCATATCCAAAGTATATTTTGTGTTGTGCTTTTTACACACAGCCAGAACTGGGTGCACTGGGTATGAGGCACATAATGGTATAGAGAACCTAAAAAAAAAGACAGACTTGGGTATTCACTCCGAACAGCTCAATGACCCTCCCAGGCATATACAATTTGAGACAATGATTCAGAAACTAATTAAAGAAGAGGCAATCATTAAAGTTTCATTTTAAAAAAAGCGGGTATGTGTGTGCATTATTCTAAAGAACAGCTCTCCTGGGACTAGTCTCACCTTAAACTGCCTTCTGAATTTGCCACACTTTGATAAATTTATTTAAACTATAGAGGTTGAGGTAAGACAGAATAGGCCTCCCAGTTCAACCAAGCACCCAAGAATTGAAACATTTAAGTACTTAATATAAATTGGATTGAAAATATTATTGCTTTCAAAATCCTCAGTAGATAAAGGGTCATTTTCTTTCTAGTAACCCAGTTACCAATTGTTCTTCTGTTAATCTGGAAATATTCCAGAAATTACTATACAGTCTTCTATTTCCTGATAGGTAACTAGCTTGTATCTTTCCTAGATCTATTTATTGTAAAAAGTTAAACTGAAACTGAAGAGCTCCTAAAGCCTATAATTAACTAAATGAATAATTTAAAACATAATGATTATTTAACAATAATACATTAGCTATTCCTTAAAAATTAAAAAATGTTGGAAGATTTCTCTAAAAGTATGACACAGGGAGCAGTCTGTTTTTTTAATCAGCTACCAACTCTCTGTAATATTATTCTGCAACTAATGATTCTGCTACCAGCAGCAAAATAAAACAGACTCCCCTGAAGTAAGTTTGTCTTGGTAAGGTTTCAAGATAACAGCTTGTGACACAAACCCTCTCAGTTTCTTACATTAGCACTGTTACACCTTTTTAAATAAACAGTTCTGTTAAAATGTTTATGTACTAAACATACAAAGAACAGTATCACAAGGACAAATATTTTATGTATGTGAAGTGGATGACTATATATACACTAGAATCTCAAAGTCAACACTTGATATCACAAGCAAGTCTCTGAAAACTTGTACATAGCTGACAGTCAATATTTTGTGTTTCTATGAGGAAAATACATCATCAGATACTGGAGAGCTACTAATATTCCTAGAGAACACTTTCCCACTTTGAAAGAAAACAAAACAATGAGCATGTTTATATGATATCACATATCATAACTTCCAAGCAACTCATTACCCATAATTCTTCATCCATTGAAAAATTCTCTCCTTGAAATCTAGAAATAATATCACATGCACTTGCAATAATATTTTCACACTATGATGACAGAAACTTGTTGTTTTCACACTTTGAAGATCCCACAAACTGTCCAGACCCCAGAGACAGCACTTTACTAGTCACAACTGATTCCTATGGGCAGTGATCCCTACAAAAATGAACAGTGAAACATGTCTCTGAATGAACTGGGACACAGGTCCTGACATTCAAATTCTCACAGAGGTCTTTACAAACTGTGACTTACATATAGGTTATTCAAGAAATGTCCAGTTCAGCCAGGGTTTATTTCTATGCTAAAACAGAAAATAATATCCAGGACAATTTTTCCATTACTATCTGTGTTTCTAAGCACTTAGCTTCTAAGATAGTAAGTCTATCTATAGGTATGCCTATACCACATTTATAAGTTTTATTCCAAGACATACTTTTCTATTTTTTAACAGGCATTATGGTTCTTAAAGGGTTGTTTAAAGGGTCAGGTGTCAGGAATACCCTCAGAGAATGTTTAGGCTGAGAATACGTTTCTTAGCTGAGGAAAGAAACCTGACACAGTGAGCCAGAAGTACTGATTCTGTATGTAAGAACTACTACTAGATCACTTGAATATTCAGAATAATGAAAAAATTGCTCAGTATTTTAATAGTATTTTAATAGTGTTTGTTTCCATCACCTACACCTCAAATGAAGGGCAATGAAATTTCCTATCCCTGAATTCCTACTCTCGCTCAAAGATTTGAAAATCCACTATTCACTACATTCTAAGGAGCTCCAATTGTTCTTTGCCCTCCTTGTCTCATCCCAGCACTACTGTGTGGGAAAACAGATGCACTGTCTGGGGATTCATAGTAGAGAACCCCATTTGCTTCCTAAAGCTGATTTGGCTTTTAAGAAAGGCCAAGAAATGAAGTCTGAGTCTCACCATGGGGCTTGAGCAGAGCGTTTGAAAGGCTCTGAAGAAAATCAGGTTGAGTTCTAGCCCACACAAAAATCCTACGAGAAAATCATGCACCTTGGCATTATTACACCAAAAATTTTATCTTTATCAAGCAAAACCCAGAAGTTTCCAAGACTTAATATATAATCAAGATTTTAAGTATATTGAAAGAAATTTTGGAAAAGAAGGAAACGCACTAGTTTCTAAGTGTCATCTGAAAGGTTTTTATTAGTTCATCCATCTATCAGGTTTCGGTGGGAAATGGACTAACAGTAGAAACCTTGGGGGAAATAGAATCATTTAAGGACACAATAGATTTTTAAAAATAAATCAGTGTCACTATTTGCACCACAGAAAAAAAAGCAAAATTACTAAGCCCTTTTAATTTCTTTCTAAAATACCAATGTTTCCTAAAAAAATAAATGATGGCCGAATGATTTAGTTTTATACATACATTAAGAAAACAGAGTGAGACCAGAGAACTATTATTTAAACAGCCATTTCTTTTCATAGGAAAACTTCCATTCTTGAAGATTTTGAAGGTCAATGTTTCCTTATGGGTCTGCATGTTTGTTCAGTGTGAAGAGTACAGAATCTGTCTGTGGTATTTAATTAGGGGAATGTGGAAAAGAATGAATAAGTAGTCTCACTATTTTGAAACTTGTTTCTCTTTTGTTACTCTAAGATAAGCAAAGATATCCCTACAGCTTAAACAAAAGTTGGCCCTTATAGAGCACAGACTACTGAGTTTACAAAACCCATGCTCACCCTAGCAGACTGCTGGATATGACAATCAACCCATGGCACCAGATTCAGAGAAAGTTCCATGGACTTGAATCCATGAGCAGAGCAGTATTTGGCAGAGGGCTTAGGGCATGGGAAGTTAACTGCTTTAATTTATTCTGTAGTCAGTGATGATAAGAGGAATTTCAGATACTTTAGAGCACCTACATTTGATCTTTAAAAATGGACAGATGCTTCTAAGGCTATTCCTAGAATCCAGAACTATGCTTTATATGAGACTCAAAACACCTACAGCAAAGATAGATCTGGGCTATGGAATCACTTCCTATGCAAGTATTTTAACAAAGTCAGGAGATGCCCAGAGTTAATGGAAAATGCTGTAGAGAAGACACCTGCAATCAAACTTTTCTCAGCATCTAGCATGTCTATCTGTGGAGACAAATTCAGTGTCCTGAATTCTTTCTGGAAAGCAAATGAGGGTACTAGTACCAGTTACCTTTTCCTATATACTGGTTATAGCTCTGCTTCTTTTTCCTAGGTAAGAGCTCTCTAGATTTAGGACAGTAAATGACTGTCTAATCTAGGATCGTTAAGGAGATAATTGTTGCAGATGATATTCAGTTTGCTGGAGTTCTTAGTTATTGGATGATAGAACTGAAAAGTAGGGATCCACCAAACCTAGAAAACAAAAGAGCTAAACAAAACAGAAAAAAAAAAAAAAGCCTCACTATGAATATTTAATGAATCAGTGAAAATATCCTGCACAAAGGCTTAGAGAGTTAAATTGAAAATGTGTGTATGATAAATGGATATAATACTGCCTATGTAATGGGTTTCCTATTTAAATTTTGTAAGGATTTAATCAGTTGGGCACAGCTGTGCAGGATGCACCATAAACTACATTGAAAAATATGTAGACATGTACATTTATCTGCTACAAATTAAGCTCACTTAGAGGTGGTCTTAATGGACCATGTAGCAATCATTACAAGCATAAATTTTAAACTGTCTGTTTCCAGTGAATTTGCTTTGAAAAAAAATTAATGCTCATCCTTAGTGGAGCACAGTAATAAATGGAAGTACCCTTAATCTGTTAAACACTAATAACCTAGCAATTAGTCATTATGAACCCCATGCTGTATAATGTATGTCTGTTACAATTTTATTAGTGATTCTTTACTTAACCTGCAAAGGTATAATTTTTATTCCAACATACACCTGGTAATTATATGATGTTTTCAATGATATACCATTAAATTTACAGAATGCCCTGTCCCTTGGTTTATTATAAAAACATCTGTACAGTTAAGGCTTGTTAAGGATAGTAATCAGTTCTGACTTTCAGACTTTCAGCTTCTAGAGAAAGCAGTAACACCCACCTTAGAGATCAAAAAGCTATGGCTTTATTATATTGCCACACATAAATAGCCTATAAATTATTTAATATGAAAAATGAATAACACTGTAATCAAAGTGAATCATTGACCCATTTGTGGTCGACTAGAAGGCCACAGCAGTTGTAAGCTCTTCTACAGAGACTGTCGCTTGAAGTCACTGGTATGTCATTTTGGTACACCTATCTTACCCAATCACTGTTTTTCAGAGGTAAAAAGAGAGACCATATCCATTCACTGGAGGCCACTTTCTCACCCAGATACCACAATGTTGACCAGAATACAAATTTTCAAACCATAAAGGAAGAAATCCATACCCTTCAATAACTTCTGCTGACTTGCCTTTTTTCTGCCCTCCACCTGTCAGAAGGGACGTTATTTGCTCTAGGAAAGCAGATGAACCCATCAAGCTTCTCGAATAAACCACAGAGGAACTTGGAAATAACAAACCATGTGCTCAAACTAGCAATAGGGCATGCTAGTGTTGTGGAGAACTGACCTGTCTCAACCCCATGCATTGAAATTTTGGCATTCAGCACCCTAAATGTTACTTCCTTTCCTTATCAGTTTTCAGAAACATTAGGTGAAGTCCATTTTCACAAAAAAATCCCCAATCCCCCCAAATTAAAAAAAAACCAAAACCCACAACCCAACAACAAGAACAACAACAAACCCTCACAAAGAAAACCAAACAACCAGACAAACCAAAACTTATTTTATGGGAAGTCGAAAAAACCATACACTAAGGTTGCCTAACACTTTCCTTTATAAAGACTTGTTTGCTAGTTCCTTTGCCAATTTAACTGTTCAAACTGCAGTTTTCCAACATGCTCTGCTCTGACTTCAACATATTTGCCAAATATTCCATTCAGCTTTAATCCAAACTGATGAGGACAGACTTTGACATTTCCTGCTATCACCCTCTCAGAAGCAAGGAGCTGCTACTTCTCCTGCACTTACAATATTCCCTCAGCTGACACTCCTGGCAAGAGAAACAATCTGACCAAAACACAGAAGGTGGAGAATCAGAAATGACAATGTAGGAGGCATATGCCTGCAAAGCAAAGACTGTGCATATGTGAAACATGATCATTTAAGTACACTTCACTCACAAATGAGAACAAGAAAAAGAAAACTACATATGGAAACAAGACAGAAAACTCTTTGATTAGAAGAGGTTAATACCTATGTTGTATATATAATGAACTGTTATTTATATTTTTAAGTTCAGTGGTTGATTCGGAGACGCTGTCACATCAAATTCTCTATATTACTCTGAAGGATCCTTGTGTTGAAATGTCAGCTGGTCATATCACCTAAAGGCAAAAAGAAATTGCCCTAACATTATGAATAGCAATTCCATTGCTGTGTGCTCTATAGCACTGTTTTATAAGAATAGCTGTTTCAAAAGGAAGCTCTTCTTTAGTGTGAGCCAGAGGCAATTTAATTTTGCCCTGAAAGCGGTGATAGGCTTTGCAGAAAAAATTAGGAATATTAAATATTCATATATTTGATTTAGTAAAATTCAGGATAGTAAAGGCACTGAGTACAATAGATTCAATGTAAATATCTTTAACAATTACCACTTTAACTTGAAATACAGACAAATTCTTGGAAAGCTCCTTTTTTCTTCCTATAGTTATAGTAGGTGCTCTGGATTATTTTTCATTGCAAAATAGTGACATCCAGCAGTCTAGCCTTCTGAGAGAGGTGTGCAGTGCAATGAACTATTCCAGAGCCAAAGTTTTTTCAAGTTCGTTTTCCAGTGATCAGCTGGTCCTTTCTTCACAATCAATTGCAGAGAAGCACTCCAACATTTTTTCAGATCTAGATCTACATCTAAACCTCTATCAGTGATGCAGTCAAGTATTTAAAAAAAAAGAGAAAATTCCAGTGAAGTATATTGCTTTACGTATCACATAATTACTTGTATCTAAAGGGAAGCATGAGACTGAATTCCAGAAGAAACTATAGAATCCTATGCTACAATATAAAATACTAGAGAGAAAAAAACAGCCTGAAATATAGCTGCATAAGTATTTTGCCCTGACTTCATATAAATTAGAGTCAGAAGCAATGGCCTGCTTTAAAATGCCATGCACAGTCTTCTCCTGAACAGTAGAAGAAACATGTATTATTAACTGCTTGTTTAAAACACTGGATCATGTCCCCATATCAAGGGATATCATCCTTTTATAGGGTCAGACATTTCCTAAACCCATAATTTCATACTTCAACAAAGCTCATTCTGAATCCATAATATACTGTACCTCACTGAATAGACACCTAAATGTGGAAATGAGATGGAAATTATGGATTTGGATTGTCATTTTGTAATGAACAAAAAGAAATATTGTTATCATAACACTTTATAGAGTATAATTATGTGTACAAATTCCTAAATTTATAGATATAACAATACTCTAAGTACCAAGATACAGGAATTTAGGAATTTGTAGACATACATAAACCTAAAATATCATAAGTATCTAAATAATTATGTATTACATATATAAAAATATCCTACTGTATGAATGTACAACGTTGAGAGAGATTAAAGATAAGTGTACTGCATTTACTTGGCTAATCTACTGTTTACAGTAATTGCACAATAATGCATATTATATGCAGTAAATGAAAAAACTACTATGAATGTAAGCATTTTACAAATTTTAGATTCTCTCTCCTTGGTAAAATACTATAACCACCTTTTAAAATTAAGGAAATTTTTTGAGTTGATGCATCCAATTTAAATATCTAAATGTTTTATCTTGTCAGAAGATAAACTGTCTTGATGTGGTACAGATGTGTCTTTGGATTGAGTGAGCACATTGAGTTAACAGTACAGTAAGATATAGTAAAATTGCAATTTTAGTTGTCAGAGCAGCCCATGTTTATCTCATATTTATTTCTTTCAAAAGAACAGGTGATTCCCCAAAGGACCAGGCATATAAAAAACAGTGCTGCTACCTGGCTATCCGTCAGGAAGCAATATGCACTTGCCCAAAGTGCATGACTGCTGAGCTAAAAACAGTTTAAAAATAATTCAAACTTTTGAGACCTGAGACCAAACCATTCAACATGTAGCAAAAGCAGTGGTAATGCCATGCTTGGAGAGAGTATACTATCACTGCATTATTTCTCCTAATGTCTCTTTCCTTGTTTTAAGTTTCAAGGCACTCTATCTACAGTTCATCTTACATTCATCTCTTCATCTCCAAATATATCTGTCAGGTTTTTCCTATGCACATGCAATCCTCTCTTCTGCCATTGTAAGAGTGAGTTAACTGCCTGCAAAAACACACAGACAGGCTATGCTCAAACCCAGCTACGTACCTACTATTCAATATCTGCAAACAAATATTGTATTTAGCCTTATGTTTAGGAGAATAATTATAAGATACTTAATATATATAAAATACAGTATTTTTCCGTGTGAAATTAGACTGCAGAAATTTGTTGCCCAGGCTCAAGAATGACATTCACTGGTGTTTAATGTTTGATTTGATCTGTGTTCTAAAATAACTGTTTGCTTTTAACAGGCAGACCACCAAGTGGAGAGCCATAGTCTTGCAAAAATAAAAGCCCTTTCTCTATATATAAAGGTTTCCTGGAGAGCATTGTCTACAGTTTTATTGTGGTAAAGGAATAGGAAGAATAACTACAGTGATATCATACAGCATTAAATAAAATTGAAAGTTACTCTGTTTCAGTTTCATATGATTTCATTCAAAGCCATCACCTAAGTAGATAAAGGTGTCAGGGCTATACTTTGTGAACAAATACATACATTTCCATGATACCACTGGAGACAAAGAATTGCTTTGGAATGTGAAGAAATAAATTAAGACTGGCCTTTGTAGTGCAGCAAAGCTAGCCTCCCTTCACCACGGCACTGCAGTTTAGCTGACAAACTTGCTGAACTACTGCTCAGAGCTAACCACATGCTGCTCATGCTAACCACAACAGCCAGGCCTTTCTTCTCTATTTTTCTTTCTTTTTTTGTGACCCATTATTGAAATTTTTTACTAAACAGTGTCTGAACTAGAGATCATTCTGGTATAATTTCCAAACCACAGTTAACAAATGCTCACAAAAGCATAAATTCATGTCTGAAAGCATGGCTAATTCCTGACCAGAACAGTCCATGACTGAAAGTCAGCCCTATGAAGTAAACTCTTCATTCCAAAACAGAAACCAGAACAAGGAAAACAGCAGGTCCACATCATAATAATTCTCAGGGAATTCATAAGGTGAGGCATATAAATATTATCACATACCCGCAATGCTTTGTTTCCTTAAAACAGCAACAAAAGTAACAGTTTGTTGAGCTGCTATCCTTTGGCGCTTCAGGGTTCAGGCTGTAGAAACTTTTTCTAGTTTGGAAGACATCTTGAGACAGCCTTGATGATGGCCTTTAAAGCAACAGAGATTGTATAGGTCAGTGACTTAACAGTTGGGGAAAGCTGCTGGTAACGGAAACATCAGTGCGGAACAAGATGATAGGGAGTAGGAATAGGACGAGTTAATATGCTTCTTTATCTGGGGCACAGAACATCTGCCAGAAACAGATCTTTCAGAGTATTTTGCCACTAAAGTCCAGGGAACATTCTAGAGTGTTAAGGATTCCTAGGGAATAAAATCCTCATCAATGTGTGTATAGATATTGTCTAGATCTTTGTATATTTTAAAATCACAAAGCAAACAGTAATTTGCTTCTGCTGCACAGTCCACACACAAATTACACTTTATTTGGGGAGTCTAAGACAAAATGAAACCTAAGGGAGAAAAATATAAAGTGTGAGTGACACTTTGACCCAATCACATATCCTTGATAAGACAAACTATCAATCCAGTGTGCACCTAGTCACAGGTGCCTGAGAGAAGCTGTGTTTAAATTACTGAATATCCTGAAAGAATGGTTTCTAAAATCTTAAAGAGTCATTTCCACAAAGGGGAACCAGGCAGAGTAATCAGGTGATGTTTCAGATAAACTAGTGTAAAATGCATTTCCATGGACTTGTTTCCTGCAAGCATTCAGCCCCATGTATGTGAAAAGCAGAGCAGTTCAATGTCTTTCAGAAAGAAGTTGCTCCAAATTGTTGCAATATAATTAAGTGCTTGTCTGCTTAAAAGAGCTAGCAGATCCATTTTCAATTGTGCTCAGGTGAGGTGTTAATTTTTATTTAATTTAAACAAGGTTAACGACCAGCACTGCTTCACAGCAGAAGTTCCAGGTAAAGACAGCAGTAATAAGGTATTGAAGCCCTAGCTCTCCAGAATCCTGAGTGAAAGCACCAATAACATCCATGTCTTTATCTTCCTGTTATTGTAGACATTGGGATTTCTTAGTTGACTAATTTTACAGAGGGACTTTCATCTGACCGTTCCACTGTGGACTCTGTTGCTCCTCGGAGAAGTCCTATAACTAGTGTCATGCAGATGTAAGATAAATAAACTGAGACTCAGAGCATTTGTGGGGACTTAAAACACACTCTTTACCCTATCTGACATGATCCCTGTGCCTGTTAAGTGTCACTCTGCCTAATATACTCCAGACTGCGTACTCAGACCATATCATATTGTACATTTAGACGTTCACTGATGTAAGGGAACAAGATCCTTTCTTTGGGGAGCATAAACACACACACAATGAGATATAATTATTAATAAACCAAGTTAGTAAAGTTTTATAGCAAATAATGTAAGATAATACACACAGTTGTATTGTAATTGTTCTCAAAGCCACCTCTAGCTGAAGTTCTTTCATCTACTTCTTGGTATCCCTAGCCACAGTTCACAATACTTTAAAACCTGTCAGAACAAAAGGCATTTTAGTTTTTATGTTCTACAGAAGGCCATTAGGACTACCACATCTGTTCATGCTTCTGTAGTAAATCGATGGAAAACATTTTTCTTCTTTTCCAAGAATTTTAATGTTTTCTAACTAACTTTGCTTATGTTACACCATTTTTCATGCCTTAATTCTTAATTTTTTTTCTTGCTTCACTAATAATTTGAGATGAGTCGTATGAAAAATTTTCTAAAAATTAATGTAGGATCAGCACCTTCAGTTCTTGGCAAGAAACCTGCAGCACAAGTCAATAGGCCGTACACCATCAGAGTACTAAACACAAATACTTGTATACTTCCAGCCTTTTTCCTTCTGAAGAGTTACTCGGGTCATTTACAACTTGGTATATGGATCTATGATTCAAAGACCATATCCTAAATTTTGCTAGGATTCATTCCAGATTGATATGGAAGGGTTTTTTTTAAGAGATACTTTTGCTTTCACCATAAAAAAACAACAGCAAAACAGGCAAGTTAACAATGATCATCTCTGACTATTTATTTAAATGTTGCTGTTGCTGGCATCAGTGTTTAAAAAAAAAAAGCCCAATATTGTGTTTCAGCACTACAGCAACCAGTGGCCCCAGTTCAACAAAATTAGATATTCAAAACTCAAAGTTTGCTTACAAAATGATCTGAGCATGCTCAGATCTAATTAAAGTCGAAGATAATCGAAAGAAGTAGATGCTTTTAACTGTTTCTAGTGTCCTGGTTCCAGCTAGGATAGAGTTAATTTTTGTTCTAGCAGCCAGTGGAATGCCCAGTTTGGGAGTTAGGATAAGCAGCACTTATAACATCCTGATGTTTCTAGTTGTTGCTGGGAGTGGACAGGGCCAGGACAGGTGACCCAAACCAGCCAAAGAGAATATTCCATGCCAGTGATGTCATGCTCAGTATAAAGGGTGGTCAGTGGAGAAGGAGAGCACGGCTTCAGGATGTGTGGTTTTGGAGGTGATCTGGTTCTGGGACAACTCTGAGCTGTATGGCCTGGGATGTGGTGAGAAATTATACCCTATATGACCATTTTAATATATTTTAGTATAAAGTCCTATCATCGCTCTCTCTCTACTGTCCCAGTAAACTGTCCTTATCCCAACCCATGAGGTTTGTTCTTCTTTGTTGGTTTTCTTTTCTATCTTTTCACCTCCAGCTTTTTAGAGAGAGTGGCTGTGTGGTGTTCAGGCCCTGGCTGGGACGAGACCATGACATAGGGCTGGCAAAAATATCTGTAGGTTCCCAGAAACAGAAAACCTTTTGCCATGCTTGGTCATAACAATCAGACCAGACCTGCATTAATTTGCCTCAGGATGGAATCACACAGGGAAAGAGGGAAGCTGGTGACTTTGCTCCTAAGGTCACCCAGTTAGATGCTCATGCATCAAACAGGCAAACTAGGTATAAGCTATGAGCAATCAGGCCCAGGGTTGGTTGTGGTTTTTTTAAAATGGTACTTGGGAATTTTTACAGCATTAGCTATAAAAAAGATGTAATATTTACAGTCTACACTCAATGACAAATTTAGCACACACAAAAAATAGAAGTTTAATAGGTTTTGTTTTTTATATTAAAAAGTTGATACTGATAGTACATATTGATGTACTATCAGTAAATCATAACTCCTGCTCCTGAGCACTGATGGAATTCAACACTCAGGATTCTGTTGCTTATGGGCATAAAAATTCTAGACTTTAGGGTAGACAGAGAATACTAATTGTAATTTAGTTCTCTTTGAACTGAAACAAATTATGAACTATGGGAGAAAGTGACTTTGAACAGTATAAAATAATCACACAGCAAGTCTATGTGAGTTTTCATGAACATTGGTTATAAGTCTTCATAAAATTTCACAATGTTATGGCAAAGAGAAAACACATTCAAAATTAAATTTCGATGAGTTTTTACAAAATTTCTAGAAGTCCACCTTTATTGCACCACTTTGAAGAATTTCAATAAGCTTTAGGAACAGAATACAACTAGACCTTATGCAAGGTTGCTTCACTGGCAGGCCTGTCTTTTGACGTATTCTTCAAATCTGCTGATCATTTTTTTTTCTTTAAGAAGGTTTTTATATGTATTTGGCAATGGGTTAATGTCAATAGCCATTTGGAAGTAACCAAGGTAATATCCTACTGCCAATGCTTGAGCTTTGGCAGGACTTCAGAACAGAGTTTGAAGTCCTGCCAGACAGATTCTTTTTCAGCATCTTGAGCTTAAGATAAAAAGATAAACACCACATAGTAAGCCCAAGTCATACAAATATTAAAATCTCTTGGGTTTATCAGTCTTCTCAAGCACATGGTAATATCACTAAAAAAATATCAGGAAGCCAATGGAGAATTGCCTTCAAAATCTCGGGGTGCACTGTGACAGAACTACGCATTCCAATTTCAATTAACTTGGAATATCACAAATGCAGTTACTAATAACAATAATGTATTTTGGTATTTTAGAGACTAAAAGTATATATTCTGAGTCTTCATTCAGTTTCAATTCAGCTGAAACATCTTCTGAATTTACTGATGAACTTTTCCACTCCTTAAGTACAACATAAAAAAAAATTACCACATAATCCACAACAAAAACCTTAGATTATTTCCTTTATAAATAGATTATAGGCATAGACTATACTATGCTGTCTCTCTAGCACTTGTTCTGATATAGTAGAAAGAGGAACAGTATGATGAGCACTTTGTCCCTGCTGCACATCTAAAAAAAATGCAAGACAGATCTAGTGCTGGGCAAGGGCAAGCCAGGATGCCCATCAGTGGTGCACTGGTCCAGCTGGCACTGGGCCTACTCAGGCCTTGTGGCTTTCCTTGCTTGTGCTGCCATATGGCTCTGGGGGAGCGTTCATGGTTCCTTTTTGCAGCATACATAGGGACACCACAGAGCATGCTGTCTCCAGCAACACTGAGCCAGTCTGTCCCTTTAGATATTTTTGTAAAGTAGTATGATGTAATTAGGAACCCCTTAGCCTACAGCTAGTAAAAGCAGAACCCTAACTATTGCTGTTATTTATATTTTGCCTCAAAGATATGCAATCATTTTATTTGGCTACAGTATATATTTCAGACCAGATTAAATTGAGGTATTACGGCAAGGCAAAACATAAAAACCAGAAACACAGAAAGCTGAGTAGTTGATGTCCACTTTTTGTTTAGTGGCTGAATCACAAAACAGAAAATAAATCTGATTATCAGAAATCTTACCCTGAAGTAATGGGTTTTGTTTGAATTTTCCTACACCTATAAAATTTGAATTAAAAAATTGTTTCAATTTAAAAATCAAGATGTTTTGAAAATACTGCAAGAAGCTTTCAGTATTTCTGAATTTTATTTCTCACTGCAGCTGAAACGGCTTGTGAAGCTCAGCTACTAGTGGCAAGCAGATATTTCATCCCATTGAAGCAGCATTCTTTGAAAAATTACTACTGATAAAAATAATTTTGTACACTTTATGTGGTATACCTCAAGCCAACCTTTCCAGACTATATAAAAATAGGAATAAGTATTGCTTTGATTACTGCTATCAGAAACAGCATGGGTATTGATGTCTCATACAAAATATAAAATTTAAAAGAGAAATCAGTTAATTTAGATAGGAGATTATGTTTGAATTCCAAGTCCTCATCTGAACATTGTACCTATATCTCTCCATCATCTACATCAACAGGCAAGGCCTACCAAACCTGACAGTAAGTAGTCTAAATCAGTCTCAACCCTCTTCCACTTAAGCACAACATTAGTATTTAAGTGCTATTCGGACAAGATCTGAATGCAGTCCTAACGTGTATAGAAACAAAGAAAAACCAAGTCAGTGGAAATTATGGTCAAAATCTCTGTGTAAGGAAGCCAGCGGGGTAGAAAGAAGAAAGTGAGCACTGGAAGGAGCAGCTATAGACTGGAAAGCAAATTTCCAAGCCACAATATGGAGATGCACACTTCCACAGCGCGCAGGGCCTCAGCCTACTGCTGGGTGCCACTTAACAAGTCACACCCACTGGGTATCACACAAGCGAGCAGGGAGAGAGTGCAAAATGATGCTTCTGTGTAGTGATCTGTGGTGTTAGGAAAACCAAGCTTCAAACTCTCACAGTTAAAATGAAATCTCACATGGAATAAATGATGGCAACCAGCTGAAATGGTTTGAGTTTATTTTTGATCATCTTTTTGAATTTATGAGTATGTGAGCTTTGAGCAGCCTTTAAAAATGTTTTTGGAAGGTATGCAACTGTACAGAGATTTTATACTGTAACTGTACATCTGTCACATTCTATGGCATTTAAGGCTCATTAAATTCTGATTCTTGTGTCATCTGCCCTTGTCTTAAAATAGTTTTGTATGAGCCTTTTGTCTCTAACTTCCTCTTTAACAGAAATTGTTTCTGTCACTCTCTTAGCTTCCTTTATTCTCATTATCACATCAGGTCCTCAGCAATAGCAGAGGCTCAGGCTGTAGTCCCAATCTTCCACTTTTTGACTCATATTTACTTACAGAACAAAAAGAACTGAATCATTTACATAAATCCTCTATGAGCAAGCAATAATTAAAATAATTTCAGGACACTTAAAGAAAAAGTGGGTTTTTTTCCAAATAATTTCAAATTAATTTTTTCAAACTAAGGATTTGGCCCATTTTTCTAACACATAAAACTCTGATTGCTATAATACTGTTTTTTATACAAATAGTCTAGGTATTGTCCCCATATTTAGTTCTTTTCTATACAACAGCTCTTTAAGACCACTACAGACACTGACACAACACAGTTATGTCTCAAGTTGCTGTGACATGAAATGTTTCTTTTCATAGATCTAGAGACTCATTGCAATAGCAGTGTTACATCCCAAAAGAAATTTCCATTTAATTTAAAGCAACTGAGATGAATAAAACATGTTAGTGAAATCAAGAAATATCACATCACTGCTTTCTGATTTCAATAACTCTTTGAAGTTACTGGGAGGAAAAAAGGAGACTGTCTTATTACAGGTTGGCAGTACAGATTTTATGACAAATTTCTTCCCTGCTGTAAAGAGTTTATGACTGAAAAGGTACAATGCTTCATAAAATGAGGCATCTTTTTCTATGATAATAACTGTTAAGTTTTTCCTCAATGCTCATATGCCTCAAGCTTATTTTGTAATGATATAACACCTGCAATGGATTAAATCTGTACTGTAACTGTAGCAGACAGTGTAAAAAATGTCAGTTCTCATTAGTCTGCATATAAATCTGCCTTTTTTTTTTGGTAAGCAGGATAAAAGGAAGACTATTGAACCGCTAGAAACTCAAAGCATATGTTGTTCACGAAAAAAAGGACATTCAGCAACACTAATCTTTTCTACATCATTCTCTTTTAGGACTGAATGAGTTTTGGTTGTTTTTTTTTTTTTTTAAGAAAAGGAAATACACTGAAAAGCATTATCATCAAGTTGTAGTAGGTTTTTATAATTGCTTGCTGACACAGCTGAATAGTCATAAAATATCATAAAGAGTAAATGAGTTGATAATGTAAAGCAGTAATTAGGATTTTGTGCATGCTTATGCTATTTACATATTTTAATGCTTTGATATTAACATGTCGACTTTAATAGTATGTAAATTAATTCCCTTCTGTGAGATTTATCCTCCTCAGCATTAGACACGTATTCATTCACACCAACTGTAAATTTCCTTCCTTATTTGTCTTTTTAGAGAGACTTTTCATGATCTTATACAAAAAGTTTTCCCTGCAATATCCTGTCCAGATTCATTAAAAGTAGTTTATAGCTCTAATGGATAGAACAGCAGTAGCCACCAGCTCCACATATCACTGTGCTATAAAAACACAGACACACAGAGAATCTCTTTGTGCCTGAAGGTTTTACAACCATCTAAACAAAAAGAGATTAATCAACCACCTAGTATTTCTGCTGGTTTTTTGATAGTGCTGATGCTCACTAGCAATCTGATGTAACATACTTAAGCTAAGAATCATGATAACACATGATAACAGCAATGCCTCCAAAGATCCATGGCACATCCCAAAGAGTTTTCAAATGATTTATGAAAAACACATAAATACACTTTCCAAAAATTTTTGCACACTTCCTTGCATTTCTGGTCAGTCTTATTTTTTCTTGACTATATATCTGGAAACTTTTCATCCCTCAGATGAATACCATTTAATTTGGAAAAAAAAAAAAACCCAAAACTCCAAAACGACAAGAACCAAGAAAGAAAAAGGTATGGTACAATTAAAAAGTACAGCTTAACATCAATTATTGTTTTACCATACACTGCAATTTAGTTCTGGGTGTACTGCAGAACCCTGCATAATACAGCTGTAGTTGCCTGGCAACAAACAGGAACTATATCAGAAAGCAGCAAAGGTGTGAATGAATAAATAGAAGTGACAGGGACATGTGAAAATGTCCTGCAAAACCACGTCCAGTCCTAGAACATCCAACTAGGCTTTCACAACATTTCAAGGGGAACACTGGAGCAATTTCTGCTCATCATTAAAGTAGGATTAAGCTATGAACATGCAAACTGTGAGTAAACAACAAAAATATAAAATTTGGAGAAAAGGACAACCAAAAAATGCATTCTCATCAGGTTAGGGACTATGAATACAGATTAAAAGGCAAATATCACCTTGAATAAATGAGGTAGACTTGATTCAAACTCCTGACTAGGTTGTAGGTGGCCATAAGGCACCCATTTTTGTGCTAGACTCCTGGAAACCAAGCACCCACATACTGAATTTGAAAGACCATTGCTCATTCTTCACACTTCTTTCCATTCAGAATCTTCTACGATGATGCAACTGAACTGGTTTTCTACTTGGTGCTTTATTTATGTTTTTAGAAGATTCTTTTGTTATAACTAACAGCCACTTTAACACATAAGGTTCATAACACACATCTGCAATTGGTACTGAAAGGTTAATACTGTTTGGAAGTATTTAGCCATTTTACTGCACCACAATATTTTCCTATAAAAGCAATCCTATTTTAATAAAAATACACACACAGATGAGAATAGTTACATGTGAGAAAAGCCTGACTATCCTAACAGTGCTGATACCTCTGAAAACAGTCCTGAAAAGGAACACATTTCATAGCGAAAGACCATAATTGTGGGATTGATGTATTAAATATACTTGGCCAAGCCTTCATCTGGCAGATATCAGAGAAACTACCATGATCCACTGGAGCTAAGCTACTTTATAGCAAGTAAGGTCTTAACTCCATTTCACAAAAAGATGCTGAAATATCTAACTAAATCAAATCTACTTTTTTTTTCTTTTCTATAGATAAGAAAAACTAAGACAATATGATCAAGCAGAGATTGATTAGTCAGAATTACACTGATGTAATGTTGGGGCAGAAAATGGCATGAGGTCATCTTCCTGAACAGATGGTCTAGAGATATTGGTTTAAACTAGCACATGGTTGAGTAAATAATGTTTAAGTTTTCTTTGAGAGCCTGGGGAGTGAACCAGATAGACTTGAGTGAAATACCTGTGCCTCCTGCCCACATCATCTGCTACTCCTAGGGTTTTCATTTCCTGCACTGTTTGTGCTTTATCACATGGCTCACTGGTCAGGCAGTCTGTGCCCTTGGTTCAAAAAGGTTTTATTGGAAGATTGAAAGAGATGTGCACTTAGTTTCAATTTGTAATTTTTTTATATATGTTGTTTGATCCTTACAGACCAAAATCAGTCCAAAAGACACAGAAGTGTGTGGCTGAATTGCAATTTTTCAGTCAGTATAACAAATTTCATATGTACTAATAGATGAGCCAAAAAACAATAAAAATGGACATAATTGGTTGTATGAATGATATGGTTTCTGTTCACAGTAAATACTCATTTGAGCACACCCAGATTTGTTAACTCTCGTGGTTGTTCAACATGGCCATTTCTAAGTACATGCATTTAAAATCTCAAAAGACTACACACATCCTTTTATTTCATTACATTGTAAATATATTTTTTTAGAATAAATTAAAAGTGATTGATAATAAAGTTAAGCATATTTCATTATGATATTTTAATGCTTTAAGCAGGAAAATCTCTTTTGAGAAAAAGCATCAACATCACTATTTTCATAATGTCAAATTTCTGTGTGTTTTATCGTACTTGCTTTTCATGGTAAGAATTCTCAGAATATCATTAGTAAAATATGATCACTCAGTAATCAATGATGATATATTTAATATGAAAATAAAGCACAATAATTAAAACCAGGGTAATTACTTACAACCAAATAAATGAACGCATAAAAATTGACTACAACATTTTTTTCTAGTTCGCTGCATTACACAGTATCTTGGTATCTTATGAAGACCTCCTGATACTACTGATTCATGACTACTTATAATTATCCTTGGTAAAGACCAAACTAAAGTACAGGAGCATAATCAAAATGTTATGGAAAAATGAAAAAAAATCATAAAATATACCTGCACAGATGATGTGACATGTCAGCAATATTTGAAATAAACTCTATGTATTACCTGTGTGGAAGGAGAAATGAGATGTGCAGATAATTTGATTATTCATTTACTTTTATTAAAAAGTTGCTGCTCTCTTCAGCTTCACTCTCTAAAAGCTGCTGACTGCTGGCAGAGCTTCCAAATTTCTGTTTTTAATGTGTACATAATTTTCATACTTGACTCATCACTAATCACTTACTGATGTTTATAACAAAGACTGGAAAACCATAAAAGGAAAAGAGAAGTCATGAAGGGAAAAAGGAAAAAGAAAATTACATCCTGATTTCTCTCATTAAATTCAGCCTTTGAGCTAAAGAATATAACAGTCCAGTAATTCAAGAAAAGTATAATAGATACATTCCTGGCAGTAGGGTACATGTAACTTTTAAAATTACATATGGGTGGGCATTGAAGAATTCAAACCCCATTCTCTAAATGGCCTTCTGTAAAGCAGTTAGGATTGCAAAAAGGGAAAAGGAAGGAAGACAGCTACTGCTTTATATATTAGCTAGAGATAATATTCAACTGAAAAATCCACTTTCAAGTTTGAATTTTCATCCTGTCTTTCCCATAACAGTTCAGGATACCATGATCTGAGATGAATGAAATTCATCACAGAACATCCAGCTTCCTCCATTTTGGTTTGGGTTGGTTTTTTTTTGTTTGTTTGTTTGTTTGTTTTTATAACAACTCCAGAAGGAGTAGTAACTTCCTAGGATAGTTACTTTAGGCAACTACATCTATGGAAAACTTGCAATCAAAACCTTACACTTTACCACACCCTCTTATGAATATATCCACCTATGAAACTTGGTAGTTTGCAATGACCTAGTTTCACTTGGGGCATGAGAAGCTGTAAGGTCATTACGAATATTATTGTAGAGAAGTGCTTTTCTCATGTTTTTTGGACTGTTATGTCATTCCAATTTGACTTCATTGACACTGCTCATGGCAGAATTGCTTATGAAACAATTATGGAAATAGATATTGCATAATAGCCATACTAATCTCACGCATGTATCATTATGCAAATCTGAATAGCAGAGCAAATGTTGATGTCAATATGCCCATACCAAAATAAACTAATCAAATGAAATATAGTCCAATTAGCAGCATGGTGGGTAATCTTAAATAAAAGGAGATGCTCAAGGGAAAAAGGAATATTTAAAAGTTATAGCAGAAATCTACTGTAACTTCAGGAAAAAGTAGATTTCTCCTCAGCTGATCCCAAGACACTATAGCTCAAGAAAAGATGGATGATATATCAAATACTAAGTTCTTTAAAGCTACATATCACCTATACTAATCTTTCTAAAAGTTAAGAACATGATGTAAGCTAGTTTTGTAGTTGCCCCTAAAGTTAAGGGGTAACATTAGGGGGAATATCAATAGACTTCAAACTATTTACAGGCAAACCATTAGATTATGTAGAAACAGACTCATTTAGGTTGGAAAAGGCCTTTAAGATAATCAAGTCCAGCTGTTAACCTAACACTCTAAACAATGTCCCTATAGACTACGTCTTCCCGTCTTTAAATACCTTCAGGGATGGTGACACGACCACTTCCCTGGACAGCTCGTTCCAATGCTTCACCACTCATAGGGGAACAATATTCAATCTGATCCTGATCTGGTACAACTTGAGGACATTTCCTTTTGTCCTATTGCTTGTTACTCAGGAAAAGAGACTGACACCCTCCTCTAGTTTAAAAGTTATATTATTCCATATGGCTAAAAGAAGCTTGAAGAAATTAAACTATTTTGCAACTAAGCATCACTGTACTGTGCACACATAAAAATTAGTACCATCTCATTTAATTCACAATCACTGACTTTTTTTTTTTTTCATCAATCTGCATGGGAAAATACAATTTAGTCATCTTTTATCAAGTATCATTGTCCTGAAGATCCTGTGAGTCAGGAGTGATGACCAGTATGATGTTGCCTTACCAGGCCTTGTGTTTCTACACATGCCAAAGGGAAAGAACGTTAGGGACACCACAAGAGAAGTAACAAAAGAAATCAAGGAATACAGGCAGGGTTTTGTTTCTCTTCACTAACACCTCTCCTATCAGGCTGTTCTGTTTCCTGATGCAAGCTGACATATAGGTGGTTTGCAGTTGGTCTCTTTGGCTTTCCTGGATTCTTTTGGATGAAGGAGAGTATGGGGCCAGCAGGAACACACAGTAGCTGGTCATGAGTATTGTATTGGATGGAAATACTGATAGGCATATGTTATGGCATGTCTTCTGATTCAGTGAAAGCATCTAGGGATTATATACAAACAATTCCTAGGCATTATTATTAATACAGTGGAAACTACTGGTATTAGGCCAAGAAGACACGAGTCAGCAGAGCTAGGAAATCAGTTTTCTCCTTTCCTTCTGAATTCAATGCATCAGACATGATCCCCTAAAGAAAGATGAATATGTCTATATACAGGCTCATCAGGGTTCGACTTCTGCTTTGCTACAATATCTCATAGAAAAATCCCTCTTCTACTCAGATGTGTGGCCGCAAAAGCTCAGTACAAGCTGAATACAGATCTTGAATACAGATCATATCAGTAGGGACAANGTATGATGTTGCCTTACCAGGCCTTGTGTTTCTACACATGCCAAAGGGAAAGAACGTTAGGGACACCACAAGAGAAGTAACAAAAGAAATCAAGGAATACAGGCAGGGTTTTGTTTCTCTTCACTAACACCTCTCCTATCAGGCTGTTCTGTTTCCTGATGCAAGCTGACATATAGGTGGTTTGCAGTTGGTCTCTCTGGCTGTTCTGGATTCTTTTGGTTGAAGGAGAGTATGGGACCACCAGGAACACACAGTAGCTGGCCATGAGTATTATATTGGATGGAAATAGGCATATGATATACTCTTGGAATACCTTCTGATTTAGTGAAAGCATCTAGGGATTCTATACAAACAATTCCTAGGCACTATTATTAATACAATGGAAACTACTGGTATTAGGCCAAGAAGACACGAGTCAGCAGAGCTAGGAAATCAGTTTTCTCCTTTCCTTCTGAATTCAATGCATCAGACATGATCCCCTAAAGAAAGATGAATATGTCTATATACAGGCTCATCAGGGTTCGACTTCTGCTTTGCTACAATATCTCATAGAAAAATCCCTCTTCTACTCAGATGTGTGGCTGCAAAAGCTCAGTACAAGCTCTACTATTGAATACAGCTCATATCAGGAGGGACATGCCAAGCTCCTGGAAAACAGGTAGTTTTCCATTCTTGCATAAAAAACTTAATTGCAAAGGTTCATCTCTTTGCTACTCGATACAACTTAAGAAAACTTTTGCATAATGCTGGTGAGTGCATTTTAAAGGTCCGAAGAAATCGGTACTTTTTTGTTCTTTCACTACAGAGAAATTGCCCGCTCCTAGAAAGCAGGTATGGTACTTGTCTTGATGCCACCATAGAAAGGCCAAAGGATGCTTTGCCTTCTGTCCTTTGAGTAGAACATGGCACTAGTACCAGATTTACAGAAGTCAAATGAAGCACCTCTGAAATATCTGTGACCACTGATATCACTTACACAAAAGCCAACACATTCCTGGCATCCCAGCAGAAAGGCAACTGTTACTATTTTGGCTGGATATGGTTGCATTTTTCCCTCAGTCTTCTAGAGGGTCTATAGAGGGTCTCATAGAGACAGACCCTCTGATAGAGGGTCTAATATTCTGACATAGGAATCTCTGGGGCCTTCTAATGTCCCTCTGTATGTCACTGCGATTAATGTAAGACAGCCAAAATGTCTATGCAGATAAATAGGCATTTTCTAAATAGATCCAGCCAAAATCTAGATTAGCATTTTCATATTCTCGTGTCCACTGATGCATAACTTCATTGTGGACAGCTGTTTGGGATGCCATTCTCTGCCATCCAGGATCCAGCAAACACACTTGGTGTTCAGACATGTTCTCTTTGCTGCCCAAACCTCTGACCATGTGTTCTGGTGGCACTCTGCCTCCTCCTCAACTGGTCAGACTCTTCACACTATCTCATCTGGGGGAGGTGACAAGTACAGGTGTGGATGATCAGCCTGCTCACTCCTAAGGGAACACCCTCTACCATACTAGGTCCTGTTTTGGATTTGCACTGTCATTTTCAGTGCTTTGTGCAACTCTACTTAATTTTTTTCACTAAAAAATAATAGAAAAAAAGCGCAGAGAGAAAGGAAATACAAAACTATTTCTGGCTTCCAGAAAGACAGATTATAACTCTTCCAGTACTTGACAAGCCACAGAGACCAGAAGAAAGGTAAAAATGCTTCAAGGATATACAAATGTTGAAGGTACTTTTCATGTAGATAAGAGCAGGGCTTAAATAGCACTAGAGAAAACACCACCATGAAAGATGAAGCAATGAAGAGAATCTCTGTATTATTACATTTTTATCACAAAGATGTCATATATATTTTTTAAAATTAAATGCAATCCCTTACTTTCACTAATCTTCATATAAGGAACAATAATCTAATAGTCTAATATAACCTATGCATAAATTATTCTAGCAGAAAAATCTTGAAATAGCATACTCAGGTGAAAAATAAAACCAGAGAGGATGAATAATCTAAGGCTGTATCATATTTTTATCACATTTTAAACAGCTGTTTGTTTATAAGAATGTGTTGTATTCTAAATCTGTACATTTTAAACTTTTCTTCCAGACCTTGACAGCAAATGTTACATAAAAATAACATAAAAAAATCTCATAGGAGGCCAGCAGATTAAATAAATATCAGTGAAAATACCACTTAAGAGTGCAATGAACTTGGCAAATAAAATTTTACTTTTATCAACACAATTAATAAATCCAGGGACATATATTTAGCCCTGGAATCAAGCTGGAGTTCTATTAAATTTGGGTGGTAAACTTGGTGCTTGCCAGTAGAATCTGAGTTGTCCATGTACTTTTTTCATGATATTCATTCTAGTACTATCTGGACATTGAAGTTTTTCCTCAACAGAAACTGGATGAGGGTAAACTTTAACTTAAAATATTTTGAGTACACTACAGCTATTCCTCATCTTAAGCTGGCTATACAATTGTTTGCTATGTCATTTAAACAGAATAATTATCTAAAACATTTAGAGCTATGTACACAAGGCAGAAATCAAAGCACAAGTTACTGTTGCTATTTCCAAGACTTCAGTTATTCTGTGTTGACAAGTTGTTTAGAAATTCTTCTGCTGACAGCCCACTGATACCTCAACATCTCATATACACTTCCTTTGCTCTTCTGGAAATGAACACAGTGCAATATTTTGTCTAGACTCTGTTCTTTAGCCACTAACATGACATATTGCAGAATGTCCATAACCCAGAGGTTTCAATTCTGGTGCTATCTTCCACATGTCCATCTCTGACAGTGACACAAGTTGAGAAATTTAATCTACTCTATCACACTCTATCACTGTAATCTTTCTTTCCAACACCTGCTACAATTCCTCAGCAGACAAGCTAAGACTATTTTCACTGATTTTTGTTTAAACATCTCTTTCATAAATGTAAACATTTTCTTTCAGCATCAAGTGAGATACCTCTAGCTTAGTAGCCATCTGGTTAAGCTGTAGTCAGGTTAGATTAACATGCAGGTCAACTCACTCCATTTTCTATTTCCCTGTTACCTTCTGGCTCAAATGATAGTAATTTAAATGAGTGTCTTTCCTATGTGTTCTGATAACATCTTCTGCATTGGGAGAAAAAAAAAACCAGCCCTCTATGTCCATCTGAAGCCACGTGATAATTTGAAAGTAAATTCTACCGAGGACCCAAAAATCATTATTTTCTGACTACTGGCCAGCTGGCATGGTTAATGCATTAAACTCCTTTCCTAGAAACAACAGTTTTTCTTGTCCAAGATTGCTTTACCACTTAAAAATTGCACCAGACTGTTTATTAAAACCAGTTGTATCCATTAACAGTAAGAGCAATGCCAGTGTTGAAAGCCATTAAGATCTTAATCAACGTGATTCCTATTACTCCTGTAAAGTAATTTAGATGATTCAGACATTAGACTTTCACCACTACTAAAGCTAGTAGTCTTGTGTTGGCTACACAAATTTTGGCAGGAAATTTTGGCAGAGTTTACTTTAAACATCCTCTAGAATGTGGCAAGGTTATTGAGTGTTTATTGATATTCTTTTTCCATTTCTTTCTTGTAATTATTAGAGATTACACCCCTTCACATAATGTATTTTAGTCCAACTCTTTGACTGAATTTCCTTAGAGGTGGTTTATCATTAAGCAGAAATATTTTAATGTTATCTGTTACCCATTTCATTTCTTGATAAATGGTTCTCAAATGCGAAGCAAGTTTCTCTGTATGCAGCACAACTTGATTTTAAATGAAGCTACATGCTGAAAATCAGTGATGTCTCACTCTGCCCCTTATCTCTTGTTCAAAAATATCTAGGTGTAACCTGGAAGGGACATGATGGTAATGTTTTCCTAGTTATGTTTCCATCTACTGCTATTCACAAAATAAGGATGGTGGAAATACAGGAATGAAATAAATAGAACAAATAGAAAAACTGCTACTAGATCTGTCTTTTTTTCTTACTGACACTATTTTTTCCTTCAAGTAGTGAACTAAACACTTCAAGCAAACCTGTATATGGGTTGTTTACAGTGTAACAGTGTAATATGCAGTGTCAGCACTGCAGCTCAAAGATGACCTTTTTCCACTGTGGTCAATATATGAAGGTGAAGAGTATCTTTAATATTTTTGTTATAAATGAGCATTACAGATTACCAGATGCTGGTCTTCTCAGAGAAAGGATAGCTTTAGCACAGAGGAAGAACAGGATACCTTTCTTGTATTCTGGGGTTTAGGATTCACTTCAGAAACTATCTAGACTGATTATAACACTGATTTGCAAAAACAAAGGTTGCACTTGCATATGTACCTAAAATCACTTCACTTTATATTCATAAGAATGTCTGGTAAAATGTGAAAATTTTCTTGGAAGACCATAGTATTTTATTTTTATTTTTTTATCTAATAATTTTATGGGTCTTAAATCTTTCCCACTAAAATTGCTTACCATCCAGATCCCTCCCTCAGAACTGCAATGTTCATTGAAACGTTATTAAGAGAAAGCCTAGAAACAGTCAGAGAAAAAAAAAAAAGACAAACAAGGAAAACATGTTTCATTCTTACTGTTGTGGCTCTATCAAGACATAATTAAGTATCACTCTCCCCACCAGAACTGCGATTCCCAGACTACTAGCTTAATTCTTCACCCCTTTCATATTGACAGATGTTACAGATGTTTGAAGAAGACAAAACCTCTAATGTTTCCTGGTCTTATTCTTCTGTATTCCATGATGATAAACACAATTTGAAAGTGGCCTAGAAATATCAAGCACTGCCATTACCCAAATGTCACACAGGAAGGCAGGACTGGATGACAAATAAACCATGTGTCAAGATTTATTCACAATATTAGTTGTTTTTGTTTGCATAGCAATCTGCCCAAGATGTAAGATTAAAATAAAAAGATCAATCTGAAGTGATTGGACTGTTTATGATCTCATCCAAAGCTTCTTGGACTGGTTGTCTACTTTTGATCCAAGAAGCCATGAAAATGTGGCGACCTGATCTTGGGAAAAATATGTTCTTGCATTTTCCCTTTTAATATGAAATTTTTTATTTCAAATACAACTAGCAGAAAAATACTACTTCTTTTGGGGGATTTGTAACATTGTAAATATTCATGCTATTGTTTGTTAACATTAGGGTAATTAATATTTGAGTAAATACCATTTTTAAAACAACTTCTTAGGTAAACATCACTATTTCTCTTCCATGTCTTACTAGCTAGTCTCAAGCTCCTACCTACATCAGTACAAATTGACCGTGCTTGGCTCTTTATAGCATAATCTCCAACAGCATTGATCACTAGTGGCACTGGTCAAAAAGTCTCCTTGCTTGAAATTCTCTTCCCTTGGAAGGCTAGTGTAAGCTTTTGCCAATGTCCTTTCTTCAAGGGTGCAAGTGCTGTAGGAACTAAAGTGCTGGTCTGACCTGGGGTTGAATTCTCATCAGCAGACATATCAAAAATATTTCACTGCTATTGTAATGACTAATTCATTAATAACTTCTCTAGATGTTGTTTTAAATTATTATTGCAGACTCACTGTGCAAGTAAAAATTAAAACAGTTTTGTTCCCATTCAGCATGTCTCTATATGTATCCTTGTAGGACTGTCCTCCTTATTGTAGTATTTCTCTTGTATCTCTCATGTAAATCTTACCTTTTCTTGGTTAGACATTTAAATTAGGAGAGAGTACTCGGTATTAATTCAGTATAAACAAGTTAAACATATAACAGCTTTGGTTTTGATACCAAGCAGCCATAAGATTTGATTATGATGCACTTAAGTTGAAAATCTACCCAATCATGTCAGTGGAAAATTCCAATAGATTTAGTGGTAGGACTTCACTCAGAGAGCTGTATCTTACATCATAAACAGTTCTATAAATTTAGAGAGTTATTCCTGTTGGACTCACTTCCATATTACTTAACTCTTATAATATGGCATAAAATGAAACAAAGTGAGGAGCTGCATTTCCCATTCTTTCATAACAAAACCTGACATTTTGAAAACAATATAGCAGGCAATTAAAATCTGTATTCTTCTTAATTCCAGGTACACAAACAAATTTATATCTCAAAATTAATTTTATTATTAAAATTATTTTACCAAAAATAATTATAAAAATGCAACAGTTTTCCATGCAGAGAACACTGGACTGGATGCTTTTGCAATGTATGTTTAAAACTATGAAATTCTCCTAAAGTGTTTCTTAACTTTGTATTCTTGTTTAGTTGGCTACACAGTTTTATTACAAAAAGAACTTCAGCACATCTTTAATCTTGCATAGCATTTAAGATAAGGGGAAAGAAAAATACTTAAAAAAAAATCATACTTCTATTTTGTCTTTTGTTCCTGTAGATTAAGAAATGGTTCATGCATATTTTGAAAAGTAATTGAAATCACGAGACAAAGTGAAAGAAGGAAGATCTACAGCTCTAATAACAAGGGAGATTTCTTTCTGACCTGTGCAAAATCCTGACATTCTCAGTGAGACTACTGTCAGACCATAAAGTTAATAATCTTTTTGTCAAAAGAAAAAAATAAAATCTTATCTGGAATATTATGTATAATGCTGATTGTGACCTTTGTTTAAAAAGTTGAACCCAAGCTGGAAAAGGGCCAGAAAGGGCATTAGATTGAAAAGGTGCACAGAGAGCTGGAAAGAGGATAATAAAAGAACCTGGCTCACTATGTCTAGCGAAATGAAGGGGAATTTGTCTGTCTCTAAATATGAGGGGAGATAATCATCACTGAGGGAAGAGCATTCTTTGAGCTAATGAACAATGGAGCAATAAGAAAAATGCAAGCAAATGAATATGAATAAATTCAAGCCAAAAATTAGAAAATAGCTTTTCAATAATTGAAGCAGTGAGGAAATCCCTTCTGGGGATGTCCTCATTCATGCTTTCTACTCATCATGTAACCAGGAATTTGCTACCTAGGCGAGGCCACACACAAATGTTGTAAACTAAATCAAAGGGTTCACACCTTCCAGACAATCTTATATAGACCAAATCCCAAGCTTTTGGACAATGTGCTAGTGTTTCACTAGACCAAACTTTCAATTCCCACCCTATCCTAAAGCTGCTATTTCTTCTTTCCTGGGTAGTAAGCATTTCCCCCCACCATTAACAGCAGGCTGACTCCAGCTGCCCTGTGCAACAGGTACAATATTTCACCCAACTTCATCCAAAAGCATTCAAATGTCTTTAGCACACATGTTCTAGTACTCTTAGTTCAGCAACACTGCAGAGATCCAAGAAACATGCCTCTTTATAAAGTCAAGTAAGAGCAAGAAGAGTTTATTTGCATAGGCTCTACACTGTATCACAGCCCCTCGCCAGCTGAGCAGCACAGCTTGACAGCCTTGTCTTCACTCAAAAACATTTATCGTTGTAGCTCTACTGGAGAAGCATTTCAGTTTAATTACAACTTCAACATAAAAATTCTGTCTGAGAGAAGGTGACAAGGAGGGGAGCTCCTTTTGATTTTTGGGGGTTTTGACAGTATAATTGCAAATCTTTCATAGATAAAGAAACTTTGCCATTAAAATCTACACTTATATATGAAAAACTGCCTTGCATTTGTACTAATATGTTTCTATAAAATTCTTTTTGTGTATTATTTTGTGATTAGAACTACAGGATCACTAGGTTGGAAAAAACCTTTAAGATCACTGAGTCCAACCATCCCTGTTCTCTCCTAAACCGTACCCCTGAGCACCTCATGTACCTATCTTTTAAATACATCCAGAAACGTTGACTCAAACACCTACGGGAGCAGCCTGTTCCACATCCTAAAAACTCTTTAGATGAAGAACCTTTTCCTAACATCTCATCTGAACCTGCCCTGGCACATCTTAAGGCCATTTACCCTGGTCCTATCACCTGTCACTTGGCTGAAGAGACCA